>CM038796.1:171676324-172144918 GCA_021764765.1 Vicia sativa
ATGTTCACTTCATATATCACTTCTAATTTTCTTAAGATTTATATTCACTTCAAATTTCTTCAAATCTATGTTCACTTCAGATTCCATCATATTTCAGATTTATGTTCACGGAAGTGTAACGCCTGCTTTATTTAATATTAAATTATATTATTATTTTTGAATTATTGTTTGACGATTGTTTTGACAATCTAAAAATAATTATATTAATCGGATATTTATTAATATATTTAGCGACGCTTTGTTCATTTCCCTGAAATATTTTTCTGGACCGATATTTAATTTTCCTAATTAAATTAACAAATTAAGTTAGTAATATAATTAGATGTTATATTTAGGTATTAAGAATAGTATGAGGGCATGTGAGCAATTTACCAAAGTTAGCTAGTATGACATGTGATAAAACATTTCTCCCCATTTCCAAACATAACACCAAAAACACAAAAGTTTAGAAGTCGAGAAAAAGCTAGGTTGTGGTTGAGAAAGAAGAAGAGCAAGAAGAAGAGCAAAGCTTGGCTTGAAGAATCATCAAGAATAACCAAAGCTTGCTAGGTAAGGGGTTGATTTACTTCCATTTATTTAGTTGGGTTTGATGGATTTAGTTTGCTTTGGGGAAAAATTGATAGATAGTTTATAGAGTTGTGTTGGGTGATTGTTGAAGGGTTTAGAAGATTTGAGTTTGGTGTAGATTATAGAGTGTTGTCATGGTAGGATGGTTTAGCATGTAATGGAAAATAGAAATGAAATAAGAATGAAAATAAGAATGAAAACTACCGCAAATATAAGAAAACAAAAAAAATGGAACTGTGGAAATAATGTGAAATAAAGGAAAACACGTACATTGAAAACAAAGAAAACAAAATGGAAGAACAAGGGGTTGAACGGTCACCCATGAATGAGGCCCCCGCCTCGTTCATGAAAAATTATGGGACGTCGTCCTTTTGGAAGGAAGGAAAACAAACAAAAAAATTGGCATGTTGTTTTTGTAATTTTGCTAGCATTGTAATGAAAATGAACTATAATTTTTGAAAATGGATTCATTGTTTCTAATTCCTTAATTCCATCTAGCAAACCTTGGTAACTATAAAATATAATTAGGGATAAGATAGCTGATTAAATTTAGAACCCGATTATGTTCCGATTTTCTGATTTATGTTTCGGGCGAGAGCAAGTTGCTCCGAATTCAACGAAAATTGACGCGTTAGCTAAGTTTGACGGTAGAACGTAGTGGTGAAGTTAGTTTTTAAATTGTGAGTTTTTACGAACTAATTCAAATGGGCTAATTTACTGAAATTGAACTTGATCAGGTTTTTAGTCATTTTAAGGCATATATGAACTATCCGATTTTGAAGTTGATGTTTATAAATTATGTCGGTAAATAAGAGTGGCTTTCGCAACGATTATTGATGTTTTATTATTTTTCCATTTTTGGAAATTGACGGATTAATTGACGATGATGTTTGTGACGATGTATATAATTATGAATACTTGTTGTTTATGCGATGCGATGACATGCTTATGTAATGTGAATAAATATGGCGAAGTAGACTTTATGTCAATTGTGATGAGCGATGATGATATGTTGTTGTGTGGTCTTTATTTATTGAGTCACATACATTTCATGTTTAATAGGGCTTTTATGCCAAGCGATGATGGCTTTTATGCCGAGCGAAGTTGGGCTTTATGCCAAGTGTCCCTAATTACGGACAAAGCGATGGGTACCACATGTAACACCCCAATTCTACCCAAAGTTTTATATGCAAATATCAGAGTAATTTTAAAATTTCATAAATTAAATATCACAATAATTCAACAAAACAACTCACTTTAAAATACTTTAAAGTATAAATTTCGGATACATAGCATTGCAGAAAACATAAATTGATTCATAGAAATCAAAACATCTCCTTTATTAAACTTCCTCATCAAAATCATGTTTTTATGAATCATGGTTCTTATTCACAAAAGGAATAATAATAAAACAACAACAACAAAACGACATAAATATTTTCCCCGCAAGCTACGACGTGAAATGACAACCGACTGACTAACAAGAGCTATAGACTCGCCTTCATAACCCACATTACCAATATATAGGTAACTATTAAACAAGTAAAGGGTGAGATACTCCAAAACATATAATTAAGGCATGATAAATATTTATATAGTTTCGGAATTATAAAGGATATAAGTTAATAAGTGCATTCCAACACATATCCAAACCTCACTTACTTCGATCGTCATTCTTATGTGTATAATCTACACTATATCGTCATAACCTCATCGACATACTTCATCGCAACAACACCTAAACTTTCATCACTACGAAATCATCACAAGATATACGCCACTAATTAACACGGCAGTCTTAGACAACAACATCAACCAACAACATTAAATAATGCTAATAATATAAGCAACATAAACAAATCATCACAAATTGTCTAAAGCCCATCTTCGCTTTTGGCATAAAGCCCATCTTCGCTTTGGCATAAAGCCCATCATCACAATATCATCACAAACATCTTCGCATCATATATCATCGCATTTAATATCATTCATCAATCGACAAAACCCAACGCCAAACAACTCAAACATAAACATAACCGACTCCATGAGACACCACTATGGTATGCATGTGGTACCCATCGCTTTGTCCGTAATTAGGACACTTGGCATAGCCGATCTTTGCTCGCATAAAAGCCATCATCGCTTGGCATAAAAGCCCTCTTCGCTTATGAAATGTATGTGACTCGACAATAAAACAACACAACACAAAACAACATCTTCGATCACTCAATTGGCATAAAGCCCACATCGCCATAATTTATCCAAACCAAGATAAATATAACATCGCATCATAATTGCATTATGAAAACATCACTAATAAATTCATCAAAAGTCATGCATTCACATATCGTGAAGCATTTATTAACGACCTCAATTTATTCATCACATCAACAAGTATTCTTTAATAAATACACCGTTAAAACTTACGCTTATTAACACCGCATCGTTATCAATTAATTCGCTAAATTCGAAAACGGAAAAATAGTCAAAACGCCAATAATTGTCGCGAAGTAATTCCTAATAACCCAGATTAATCATAATCGTCAACGCCGAAAACGGATTGTCCATACGCGCCTTAAATCCACTAAAACAAAATCCGGTTCAATTTACCGTAAATTAGCCTATTTCGGTCACAGAAAACTCGTAATTTCTAAAACTAACTTCACCACTACATTCTACACCGAACTTAGCTACACATCGTTGAATTCGTGAGCAACTTGCTGTCATTAATTTAACAAATCGGAAAGTCGAACATAATCGAGTCCTAAATTTAATCAGCTAACTTATACCCTAATTATATTTTATGGGTGTCAAGTGCTACTAGGTGAAATTGGAGAAAATCAAAGAAACAGAAGCTTTCCTAAAACAAATTATGCAGAAAAACCAGAAAAATCATGTTACAGCAAAAATGGAAACAGCAAAACGGAAAAATCCCCTACACATAAGGGGACGCACGTCCCCATTCCTCTAGCAATAAGGAGGCGGGTGCCTCATAGGGGGACGGTCGCCCCACCAAGTGGAGGTGGGCGCCTCCCCCTCCTACTTCCATTCTATTTTCATTTTCGTTTTTTTTTTTCATTTTCCACCATTTTCCATTTACCCTGTATTTTTACTGTATATCTTTTTCTCATTTTTATTTACTTGCTTTCTATTCTAATGTCATACTCTTCTTCATTTCAAACCTTCCATTTTTGTTACTTCTAATTATGTAAGCTAGCACCAAAACACTCACACTCCATATTTCTAACTCAAATTTTCCAAATCCTTTCAACCATCATACAACCAAAACTCAAAAATCAACCTATTAATTTTTCCCCAAATCTAGCATATATCATCAAACCCTAACTAAAATGAAATGGAAAATCAAACCATCAAACACCCAACCTCAAAACCCCAACACCAATTTTCATCACAAATCCACAATATAAGTATCAAAACCCTAACTATTGGAAGTGGAGAATCAAACCCCTTACCATGGAAGCTTTGATGATCCAAGATGATTCTTCAAGACCCCATCCTCAAGCTTGCTCATGTTCTTCCTCTCCTTCTCCTCTTGCTCTTCTCCTCACAAAACCCTTTCTTTTCCTCTCAAGTTTCTATTTTTGGCTTTGTTTTTCAAATGGGAAGAAAATGAGGAAAATGTGGTTTTATAACTATGTTTCTTACTAGCTTCCAAATTCCCATGCTTGGTTTTGGTATTTTGAATGGAAAGAAAATGAGGAGAAATGGTTTATAAATTGTTCCTTACTAGCAACAAGGGTGAAAACCCAATTCTTATCAATTAATCCTCACACCCCCATCTATCCTCATAAATTAACACACTAGTGAAGATGTGATGCCTCAATTTTGTTAAATGGAATTTTGAAACTCTGATTTTATTATATAATTACGCGGGGTAGAATTGGGGTGTTACATTAGTGGTATCAGAGCAGGTCGGTCTGTCCGGCCAAGTTGTTGAGTCTGTTGTCTAACAATCAAGTATTGTTATTTGTTGATTCTAATCCTTGTTTTGTTGTGAGAAGTTGTTATGGTGGTAGGCATTTGGTAGGAATGCGGTAGGAATGTTGGTAGAAACGATGATGTTATTGCCGCTGCTATGTGCTATGGCTCGAGCTTTCCAAACCCGCCGATTGACGAGAGCGCGGACTCGTAGTTTGGCGACCTTCCGAGGAGAATCCACCTACTTACGAAGTATGATCCTGAAGGTGCTCTAACTTGGTTGAAGGAGATTGAAAGAATCTTTCGTGTGATGGATTGCACTCTGCAGAAAGTCCATGATGGTACCATAAGTTAAGTAAGGAGGTGATGATTGGTGGGTTGACACCAAAGGCTTGAAGTTTAAAGAGATAACGGGAAGTTTTTAGTAGGAGTTCTTGAGGAAGTATTACCCTAAGATGTTTGGGAAAGAAGGAGATTGAGTTCCTTTCACTAAGGCAAGGGAGCATGTCTATCACCGATTATGCCGCTAAGTTTATTGAGTTGGCTAAGTTCTATCCTCACTTTAATGGTGAGGGTGTGAATTTTCTAAGTGCATTAAATTTGAGAATGGCTTGCGTCCTAAAATTAAGAAAGCGATCGGTTATCAGAAAATATGTGTCTTTGCGGATTTGATTGATAGCTGTAGAATCTTTGAAGAGGATAGTAACGCACACTATAAGATGTTGTCTGATAAGAGGAGCAAGGCCATCGAGTCGGGAAACCTTATGATGTCCCTATCGGTAAAGGAACAAAGAAGCGCTTCAAGGAAGAAGGTCTAGTGGGGGAGATGCTCCTGCTAGTATTGTTTGTGACAAGTGTGGGAAACCTGGCCACAAGAGTAATGTTTGTAGGAATGATGGGAAGGCTAAAGAGAATGAGGTGAGGTGTTTCAGATGTGGTGAAACGGGTCATGTAATTCGTGATTGCAAGCATAGAGAAGTGGTTTGTTTTAATTATGGTGAGGGAGGTCACACTAGTCCTCAATGCAAGAAGCCTAAGAAGGCGCAAGGAGCGGGGAAGGTGTTTGCTTTGTCGGGTGCTCCAAAGACAAACGAAGATGGTCTTGTTCGAGGTACTAGTTTCATTAATAGCATTCCCCTTATTACTATTATTGATACTGGTGCTACTCATTGTTTTATTGCTGCTGATTGTGTTATGAGATTGGGTCTTACTTTGACATCTCTAGATAGAGATATGGTGGTGGAAGTTCCGGCTAAGGGAACGGTTACTACTTCTTTTGTGTGTGCAAATTGCCCTTTATCAATCTTTGGTAGAGACTTCGTGGTGGATCTTATTTGTTTACCGCTTGTTGGGTTGGACGTGGTTTTGGGTATGGATTGGTTGAAAGCTAACTATATCCATATCAATTGCTATGACAACACTGTGAGGTTTTCTTCCTTAGTAGAGGAAAGCCAAACTATGTTGGTGTCAACGAAACAATTGAAGGAGTTCATGAAAGATGAAGCATCGGTTTTATTGTTGATGGCGACTTTTCGTGGAGAGTCAATCTATTGCAAACTTTCCGGTGTGCGACTTTCAAGTGTTTCTGATGAGATTCCTAGTGCACCTCCGTAAAGAGAAGTTGAGTTTTCCGTGGATCTTGTCCCGGTACGACTCCATCTCTATGGCGCCATGTGATGTCCGCCGAGCTAGCGTAATTGAAGAGTCAATTAGAAGATTTGCTTGAGAAGAAGTTTGTTAGACCAAGTGTATCACCGTGGGGAGCTCCTGTGTTATTGGTAAAGAAGAAAGATGGTAGCATGAGACTTTGTATTGATTATCGTCAGTTGAATAAAGTAACTATCAAGAATAGGTATCCACTTCCTAGGATTGATGATTTGATGGACCGGTTGGTTGGTGCTCGCATGTTTAGTAAGATTGATTTGAGATCGGGTTACCATCAAATAAGGGTGAAAGAAGAGGATGTTCAGAAAACTGCTTTCAGGACGAGGTATGGACATTACGAGTATTCGGTGATGCCTTTCGGTGTCACTAATGCACCGGGAGTATTCATGGAGTACATGAACCGTATTTTCCACCCTTACTTGGATAGTTTCATGGTTGTTTTTATTGATGATATTCTGGTTTATTCTAAATCGGAGGAAGAGCATGCAGAACATTTGCGCATTGTCTTAGAAGTTCTAAAGGAGAAGAAGCTTTATGCTAAGTTGTCAAAGTGTGAGTTTTGGTTAGGTGAAGTGAGCTTTTTAGGGCATGTCATTTCTGGTGATGGTATTGCGGTTGATCCTTCTAAAGTTGATGCTGTGTTAAGATGGGAAACTCCTAAGTCTGTTACCGAGATTAGAAGTTTCTTGGGTTTGGCTGGTTACTATAGGAGATTCATTGAAGGTTTTTCTAAGTTGGCACTTCCTTTGACAAAGTTAACTTGTAAGGGAGCTGCTTTTGTGTGGGATGTCAAGTGTGAAGAAAGTTTTGCTGAATTGAAGAAAAGGTTGACAATGGTGCCGATCTTGATTTTACCTAATCTTGAAGAATCGTTTGTGGTTTATTGTGATGCTTCTATGATGGGTTTAGGTGGTGTGCTTATGAAAGGTGGAAAAGTGGTTGCTTATGCTTCGAGGCAATTGAAGATTCATGAGAAGAACTATCCTACCCACGATTTGGAACTTACAGCGGTGGTTTTTGTGCTTAAGATTTGGAGGCATTATCTTTATGGTTCTAGATTTGAAGTGTTTAGTGACCATAAAAGCTTGAAATATTTGTTTGATCAAAAAGAGCTTAATATGAGGCAAAGACGGTGGCTTGAGTTGTTGAAAGATTATGATTTCGGATTGAATTACCATCCTGGTAAAGCGAATATGGTGGCCGATGCTTTACGTCGAAAGACTTTGCATATGTCACTTTTGATGGTGAAGGAGTTGGAAATGATTGAACAATTTAGAGATATGAGTCTTGTGATAGAAGTGACGCCGAAGAGTGTTATTTTGGGAATGTTGAAGATCAATAACGATTTCCTTGATAGCATTAGTGAAGCTCAAAAACTTGATGTGAAACTTGTGGATTTGTTGGTTAGTATTGGACAAACTGAAAGTGAAGATTTCAAGTTGGATGCTCAGGGTGTTTTAAGATTCCGAGGTAGGATTTGTATTCCTGATGATGTTGATTTAAAGAGGATGATTTTGGAAGAAATTCATAGAAGTAGTTTGAGTATTCATCCGGAGCGACCAAAATGTATCAAGATTTGAGAAAACTATTTTGGTGGTCGGGTATGAGAGGTGGCTCATTTGTTTATGCTTGTTTGACTTGTCAAGTCTAAAGTGGAGCATCGAAACTCGGGGTTGATGCAACCGTTGAGATCCCGAATGGAAATGGGATAGCATTTCTATGGATTTTGTAACGGGTTGCCGAATACACAAAGAGGACACGATGCGATTTGGGTGATTGTTGATAGGCTTACAAAGTCGACTCACTTTATTCCTATTAACATCACTTATCCCGTATCAAGGTTAGCGGAGATTTATACGCATGTGATTGTTAGATTACATGGTATTCCTTTGTGTATTGTTTCGGATAGAGATCCGAGGTTCATCAATTTTGGAAAAGCTTGCAAGAGGCTTTAGGTTCTAAGTTGAGGTTGAGTTCGGCTTATCATCCTCAAACTGATGGTCAGACGGAAAGGACGATTCAATCGTTGGAAGACTTGTTACGCGCTTGTATTCTTGAACATGGTGGTTCATCGGATACATATCTTTCTTTGATTGAGTTTACTTATAATAACAGCATGCTAGTATTGGAATGGCACCATTTGAGGCGTTGTATGGTCGGAGGTGTAGAACTCCTTTGTGTTGGCACGAGTCGGGTGAAAGTGTGGTGCTTGGACCCGAATTGGTTAGGGAAACTACGGAGGCGGTGAAGATGATTAGAAAAGATGAGAATTTCTCAAAGTCAAAAGAGTTATCATGATAAAAGAAAAAGATTTGGAATTTCAAGAGGGTGATCATGTGTTCTTAAGAGTTACTCCTACAACCGCGCAGCATTGAAGTCAAGAAGCTAACTCCTCGCTTTATTGGTCCTTATCAAATTACTAGTAAGGTGGGAAAAGTGGTTTATCGTATGGCTACCACCAAATCTTTCAAACTTGCACGATGTTTTTCATGTGTCACAACTTCGAAGTATGTCCGGATCCTTCACATGTGATTGAGATGGATGACATTCAAGTTCGGAAAATCTTACGGTGGAAACGATGCCTTTGAGGATTGAGGATCGTGAGATGAAGTCCCTTCGTGGCAAAGAGATTTCATTGGTCAAGGTTGTTGGATTGGAGCACCGTGAAAGTGCAACATGGGAATTGAGAGTAAGATGCGGGTTCATATCCGAACATTTTAGTCGGTAATTTCGAGGACGAAACCTTTTAGTAGGGAGAGTTGTAATACCGCTTTATTTAATATTAAATTATATTATTATTTTTGAATTATCGTTGACGATTGTTTTGACAACGAAAATAATTATATTAATCGGTATATTTATTAATATCTTTAGTGACGTTTTGTTCGGTTCGGTAAAATATTTTTCGGACCGATATTTAATTTTCCGGAATTAAATTAACAAATTAAGTTAGTAATATAATTAGATGTTATATTTAGGGTATTAAGAATAGATGAGGGGCACGTGAGCAATTTACCAAAGTTAGCTAGTATGACATGTGATATAAAAACATTTCCTCCACCATTTCCAAACATAACACCAAAAACACAAAAGTCTAGAAGTTGGAGAAAAAGCTAGGTTTTGGTTGAGAAAGAAGAAGAGAGCAAGAAGAAGAGCAAAGCTTGGCTTGAAGAATCATCAAGAATACCCAAAGCTTGCTAGGTAAGGGGTTTGATTTCCATTTCATTTAGTTAGGGTTTGATGGATTTTAGTTTGGTTTGGGGGGAAAATTGATAGATAGTTTATAGAGTTGCGTTGGATGATTGTTGAAGGGTTTAGAAGATTTGAGTCTGGTGTAGATTATATGAGTTTTGTTGTTGGTAGGATGGTTTAGCATGTAATGGAAAATAGAAATGAAATAAGAATGAAAATAAGAATGAAAACTACCTGCAACATAAGAAAAACAAAAAAAAAATGGAACTGTGAAATAATGTGAAATAAAGGAAAACACAGGTACATTGAAAAAACAATGAATAAAACAAAATGGAAGAACAAGGGGGGGTTGGAACGGTCACCCCATGAATGAGGCCCCCGCCTCCTGTTCATAAAAAATTATGGGACGTACGTTCCTTTTTGGAAGGGAAGGAAAACACACAAAAAAATTGGCATGTTGTTTTCTGTAATTTTGCTACTTGCTGTCATGAAAATGAACCTGCATAATTCTTTGAAAATGGATTCTGTATGTTCCGATTTTTCGATTTCGGTAAATTCGGCGACGGAGCAAGTTGCTCCGAATTCAACGAAAATTGAGGTGCTAGCTAAGTTTGACGTGTAGAACGTAGTGGTGAAGTTAGTTTTCCGAAATTGTGAGTTTTTACGGAACGACCCGAAATGGGCTAATTTACGGTAAATTGACCCGGATTGTGTTTTAGTCATTTTAAGGCATATATGAACTATCCGATTTTGAAGTTGATGTTTATAAGTTATGCCGGTAAATAAGAGTGGCTTTCATGACGATTATTGATGTTTTATTATTTTCCGTTTTGGAAATTGACGGATTAATTGACGATGATGTTTATGACGATGTATATAATTATGAATACTTGTTGTTTATGCGATGCGATGACATGCTTATGTGATGTGAATAAATATGGCGAAGTAGACTTTCTGTCAATTGTGATGAGCGATGATGATATGTTGTTGTGTGGTCTTTATTTATTGAGTCACATACATTTCATAAGCGAAGAGGGCTTTTATGCCAAGCGATGATGGCTTTTATGCCGAGCGAAATTGGGCTTTATGCCAAGTGCCCCTAATTACGGACAAAGCGATGGGTACCACATGCATAACATAGTCGTGTCTCATGGAGTCCTTTATGTTTATTTTGGAGTCGGTTATGTTTATGTTCGAGTTGTTTACCATTGAGTCCTTAATTGATGAATGATAATTGAATTGCGACGGTACATGGTGTTTTTGTGTTGATGTGAATATAATGATTATGTGATGAAGTTAATGTGTTGATTTATACACTAAATGCTAATTTAAAGTATGCAAGTTTAAATATATGTGAACATACTTTATTCAGCCTATGTCAATTATAATCCCAACTATCTATATATTCCATCATTGCTTTTAATTATATGTTTTGGAATTATCTCACCCCTTTACTTGTTTCGCCGTTACCTATATATTGGTAACGTGCAAGTGATCCCCGAGGATGAGGAGGATTAGCTCGAGTCACTTTATTTTGCGTCGTTCTGCTCTGGTCGTAGTAACACTCGGGATTTGGGCGACGTCATTATTTTGATAGGATAGTTCGTATATACTATCTTATTATGTTATAACCTTTTGGATTGATGACAACATGATGTTGTGTATATTTTGTTAACATATCCGTTGTGCTGTGAATATTCATATGTACGTATGATGAATTATGTATGATTCGGTATATCCGATTTTTGATGTGCATTATAATGCTAATTGTTGGAAATGCGAAGATGTGATGCCACAATTTTGTTAAATGGAATTTTGAAACTCTGATTTTATTATATAATTACGCGGGGTAGAATTGGGGTGTTACATGAAGTTTCATCGGGTTTTCCTTAAATTTTCTAGAGACTAATTTTCATTTCAAATTTTATCACATTTTATAAAGACTTATATTCTCTTCAAATATCATCAGATTTCTTAAGATTTATGTTCACATCGTATTTCTGCAGAATTTCTTAAGATTTTTATTCACTTCAAAATTCTTCAGATCTATGTTCACTTCAGATTCCATCCTATTTTCTTAAGATTTATGTTCACGTCATGTTTCATCAAGTTTTCCTCAAATTTTCCAGAGACTTATATTCATTTCAAATTTTATCACATTTTCTAAAGACTTATATTCACTTCAAATACTATTAGATTTCTTAAGATTTATGTTCACTTCGTATTTCTTTAGAATTTCTTAAGATTTATATTCACTTCAAATTTCTCCACATCTATGTTCACTTCAGATTCCATCCTATTTTCTTAAGATTTATGTTCACGTCAAGTTTCATCAGGTTTTCCTCAAATTTTCTAGAGACTTATATTCATTTAAAATTTCATCACATTTTCTAAAGACTTATATTCACTTCAAATATCATTAGATTTCTTAAGATTTATGCTCACTTCGTATTTCTTCAGAATTTCTTAACATTTATATTTTCTTCAAATTTCTTCAGCTCTATGTTCACTTCAGATTTCATCATATTTTCTTAAGATTGATGTTCACGTGAAGTTTCATCGGGTTTTTCTCAAATTTTCAAGAGACTTATATTCATGTCAAATTTCATCACATTTTCTGAAGACTTATATTCACTTCAAATATCATCATATTTCTTAACATTTATGTTCACTTCGTATTTCTTCAGAATTTCTTAAGATTTATATTCACTTCAAAATTATTCAGATCTATGTTCACTACTGATTCAATCCTATTTTCTTAACATCGATGTTCACGTCAAGTTTCATCAGGTTTTCCTCAAATTTTCTAGAGACTTATATTCAATTAAAATTTCATCACATTTTCTAAAGACTTATATTCACTTCAATTATCATTTGATATCTTAAGATTTATGCTCACTTCGTATTTCTTCAGAATTTCTTAAGATTTATATTCACTTCAAATTTCTTCAGATCTATGTTCACTTCAGACTCCATCCTATTTTCTTAAGATTTATGTTCACGTCAAGTTTCATCAAGTCTTCCTCAATTTTTCTAGAGGCATATATTCATTTAATATTTTATCATATTTTCTAAAGACTTATATTCACTTCAAATATCATCAGATTTCTTAATATTTATGTTCACTTCGTATTTCTTCAGAATTTCAATAAATTTATATTCACTTCAAAATTCTTCAGATCTATGTTCACTTCAGATTCCATCATAGTTTCTTAAGATTTATGTTCACGTCAAGTTTCATCGAGTTTTACTCATATTTTCTAGAGACTTATATTCATTTCAAAATTCATCACATTATCTAAAGACTTTTATTCAGTTCAAATATCATCATGTTTCTTAAGATTTATGTTCACTTCGTATTTCTTCAGAATTTATTAAGATTTATATTCACTTCAAATTTCTCCAAATCTATGTCTACTTCAGATTCCATCCTATTTTCTTAAGATTTATGTTCACGTCAAGTTTCATCGGATTATCCTGAAATTTTCTAGAGACTTATATTCATTTCACATTTCATCACATTTTCTTAAGACTTATAATTACTTCAAATATCATCATATTTCTTATGAATTATGTTCATTTTTTTTTATCTTCATAATTTCTTAAGATTTATATTCACTTCAAATTTCTTCAGATCTATGTTCACTTCAAATTCTATCCTATTTTCTTAAGATTTATGTTCACGTGAAGTTTCATCGGGTTTTCCTCAAATTCTCTAGAGACTTATATTCATGTCAACTTTCGACAAATTTTCTGAAGACTTATATTCACTTCAAATATCATCATATTTTTAACATTGATGTTCACTTCGTATTTCTTCAGCATTTCTTAAGATTTATATTCACTTCAAAATTATTCAGATCTATGTTCACTTCAGATTCCATCCTATTTTCTTAAGATTTATGTTCACGTCAAGTTTCATCAGCTTTTCCTCAAATTTTCTAGAGACGTATATTCATTTAAAATTTCATCACATTTTCTAAAGACTTATATTCACTTCAAATATCATCAGATTTTTCAATATTTATGTTCACTTCATGTATCTTCAGATTTCTTAAGATTTATATTCACTTCAAATTTCATCAGATCTATGTTCACTTCAGATTCCATCCTATTTTCTTAAGATTTATGTTCACGTCAAGTTTCATCAGGTTTTCCTCAAATTTTCTAGAGATTTATATTCATGTCAAATTTTATCACATTTTTTGAAGACTTATAATCACTTCAAATATCATCATATTTGTTATAATTTATGTTCACTTCGTATTTCTTCAGAATTTCTTAAGATTTATATTCACTTCAAAATTATTCAGATCTATGTTCACTTCAGATTCCATCCTATTTTCTTAATATTTATGTTCACGTCAAGTTTCATCAGCTTTTCCTCAAATTTTCTAGAGACTTATATTCATTTAAAATTTCATCACATTTTCTAAAGACTTATATTCACTTCAAATATCATCAGATTTTTTAATATTTATGTTCACTTCATATATCTTCAGATTTCTTAAGATTTATATTCACTTCAAATTTCTTAAGATCTATGTTCACTTCAGATTCCATCCTATTTTTTTAAGATTTATGTTCACGTCAAGTTTCATCAGGTTTTCCTCAAATTTTCAAGAGACTTATATTCATGTCAAATTTCATCACATTTTCTGAAGACTTATATTCACTTCAAATATCATCATATTTATTAACATTTATGTTCACTTCGTATTTCTTCAGAATTTCTTAAGATTTATATTCACTTCAAAATTATTCAGATCTATGTTCACTACTGATTCAATCCTATTTTCTTAACATTGATGTTCACGTCAAGTTTCATCAGGATTTCCTCAAATTTTCTAGAGACTTATATTCAATTAAAATTTCATCACATTTTCTAAAGACTTTCACTTCAATTATAATTTGATATCTTAAGATTTATGCTCACTTCGTATTTCTTCAGAATTTCTTAAGATTTATATTCACTTCAAATTTCTTCAGATCTATGTTCACTTCAGACTCCATTCTATTTTCTTTAGATTTATGTTCACGTCAAGTTTCATCAAGTCTTCCTCAATTTTTCTAGAGGCATATATTCATTTAATATTTTATCATATTTTCTAAAGACTTATATTCATTTCAAATATCATCAGATTTCTTAATATTTATGTTCACTTCGTATTTCTTCAGAATTTCAATAAATTTATATTCACTTCAAAATTCTTCAGATCTATGTTCACTTCAGATCCCATCATAGTTTCTTAAGATTTATGTTCACGTCAAGTTTCATCGAGTTTTACTCAAATTTTCTAGAGACTTATATTCATTTCAAATTTCATCACATTTTCTAAAGACTTTTATTCAGTTCAAATATCATCATGTTTCTTAAGATTTATGTTAACTTCGTATTTCTTCAGAATTTATTAAGATTTATATTCACTTCAAATTTCTCCAAATCTATGTCTACTTCAGATTCCATCCTATTTTCTTAAGATTTATGTTCACGTCAAGTTTCATCGGGTTATCCTGAAATTTTCTAGAGACTTACATTCATTTCACATTTCATCACATTTTCTTAAGACTTATAATTACTTCAAATATCATCATATTTCTTATGAATTATGTTCATTTTTTTTATCTTCATAATTTCTTAAGATTTATATTCACTTCAAATTTCTTCAGATCTATGTTCACTTCAAATTCTATCCTATTTTCTTCAGATTTATGTTCACGTGAAGTTTCATCGGGTTTTCCTCAAATTCTCTAGAGACTTATATTCATGTCAACTTTCGACACATTTTCTGAAGACTTATATTCACTTCAAATATCATCATATTTTTAACATTTATGTTCACTTCGTATTTCTTCATAATTTCTTAAGATTTATATTCACTTCAAAATTATTCAGATCTATGTTCACTTCAGATTCCATCCTATTTTCTTAAGATTTATGTTCACGTCAAGTTTCATCAGCTTTTCCTCAAATTTTCTAGAGACGTATATTCATTTAAAATTTCATCACATTTTCTAAAGACTTATATTCACTTCAAATATCATCAGATTTTTTAATATTTATGTTCACTTCATGTATCTTCAGATTTCTTAAGATTTATATTCACTTCAAATTTCATCAGATCTATGTTCACTTCAGATTCCATCCTATTTTCTTAAGATTTATGTTCACGTCAAGTTTCATCAGGTTTTCCTCAAATTTTCTAGAGATTTATATTCACGTCAAATTTTATCACATTTTTTGAAGACTTATAATCACTTCAAATATCATCATATTTGTTATAATTTATGTTCACTTCAGATTTCTTTAATTTCTTAAGATTTATATTCACTTCAAAATTATTCAGATCTATGTTCACTTGATTCCATCCTATTTTCTTAATATTTATGTTCACGTCAAGTTTCATCAGCTTTTCCTCAAATTTTCTAGAGACTTATATTCATTTAAAATTTTATCACATTTTCTAAAGACTTATATTCACTTCAAATATCATCAGATTTTTTAATATTTATGTTCACTTCATATATCTTCAGATTTCTTAAGATTTATATTCACTTCAAATTTCTCGGATCTATGTTCACTTGATTCCATCCCATTTTCTGAAAATTTATGTTCACGTCAAGTTTCATCAGGTTTTCCTCAAATTTTCTAGAGATTTATATTCATGTCAAATTTCATCACATTTTCTGAAGACTTATAATCACTTCAAATATCATCATATTTTTTAAAATTTATGTTCACTTCGTATTTCTTCAGTATTTCTTAAGATTTATATTCACTTTAAAATTATTCAGATCTATGTTCACTTCGATTCTATCCTATTTTCTTAAGACTTACGTTCACGCAAGTTTCATCGGTTTTCTCAAATTTTCTAGAGACTTATATTCATTTAAAATTTCATCACATTTTCTAAAGACTTATATTCACTTCAAATATCATCAGATTTCTTAATATTTATGTTCACTTCATATATCTTCAGAATTTCTTAAGATTTATATTCACTTCCAATTTCTTCAGATCTATGTTCACTTTAGATTCCATCCTATTTTCTTAAGATTTGTGTTCACGTGAAGTTTCATCGGGTTTTCCTCAAATTTTCTAGAGAGTTATATTCATTTCAAATTTTATCACATTTTATAAAGACTTATGTTCACTTCAAATATCATCAGATTTCATAAGATTTATGTTCACGTCGTATATCTCCAGAATTTCTTAAGATTTATATTCACTTCAAAATTATTCAGATCTATGTTCACTTCAGATTCCATCCTATTTTCTTCAGATTTATGTTCACGTCAAGTTTCATCAAGTTTTCCTCAAATTTTCTAGAGACTTATATTCATTTAAATTTTATCACATTTTCTAAAGACTTATATTCACTTCAGATATCATTAGATTTCTTAATATTTATGTTCACTTCGTATTTCTTCAGAATTTCTTAAGATTTATATTCACTTCAAAATTATTCTGATCTATGTTCACTTTCGATTCGATGCTATTTTCTTAAGATTTATGTTCATGTCAAGTTTCATCGGGTTTTCTCATATTTTCTAGAGACTTATATTCATTTCAAATTTCATCACACTTTCTAAAGACTTATATTCACTTCAAATATCATCATATTTCTTAAGATTTATGTTCACGTCGTATTTCTCCAGAATTTCTTAAGATTTATATTCACTTCAAAATTCTTCAGATCTATGTTAACTTCAGATTCCATCCTATTTTCTTAAGATTTATGTTCACATCAAGTTTCATCAGGTTTTCCTCAAATATTCTAGAGACTTATATTCATTTAAAAAACTTTCACATTTTCTACAGACTTATATTCACTTCAAATATCATTAGATTTCTTATGATTTATGTTCACTTCGTATTTCTTCAGAATTTCTTAAGATTTATATTCACTTCAGATTTCTCCAGATGTATGTTCACTTCAGATTCCATCCTATTTTCTTAAGATTTATGTTCACGTGAAGTTTCATTGCGTTTTTCTCAAATTTTCTAGAGACTTTCATCGTGAAAATTGTATATATGTCATGACAATTTGAAATTAATTCAAACTTTGCAATTACTGTCAGTCATTCATTGAACCAAAAATCACAATTACATTCAAATTGATATTACGAAATTTGCACGTCTATTATAAGAGTTTGGATGATACCAAACTATTTTAAAATTAAACAACAGTCTCATTCATTCATTGAACCAAATATTAATTGAAAGGCCCCACACCAAAGTTACACATAAATTGCTAGGTTCTATTTTTAATAAACAACTAAATCATTTTGTAAAAATAGCAAATAAAATTAATGAAATAATTAGGGCACTAGTTAACCGATAACTTTTCTTACTTTCATTTTGTAGAATCTTCTTATTTTTTCAAGTTTTTTAGAGCATGAATCTTTGCCATACTCCTTGCCAAACTCCTTGGCAAATTCCTTGCCGAAATTCTTCATCTAGCCAACCATATCTTCCCCATTTATGCAATCCACTTCTAACATTTTGTCAACTACCTTAATTCTAGATTTCTAATGCATTTGATCAAGCTCATCATCTTAGTTAAGCAAGTCACAACTAATATTTGTCCGCATATAAGAACACGAGTAAAATTATGTATTTAGGGAAGAAGGAGATATACCAAGCACTATAACACTATGAAATTCCTGAAATTCGTACCTTTTGTCAATTATTCCATCTCCAAAACTTCCTCTTTGGATTTTTTGCCATATTTAAAATGTTGATCTTCATTAGTTGATTGCAACCACATCTAGGTATTTGTCTTCCATTTGAAGTACCGATTGAGGAATTTCCGCTACCTACCATCTAGAAACTCTAATCCAACTTCTTTCACGTTGTATGGTCAAGTTGCGTTTGAAAAAAAAGTGGATGTTGAGTTTGAAGTAGAAGTTGCATTTTAAAGATGATAAAAGATTGAAGATGTGATTTCGCGTGTTAGAGAAGATGGTGAGAGATGAAGGACAAAAAAAATATTTATTTTTTGTAATGTCTTTTCTGAGGTGGCATTACTTTAAATACTTGTTATAATAAGTGAAATTGATACCATTTGTTAGAGTTGTCAAAATGGGACAAAACTCATGGGTCGGTCTACCAAATTTGAAAAAAGTTAGGGTCTGGACTTTATTTTTCAAGTTCATTTACTTTCGAGCCTTTTTTAGCCTGATCCAAAAAGGTCTTAAAAATATAGGCCTATCCGTATGGGTCATACGTAGTCCACCAGTTCAAAAAAAAATTTATTAAGATTTAAATTCACTTCAGATTTCTCCAGATGTATGTTCACTTCAGATTCCATTCTATTTTCTTAAGATTTATGTTCACGTGAAGTTTCATCGGGTTTTCCTCAAATTTTTTAGAGACTTTCATCATGAAAATTGTATATATGTCATGACAATTTGAAATTAATTCAAACTTTACAATTACTCTCAGTCATTCATTGAACCAAAAATCACAATTACATTCAAATTGATATTACGAAATTTGCACGTCTATTATAAGAGTTTGGATGATACCAATCTATTTTAAAATCAAACAACAGTCTCATTCATTCATTGAACCAAATATTACAATTACGTTGAAATTGAAAGGCCCCACACCAAAGTTACACATAAATTGCTAGGTTCTATTTCTAATAAACAACTAGATCATTTTGTAGAAATAGCAAATAAAATTCATGAAATAATTAGGGCAATAGTTAAACAATAACTTTTGTTCCTTTCATTTTGTAGAATCTTCTTATTTTTTCAAGTTTTTTAGAACATGAATCCTTGCCAAACTCCTTGGCAAATTCCTTGCCGAAATTCTTCATCTAACCAACCATATCTTCCCCATTTATAAAATCCACTTCTAAGAGATTTTGTCAGCTACCTTAATTCTAGATTTCTAATGCATTTGATCAAGCCCATCATCTTAGTTAAACAAGTCACAACTAATATTTGTCCTCATATAAGAACACGAGTAAAATTATGAATTTAGGGAAGAAGGAGATATACCAAATACTATAACACTATGAATTTCCTGAAATTCGTACCTTTTGTCAATTATTCCATCTCCAAAACTTCCTCTTTGGATTTTTTGCCATATTTAAAATGTTGATCTTCATTAGTTTGCAACCACATCTAGGTATTTGTCTTCCATTTGAAATACCGATTGAGGAATTTCCGCTACCTACCATCTAGAAACTCCAATCCAACTTCTTTCACGTTGTATGGTCAAGTTGCGTTTGAAAAAAAAAAGTGGATGTTGAGTTTGAAGTAGAAGTTGCATTTTACAGATGACGAAAGATTGAAGATGTGATTTCGCGTGTTAGAGAAGAAGGTGAGAGATGAAGGACAAAAAAATATTTATTTTTTGTAATGTCTTTTTTGAGGTGGCATTACTTTAAATACTTGTTATAATAAGTGAAATTGATACCATTTGTTAGAGTTGTCAAAATGGGACAAAACTCATGGGTCGGTCTACCAAACTTGAAAAAAGTTAGGGTCTGGACTTTATTTTTCAAGTTCATTTACTTTCGAGCCTTTTTTAGCCTGGTCCAAAAAGGTCTTAAAAATATAGGTCTATCCGTATGGGTCATACGTAGCCCACCAGTCCAAAAAAATTTAAATATTGAAATATAATTATAATTTATCCTTTCCTAATTATATATTTTAATATAATTATAATTTATCCTAAGATTTTGTTGTTATAATTGTTATAACATTATAATTGTCATGAATATTTATAATTTAAAATTTGTTCGAAAAAAATTATTTAATTTTGTGTAATATTTTAGATAATTTGTGATGTATTTTGGATAATTAGAATTAAATTAATGTGTTTTACATTTTAATTGTTAACTTATATCGATTATTTAGAAATCATAATTTTGAATATGAAAATTAATATATACAGGTATTACTGCATGTAATTGTATGATTACTTACAAAAAAAAATTAAAATAGGTCCGTTTAAGGGCTATGTATCCCGCAACCTAGACAAGACTAAGTCTGGGTATTAAATATATGACCCATTTAAATATGGACTTTTTAGGCTCGATCCTGAAAATTCCGAGATCCGCATGGATCAGTCTGTCTAGGATCGGGTAGCCCATTTTGACAGCTACCACTAATGTAATACCCATTTTCTAGCCTCAAATAAACATGACATAAATTAGAGTAAAATAAAATGCACACATACAAAAGGTGTCACATGTTATTTTCCATTCATAGGAAAACCAAAAAAACATAATATAACATGCATCTGGTCATAATCATAACACATATTTGAATTTTATGCTTTAAAACAAAACTATGCATTTCACAACTGAGTATTTTATTTTCTTATTAGATACTATCAATGATTATATTCCATATTATAACCCGAATTTCTTATCCTCAAAAACATATACATCATGATAAATAGTAGAAAATAAACAAAAGTCTATAAATATAAGCAAGAGAGAAGAAGGGGTGTACCAGTTGTTTTATTGTATGCAGAAGAAGATAAATTAATAAATTCAGCCGTCTTTTATACTAACGACTATTTTTACTTTGTTAAATGAGGGTCCTGACTCCTGAATGTATTTTGAAAACTATGGGTATGTTTTATATTGTGATATACCTCAGGAGAGGTCACTATAGTTTTCCCTTATTATTCTACATATTTGTATGTGTGCTTTTATACTTATATTGTGCCACCATTTGTTGTTAACATGGACTAGCAGTGGTCACTTTTCCCTTGGGTTCTAAATCATCCAGAATTTTGCAATTTACTTCATCTAAAGTTCATTCTTCCATCTTTCAACTCTAATCTTCTAGTCAACGTGCTTGACAAGTGTCATATGCTTCAAGTTTTCATAATCCAGAGCAACAAGGTTTGTTGGCTTCTCAAATTTTATTCAAACAATCTTTGCTTTGTTTAGGTATGCATATATTTCTATCTATTTATCTATACAAACATACAAATATATGCTTGAGTCATGTTGTGTCTTGATGCATGTAGGGGGAACAACCACCTTTAAGGACATGAGACCCAAAGTCAACAACAGTTCCTAAGTTTCTCAAATCCCACCTGACTTATATTCACATAGAAGGATATCAAGGATTTGAAGACGAGTTGACTTTTGCGGAACGGACTTGTTTTGAAGGCAATGCTTATTTTTGTTGATACTTCAGTAGAATTAGCGAATAAGTATTGTTTTGTCAAAAGATTAACTGACATTCCAAGGGGATCCAACATGTGCCAACTGTATCTTCTTAAGGTGAAAACTCTTGCTGTCTATTTTTTTTATGTATTAAAGTTCAGTTAGCCTGGCTTAGTTATACCTACATGGCAACTATATGTGCCTTGTATTTTTACAACATGCATTGCATACATTTTCAACTATGGTTTAACTTCAATCCAATACCAAATTTTCTTTGATCTAGTTATCTTCGCATGATGATATCTAATTGGGAAAATATTCTAACCTTTTCCCCTATAACAATGTTTGCTTTAGGATTTCATGCTCATTGAAACTTGCAAGATTATAAGGTTGAAGAAAATGATGATGCTTAATGAAATTGATTAGAATTTTCCTAGATGGAATGCTACTTATGGTAACCCAGTTCCACTTTTGAGATCCTTAACTTAGTTGTGTTACATCACTGCCATGTCATTAATGAGGCTGTCATTTAATAAAAATTGATAGAAGAATCTCAAAGGTTGTAAATTGGGGACTGGAAACCTGATTTTATAAATGGGAAATACATATCTGTTGTATTTTCCTACTAATATCTGTTGGTGTTTGTATTGTCTTAAAGTTTGCTTAGGCTTAACATGCATGCCAAAATTCAATATTGTGAGAATCAATAGTTTGGGCAAAAGAAAAAACAGAAAAATTATCTGTTAGATGTTGTTTACATTCTCAACTTGTTTTATCTTTGTTATTAGATAGCTTAACATATTCAAATTGTTATGATATTATGATATTGCTATATGTTCTGAGTATGGTTTGTAAAACCTGATTATGTCAATGGATTGAAATTGTGACTTATTTGGCAACTTTTTGTATTTCAGCAGATTGTTTGGGTATTTGTAGATTCTTATGTTTTTAGTTTTATTGACAGTAAACTTTATAGGCTTTGAATACCTTTTTCTGCTATATGTTTGGCAGCGTGTATTTGGGGGGCAATGATTTGGGATGCTGGCAGAATCATGTTAGGTCAAATGCCCGGGGATTCATTAAAAAAATGACATTGACATCAGAACATATTAATATGTATTTTGCATTTTAGTTAGTAAGGTTTTTTGCATTTTAGTTAGTAAGGTTTTTTTGGTTGGCTAGTATTTGTTGGTGCACAAGAATCAAAGATGATTGAAATAATGGGAGAATAATAAGAGAATGACGGCTACACAAAGAAGAAGGAAATAAGGATTGTTATTATAAATAACATCTACCACTAGTCTATTTATACAAGGATAAAATTGTCACATAGGCCCTAATAAAGTAAACTTAATAACTAATCAAACAGTACAAATTAGGAAATACTAAAGTACCCTTAAAACTAAATTTGACAGCTACGCTAAAGAACCAAAAAGTTAAACATACTTCTGGACACAACCTCTGAAGCTTCTGCTTCTGACTAACAACAACTTCTAGCTAATCAACCTCAAAACATCAGAACTTCTGATTAACAACAACTTCTGAATATTGAATTACTCTTCAATACCATCCCTTAATTCATATTCAGCTAGCCAAAATCTACAACACTAATTTCATCCCTCAAACGGATAAGGTGTTCAGTCTTGACATCCTTTATTAGAACTTCTGCAAGTTTCTTCTGGTTGCTACAATGTGCAACTTCCAATACTCGATTCAAAAATGCAGATTTCTCCTTAAAAACCGATCTGGCGCTGATAGTTTTCTTCTCCTTTGGAAGCTCAGTTAACTTCGAAGTCTTGTTTCCTTTTGAAGCCTCAAGTTCATTTACAATGACCTTCAGCCACACTTTCTTCTTGAGAACTTCTCCAATTGCCTCTTGTTCAGAATCTCCTTCTGATTCTGGAACCGTATCTCATTCTAGACTTTCTTCAGAAGTTTTACTTCCACCAGAAGTTCCACCTTTGTTAACTTCTGGACCATGTCCAAAACCACCACCTTCAAAAGTTGGATCACCTTCAAAAACTCTGCCTTCGGAAGTTCCATCTTCAGAATCATGACCACCACCAGAGGCCAGACTACCTTTAGAAGCTCCTCCTTCAGAAAATCCACCTTTAGAGTCATGATTACCACCAAAAGCATGACCATCTCCAGAAGCTTGTCCTCTACAACCTACGTTTTCAAAGTTTTCCCTTCCAGAAACATGATCGCCACCAGATTTTTGATCATCATCAAAATTTGGATCAGAATCTGATTCACTATCTGACTCATCTTTAGAGTCTCTAGAAAATTCATTATCTTCTGACTCAACTCTTCTTCAAAAGTTTCAAGTTATGACTCATCTTCAGAAGTTTCAACTTCTAACTCTTTTTCAGAAGCAGAATCTCCTTGATATTCTAACTCATCTTCTGATTCTTCAATGTCATTTTCTGAATCCAACTCATAAAGAAACACTCCTTCTGAATCAAAATATTCACAGTCATCTTCTTCTCCTTCAGAATCAGAAAATGACAACATGACAGGTTCCTCGTCTGATTCATAAGCCATCAATAGCACATGTTCATCATCTGAATATACTCTAGCTATTTTTTCTTCTTCTTTGTTTGACCAATAATCTCTAGCAAAGTGGCCAAACTGCTTACAACAGTAACATTAAACCATTCTCTTGTCATACTTCTCCTTTCCTTTTTGATGTTTCTCATCAGAATAAAAGACTTCTGACTTCTGCAACCTACCATGTTTTTTCAGCTTCTGGTCCTTCTTGACAAAAGAAGCCTTCAGATCATGCACAACTTCCCTCTCAGAAGTTCTTTCAGTCAGACGTAACTCATGTGCTTCTAGACTACTTTGCAGCTCTTCTATTCTCATGGTTTCCAGATCTTTAGAATGTTCTATTTCTACAACAATGTAATCAAATTGAGGAGTAAGTGACCTCAATACCTTCTCTATGATTACTTGTTCAGAAAAAGTTTCTCCACAAGCCTTCATCTCATTAGTGATCAAAATTACTCTAGAGATATACTTTGAAACCTTCTCATTGTTCTTCATGTTGAGATTCTCATATTGCTTTCTCAAGGACTGAAGCTTCACCTTCTTCACTGATGCGTCACCACCGTAACATCTTACCAGTGTGTCCCACGCCTCCTTTGATATCATCGAATTAACAATTTTCTCAAACACGTTCACATCCACACACTGATGGATGAAGAACAACGCCTTCTGATCTTTCTTCCTTTTGTTTCTCTGCGCCTCTCTCTTCTTCTGTTGCATCTTCTGCAACCAGAATATACCCAAGTAACAAGCTCAATGTTTCCCAACCCACAAAATCAGAAAAAATGTGATTCTTGTTCAAGATTCAACACAAATTCAAGAACAAAAAATAATCATACAACGCCTCATCTTTCACTCGTGTTTCCCTATGAATGGAGCAGAGCTCTAGATACCAATTTATTGGTGCACAAGAATCAAATATGATTGGAATAATGGGAGAATAATAAGAGAATGATGGCTACACAAAGAAGAATAAAATAAGGATTGTTGTTATAAATGACATCTACCACTAGTCTATTTATACAAGGATAAAATTGTCACATAGGCACTAATAAAGTAAACTTAATAACTAAGCAAACAGTACAAACTATGAAATACTAAAGTATCCTTAAAACTAAACTTAACAGCTACGCTAAACCACCCAGAAGTTAAACATACTTCTGGACACAACCTCTGAAGTTTCTGCTTCTGACTAACAACAACTTCTAGCTAATCAACCTCAGAACATCAAAACTTCTGATTAACAACAACTTTTGAATATTGAATTACTCTTTAATAGTATCAAGGCATGGTATGTAAAAGGTCGTACCAGTTTCGTTGAAAATCATTGAAAAATCTGACTCATCACCTTTAAATATGGGGTTTTGAGTCACTTGTTTAGAGTGACTATTTATCTGTATCTGTTTGAAGTTTGCTGCATAATTTGATAACAAGAATTTGATTTTCTTTCCCGAGCCTTGTTCATGTCATTCATTGCAGCTAAACATGAATTTTGTTCATGTTAATAATTTTGAAGCTTCTAAGAATAAATACAAGTAAAAATCAGTGGAATCTAAGTTTGGTTTTTAGCCTGATATTATATTACTTGAGAAATTAGAAGTGGCATAATAATTAAATTTTTCACTTTAATAATTGTCTAAAAATATCATCATCACAAGTGATAAATAATTTAAAAAGGCCAATGTGTGCAGGCATTAAAGGAGTAAATAAGGCTCACAAATTATAGATAGCTCTTGGAATTGTCAAGCAAAGGACAAACAATCCTTCTAAGTATATAAAATTGTCAATTAAATGACAAACATTCCTTCTAAGGGGCTAATCGAGTTTGATGCGAAGATTTTAAGATTTGTCAACGACATAATTAAGATGTTGAAACATCCATGATCATCTGGTAATGTCTAAATATTTATGTTTCGTTATTTATAATTTATGTATGTTATAATGTTTTAAGTTATGTTCACCTTCGAAACATGTAATCGTCAAAATATTATATAATAAAAAGTACGGGTGGTGTTAAGCAGTATGAGTAAAAAAACAAATAATACAATTGTAAAATCAAATAATTAAATAGGGCCCCCACACGTTATGTGTGTTGCGCGAGATAATCTAGTAAAAACCTCGTTATATGGATTTACCAAACCCATGAGGTTATCCATAATAGCAACGATCATTTGCAGGTGCTCCCGGTCATATGTGCCTGGTGGAGGTGGCGGTGGCGGTGGCAACACGTCATTAGCTGATACCCCAACATCAAGCCTCATCTTGTACTCCGCAACACCACCTGGTGTGATTGCCTAGCCTCCCATCTCATCATCCGTGGGGCTCCCGTAGGGGGATGTTGTAACGCCCGAATATTTAATTATTTCTTAAATTAAACATTTAGCGATTTATTTGTGAATTATTGGTTGATATTGTTGTTGCGGAGATTTAAGTTGGTTTGGTCGTATAATAATACTAGAAACGGTGTTATAACTATAAGGTTAGTGTTAGTGGGCTTAAGTTGTGGTGATAGTAGTAGTAATGATGGGGGTGCGAATTCTAAGCACAAATTAAATTATAAGGATTTTAATGAATTAGAGAAAATAGAAAATTAGATTATTTGGCTATCGGTAGAGAAAAAGGAAAAAAACAAGGGTTTTTGAAAAAGAACAGAATGATACGTAGAGCTTGCAGAGAGAGAGAGAAAAGTTGGAACGATCAAGGAATTCAAAGAGCAACCTTCAATCCAAGGTAAGGGTGGGGTTCTTGCTCTCTAATTTGGAATATGATGGATGATAGGTAGTTAGAGATTTATGATTTCGCTGGTTTGTATCATGTTGTTGTTGGGATTTATGGAAATCCCAAATTAGATCATGGGATTTCGTGAAAACTACTTCTTGGGCGTTTCACGCTGCATGAGTCGACACAAGCATGTATGCATCGATACATACTGTATTTATTTTGAAAAATAGAAGTTTAAAACCCGTATGTATCGATACAAACTGCCATGCATCGGCTCATGGGGTTAAATTGTGAAAGATGTAATGACTCATGCATGTATGCATCGATACATGCTGCACTGGGTTAGAAAAATAGGAGCTTGAAATCAACTTGCATCGATACAAACAACTATGTATCGACTCATGAGGCAATTTGAGAAGGTGTGTATCGATACAAAGCCTGTATGTATCGACTCATACTGAAAGAAATCAGAAAACAAAAGTATAGAAACATAAACGTAACTCTGAAAAACTGTTTTGGTCATATCTTTGCGATCGTAACTCTGATTTAGTTGACGTTTGAACCCTTGGATAGCTAAAAGTATGATTTATCCTATGAAAGTAGTTTCAAACATAGGAGGTGAACATATTGATGAATTGATGTGGTTTTCCGTATGGAAATTCGTTGTTATTGAGAGTTGTTAGAAGTTGATGTTGTAGGAAATTGTTATTGAACATTGTTGTTGGTTGAGACTTGATAGTCAACGTTGCTGGTTGATGTGTTGTTTTACGTTGTGGTTTACGTTGTTGTTGTTGTATGCCATTAAGATTATCGCATACATCTATTGCATACTATGTTGGCCTATATTGGCAAAAACCACGTTGAGTCGTTAGGGGAAGGATGATTACGTTGAAGGCTTACGCCTTGATGCCTCAGAATTACTGGCAATTATTTATGTTGGGAGTGTTACTCCGATGGTACGACATGTGTAATACGGTGGGAGAACTGACTTGTTTTTTGCGTTTTATCACAAATGTTGCAGAATGCAAGAGTCGCCACCGACTTTTCTTTTATCCAATTAAGGGAAGGCGAAAAGAACAGGAAAAGACCTTCGTTAGATTCTGAGTACGGGAGGCAGTTATGAAAAGGGAAGGTATTAGCACCCTTTCCATCCGTAGTTATCTACGGGCTCTTAATTGCTTAGCTCACTTTGAAATTTTCTTTCTGTGTGTGTGTTTGAAAAGATGTTTTTGAAAGGCATTTCTCTATGACTTCGTAATGATTCTCGCTGGAATGTATACGAAGTGTTTGGAAGTGTTTTATTTTGAAAAAGTATTTAACTTTGTAATGATTCACGTTGGAATTTATACAAAGTGTTTGAAAAGTTTTGAAAATAGTGTGAGGTGTGAAAAGTATTTTTGAATTGATTGGAGCATGCAAAAGAGTCTTATTACCTATTCAGAATGGTCGTTTCCATGTTATTTTGCTTCCTTTAGAATAAGGTTGTCCATACCATTAGTTGGTAGGTAGTCTTATTCGTTGTATGTAAAGGGACGTTCGTAGGGTCATCGTATGGTCATAGAAGGCAAAATATAGGGATACCTTATCAAATTCGTAGGGACGATCATCACTTTTCGTAGGCAACAATCAAGGGTCATCGAGGGACTATGATCTTTGATTCGAAGGGACTGTGATGATATTATTTGTAGGAAACTGTGCTAAGATATCCCTACGTTCGAGGGACATGATTATGTTTTGTTCGTAAGGCAACGAGAGAGGATACCCTAAGGTGTGAGTGAGTGCAAAAATGTGTTGTATTCAGATATATTAGTCTTAAATTAGAGGTGATCTAGAGTTGATTTTATCTTTCCATATAATCCTATTAGCTAGCAGATAAATATGTACAGAAATTAAAGTGCCGAAAGTAAAAGTGCGAAAACGTAAAGGTCCTACGCTATTACATGGCTTCGGGGAAGATACATAATAAGTAGTGCGGAAAATAAAACCCTAATTATCTATTACTTCCCATGAGCAGTTACATAATAGTGAAAAAGAGTGAGGAATTTAAATCCTAGTTGTTCGTCCTGTAAGCAATAATAATCAGACAAAAGATATCGCGAGAAAGATCGAATTGAAAATAAGAACAAATTATGTTAGTAGAAAATACGCTTTCATGTCAGAAAAATGCTTTTTAGGGTTAGTCAACCTAATCAGATAAGAAAATTTTTTTTGAGAATTTTTGTGAATTGATTTTAATAGATAAAAATAATTAAAGGTTAATTTGATGGTTAATTAACAATTAATTAAAATGAAAGTGAAAAATAAGATTTTTTAATGTAAAAAATTAAATAAGAACTTTTCTGACCTAAATGCAAAAAGAAATGATTTTTAGGGTTTCTTTGTTATATTTAAACAATATTTGAAAAGAAATAAAATAGAAAAGAAAATATGAAGAAAATAAGAAAAAATAAGGTTAGTTTGTAAAAGGTGTAAAAATAATGGGGTAGCCAGGGATCGAACCCCTGCCGCATATATCATACGCGCGCCTCCTTTACCAATTGAGCCAAGTTGTTTTGGTGTTATTAATACGAAACGATAAGATTATAAGCGAAATTGAAAAATGAAAACAATTAAAATACAAAAACGCACGCAAGGGTCGTCTTCCCCGTTTGAATTTTCCAGGGTTTTAGCTACGGTTTTGGTTTGTAGCTAAAACCTTTAGTGACAGTTTCGCACGTCACTACATCCCTGCAAAAATCACAACTCACAAAATACGCAATATAAATTTGTTGTGAGGACGTGGATCGATTCGATTTGATCCTCTGAACATGATGGTATCATTGGTTTCATCCAATTTTACCTAGATTAGAAAACCCCAATTGGAGGTTTTAAACCCTAACAATGGAATCTCTTCGTACCTGCGTCTAAACTTCAATCAAACTATCCAGAAAGCATCAAAATAGTCATACAAACATGAATATGCAAACAAATTAATTTGAAAGGGTATGAATTAACGAAACCGATTTTGAAATAGAAGGTGCAAACCGTGATCGTGTTCTTGCAATTCTGGATGTCTGGATGGCTTGTCAATGACGGGAATGCTTCAGAGGACCTCCAGGAAGTTGTTTGAATGCTTGGAATGGCCTGGATCGATCCAAAACTATGGCTCCAAGTTGCTTGAATGACACAGTTTTTTGCAAGTTTTCTAGGGTTCTTGGAGGCAATAATTTTCGTCCTCTTATGCTTGTGAATGTATCATGTACATATAGAGCATGAGATTAGGTCAAAAATAATGAGGAAATATCATGCATTGATGGAAGAAATATTTGATTTGAAATTTGTATGAAATCTTTCCAAACTTGGCTCAATATTGCATTAAACCTTCTTGCATGAATTTGATAGCTTTCATGGGCTTCCTTGGTCCTCAAGATAAGTAGAAACCAAGCCCAACTTGTCATAACCTTGCTCCTTACATTTTATTTTATTTAAATTAAATTTAAATGATTTAATTCCAAAATAAATTAAATAAATGGAAAGGAGGCGTGTAAGTGGACTTAGGGGTCGTGGATATTCTCAAGAATAAGTATGGATCATGAAAACTTAAGCCCATTTGAAAAATATTTGCATTTGCTAGGTATTTTCCTTTTTGCACCTCCTCAAAAATGTTCAACTTGCACAACTTGTATCTTGCTCAATTTTCAACACTTTTGGGTGTTATTGAACTTTTTAGAAAGCTCAAGATGTCCTCTAAACACTCCTTTTTGTTTCATCTTCATTGAAGTTTCCATGTTCATGAACACTTCTTATCAAAAAGATGACTTTTTGTTGACTTTTAAAAGGACCTATAATGTTTTGATCCATAACTTCCAAATGAAGCATTTTTGGCCAAAGCTTGTGAGACATGAAGTTGTAGAGAATTTAATTCCCTTCAAAATGAGATTTAGTGGAAAAAATTTTGATAAAGTATGTGAAAGTTATGCTTGGTCAAAGTTCTGTTGACTTTTGTCTGAAAAACCCTAATTTAGAAACTTTGACTTTTGATCAAATCTTGACATTCCTTGTGGAATCATGGTTAACCCTTGATCAAATGATGAATATGACGACCACTTGGAGCCTTGGAAATTCATTCTGACTTGAGAGAATCAAAACTCTAGTTTGGATTGATTGCTTAGAAGAGGGTTTGTCAGGTCAACCCTTGTGAAATCCTTAAGTATGGAGATGTGAATTGTCTTGAGCAGTATGAGGGAAAATTTTGGAGTATAACAACATGAATTTGTATTCGTTGAGTTACATATCATAACACACGTTGATGTTATTTTTGTGATTGAATTATGTTGTTGAGGAATAGTGGTGTGATCGCAAAATAGTGATTTTATATAATTCGAACTATATATTGTTTATCATAATCTCAATTATATGGTTTGATATCTCACCCTTTACTTTTTTTCGTCGTTGCCTTTATATTGGTAACATGCAGGTAACCAGGAGGAGTAGTCGTTACCGTCTTATTCAAATTTCAGTGTCATTTTCTCTGATACGCAACACTCGGGGGAAATGCACATTTGTTTTATTTTTGTTGTTTTCAATATTGAAACTTGCATTGTTAAATTGAAAATTGTATTACGTTGATTCTATTTTAAGACTCAAAAATGTTATGTCTCATATGTATAACTGTTTTGATTCCGTTGCATAACTAATGAAGTTGTTTCTGTTTGAAGATTAATCCTCTTTAAAGTGTTATGTATCTGTGTGAGTAAAGATGACATGTGTATGTGTTTACGTTGAAATTGTGACATCCTGATTACGTGGGAATTTTTATACTCTGATTTCTTGAATAAATACTTGGGGTAGAATTAGAGTGTTATATTAGTGGTATCAAAGCAGGTCAGTCTGTCCGGCCAGGTCGTTGTGTCGTTAACAATCAAGTATTGTTAATTATTTTTATCTGACCGTTGTTTATGTTGTAGTGCTTAGTTGAAATGGTTGTAAGGAACGATGTTGCTGCTTTGGAAGCAATGCCTCATGCTATGGAAAATCAACCGAATACGGGCGGGGTTGCTGGATCCCGAAGTTTGGCAACTTTCCAGAGGGAGAATCCGTCGATGTTCAAGGGCAAGCATGGTCCAGATGGGGATTTGGAGTAGTTGAAGGAAATCGAGAGGATCTTTCGCGTGATGGATTATTCTACAGCGCAGAAGGTCTGGTATGGAACTCATATGTTAGCAAGTGAGGCTGATGACTGGTGGTTAGAAACGCATCCGAGATTGGAAATTGCTGGTGAAGAGACCACTTCGGTTGTGTTTCGTAGGGAATTTATGAGAAAGTATTATCCTGAAGATGTTCGTGGTAAGAAGGAAATTGAATTCCTTGAACTGAAGTAGGGTAATATGTCTGTGAATGACTATGCTGCAAAGTTCATTGAGTTGGCTAAGTTTTATCCGCATTTTAATGGAGAAGGTGCTGAATTTTCTAAGTGCATCAAGTTTGAGAACGGGTTACGCTCAGAAATCAAGAAGGTTGTTGACTACCAGAAGATTCGTGTTTTTTTTGATTTGGTTGATAGTTGCAGAATCTTTGAGGAGGATAACAATGCTCATCACAAGATTGTTAATGATAAGAGAGGCAAGAATCAACAGAACCGTAGTAAGCCTTATGATGCAGGGAAGGGTAAACAAAAAGTTGCTCAGGGCCATAGAACTAGTGGGGGAGATGCTCTTGCTAAAGTCGTATGTTTCAAATGTGGGAAAGCTGGTCACAAGAGTTATGCTTGTAATGTTGATGCGAAGAGATGTTTCCATTGTGGTAAGTTTGGGCATGCAATTTCCGACTGCTAATGTAAGAGTATGGTATGTTTTAACTGTGGTGAAGAGGGACACCTTAATATTCAGTGCTCGAAACCAAAGAAGGGACAAACTAATGGGAAGGCATTTGCCTTGGCTGGGAATCCGACATCTAGTGAGGACAGACTCATTAGAGGTACATGTTTCATTAATAGTACGCCTTTAATTACTATTATTGATACTGGGGATACTCACTATTTTATTGCTGCTGATTGTGTTAAGAGATTAGGCTTTATGTTGTCCTCTATGAATGGAGAAATTGTCATCGAAATTTCGGCTAAGGGATCGGTGACTACTTCTCTTGTATGTTTGAATTGCCCTTTATCAATCTTCGACAGAGACTTTGCTGTTGATTTGATTTGTTTGCCGTTAAGTGGGCTAGATGTGATTTTGGGTATGAATTGGTTAGAATGTAACTATGTCCATATCAATTGTTATAACAAGTCTTTGAGGTTTTCTACCCCTGAAGAGGAAGAAGTTGGTTTGTTGACTAATAAGCAATTAAAGCGATTGATGCAGGACGAAGCACAAATGTTCTTGTTGATGGCGACGTTGTTTGTTGAGAATCAAGTTAGATTGGATGAGTTGCAGGTGGTGCGAGAATTTCCTAAAGTGTTTCCTGATGAAATTCCTGATGTACCTCCTGAAAGAGATATTGAATTTGCGATTGATCTTGTACCTGGTACCAGACCCGTTTCTATGGCACCGTACAGGATGTCTGCATCTGAGTTGTCTTAATTGAAGAAGCAATTGGAAGAGTTGCTTGAGAAAAAGTTTGTTAGACCAAGTGTATCTCCGTGGGGAGCACCTGTGTTATTAGTAATGAAGAAAGATGGAAGTATGAGACTTTGTGTTGATTATCGACAGTTGAATAAAGTGACGATTAAGAACAAGTATCCGCTTCCCAGAATTAATGATTTAATGGATAAACTGGTGGATGCTAGTGTGTTTTCTAAAATTTATTTGAGATCTGGATATCACCAAATTAGAGTGAAAGAAGATGATATTCAAAAAACTGCGTTCAAGACTCAATATGGACACTACGAGTATTCGATGATGCCTTTCGGTGTTACTAATGCGCCGGGAGTATTCATGGAGTACATGAACCGTATTTTTCATACTTACTTGGATCGATTTGTGGTGGTATTCATTGATGACATTCTGATTTACTCTAAATCGGAAGAAGAACATGCAAAACACCTAAGAGTTGTATTGCAAGTTTTGAAAGAGAAAGAGTTGTATGCGAAGTTGTCCAAGTGTGAATTTTGGTTGAAAGAGGTTAGTTTTCTTGGCCATGTCATTTCTGGTAGTGGCATTTTCGTGGATCCTTCTATAGTTGTATGCACAAGGTGTGTTAGGATTATGAGATCGTATTTGTATTCCCGATGATGAAGCGATTAAGAAAGTGATCCTTGAAGAGGGTCATAGAAGCAATTTGAGTATTCATCCAGGAGCTACTAAAATGTATCAAGATTTTAAGGGTTTGTTTTGGTAGCCTAGCATGAAACGTGATGTGGCACAGTTTGTGTATGCTTTTTTGACTTGCCAGAAGTCAAAGATCGAACATCAGAAGCCTGTAGGGTTGATACAACCGTTGGATGTTCTGGAATGGAAATGGGATAGCATTTCGATGGACTTTGTGACGGGTTTACCTAATACCTTGAGAGAACATGATTCGATTTGGGTGATTGTTGATAGGCTTATAAAGTCGGCACACTTTATACCTATTAACATTACTTATCCAATTGCAAAGTTGGCTGAGATTTATGTCAGGGTGATTGTGAAGTTGCATGGTATTCTTGTGTGTATTGTGCCGGATAGAGATCTGAGGTTTACTTCTGATTTTTGGAAGAGTTTGCAGGAAGCATTGGGATCTAAGTTGAGGTTGAGTTCTACGTATCATCCACAGACGGATGGTCAGACCGAGAGGACCATTCAATCATTGGAGGACTTGTTGAGAGCTTGTGTTCTTGAGCAAAGAGGCTCATGGGATACTTATCTTCCTTTGATCGAGTTCACTTATAATAACAGTTACCATTCTAGTGTTGGGATGACACCTTTTGAGGCATTGTATGGTCGGAGGTGTAGGACTTCGTTATGTTGGCATGAATCTGGTGAAAGTGTGGTAGTTGGACCCGAAATTATTCGCGAGACTATTGAGAAAGTGAAGTTTATTACGGAGAAGATTAAGGCTTCCCATAGTAGACAGAAAAGTTACCATGACAAGAGAAGCAAAGATTTAGAATTTCAGGCTGGCGAGCATGTGTTTTTGAGGGCCACGCCTGTGAATGGTGTTGGACGAGCTCTGAAGTCTAAGAAGCTCACTCCTCATTTTATTGGTCCGTATCAGATATCGGATCGAGTTGGGAAAGTTGATTACCGTGTGGCGTTACCTCCAAATCTTGCTAATTTGCACGATGTGTTTCATGTATCGCAACTCCGCAAGTATGTTCCTGATTCGTCTCGTGTGATTCAGATGGACGATGTGCAAGTGCGTGATAGTCTCACAGTGGAGATGATGCTTGTGCAAATTGTGGATCGCGAGATGAAGATTCTTAGAGGTAAAGAGATTGAGTTGGTGAAAGTTGTTTGGTTAGGAGCTGCTGGTGAAAGCTTTACCTGGGAGTCGGAGAGCAAGATGCGGAACTCCTATCCCGAGCTATTTGAAGCAGGTAAATTTCCATTTTCGAGGACGAAAATATTCTAGTAGGTGAAAGTTGTAAACACCCGAATATTTAATTATTTCTTTAATTAAATATTTAGCGATTTATTTGTGAATTATTGGTTGATATTGTTGTTGCGGAGATTTAAGTTGGTTTGGTCGTAGAATATTACTAGAAACGGTGTTATAACTATAAGGTTAGTGTTAGTGGGCTTAAGTTGTGGTGACAGTAGTAGTAATGATGGGGGTACGAAGTCTAAGCCCAAATTAAATTACAAGGATTTTAATGAATTAGAAAAAATAGAAAATTAGATTATTTGGCTATCAGTAGAGAAAAAGGAAAAAACAAGGGTTTTGGAAAAGGAACAAAACGATACGTAGAGATTGCAGAGAGAGAGAAAAGTTGGAACGATCAAAGAATTCATAGAGCAACCTTCAATCCAAGGTAAGGGTGGGGTTCTTGCTCTCTAATTTGGAATATGATGGATGATAGGTAGTTAGGGATTTATGATTTCGCTGTTTTGTATCATGTTGCTGTTGGGATTGATGGAAATCCCAAATTGCATCGTGGGATTTCGTGAAAACTGGTTCTTGGGCGTTTTCACGCTGCATGAGTCGACACAAGCATGTATGCATCGATACATACTGTATTGATTTTGAAAAATAGAAGTTTAAAACCCGTATGTATCGATACAAACTGCCATGCATCGGCTCATGGGGTCAAATTGTGAAAGATGTATCGACTCATGCATGTATGCATCGATACATGTTGCACTGGGTTAGAGAAACAAGAGCTTTAAATCAGCTTGCATCGATACAAACAACTATGTATCGACTTATAAGGCAATTTGAGAAGGTATCTATCGATACAATGCCTGTATGTATCAACTCATACTGAAAGAAATCAAAAACAAAATTTAGAATATCGTATGAGTCGAATCATACGATGTATGCGTCGATACAAGTGGATTTTGCATCGATACATAGGATTTTGTATCGGCTCATATATTACAGAAACAAAAACATAAACTCTAAAAAACTGTTTTGGTCATATCTTTGCGACCGTAACTCTGATTTAGTTGTCGTTTAAACCCTTGGATAGCTAAATGTATGATTTATCCTATGAAAGTAGTTTCAAACATAGGAGGTGAACATCTTGATGAATTGATGTGGTTTTCCGTATGGAAATTCATTGTTATTGAGAGTTGTTAGAAGTTGATGTTGTAGGAAATTGTTATTGAACATTGTTGTTGGTTGAGACTTGATAGTCAACGTTGCTGGTTGATGTGTTGTTTTACGTTGTGGTTTACGTTGTTGTTGTATGTCATTAAGATTATCGCATACATCTATTGCATACTATGTTGGCCTATATTGGCAAAAACAATGTTGAGCTGTTAGGGGCAAGATGATTACGTTGAAGGCTTACGCCATGATGCCTCGGAATTACTGGAAATTGTTTACGTTGGGAGTGTTACTTCGATGGTACCACATGCATCTTCATTCGTTGAGTTGCATATCATAACACACGTTGATGTTGTTTTTGTGATTGAATTATGTTGTTGTAGAATAGTGGTGTGATCGCAAAATAGTGATTTTATATAATTCGAACTATATATTGTTTATCATAATCTCAATTATATGGTTTGATATCTCACCCTTTACTTGTTTTCCCCGTTGCCTATATATTGGAAACATGCAGGTATCCAGGAGGAGTAGTCGTTACCGTCTTAGTCAAATTTCAGTGTCATTTGCTCTGATACGTAGCACTCGGGGGAAATGCACATTTGTTTTATTTTTCCGTTTTCAATATTGAAACTTGCATTGTTGAATTGAAGATTGTATTACGTTGATTATGTTTTAATACTCAAAAATTCTATGTCTCATATGTATAACTATTTTGTTTCCGCAGCATAACTAATGAAGTTGTTTCCGTTTGAAGATTAATCCTTTTTAAAGTGATATGTATCTGTGTGAGTAAAGATGACATGCGTATGTGTTTACGTTGAAATTGTGACATCCTGATTGCGTTGAGAATTTTATACTCTGATTCTTGAATAAATACTTGGGGTAGAATTGGGGTGTTACAGATGCTGCATCCCTTATCATAGATGGTGGGCAAATGTTCATATATCCAACAATGCTAAAAGAATACATGCATATTAAATAATAAATAATAATTAAGCAATATTATTATTAACAATTAAATATGAACTAAACACCAAATAATACATGAAATAGACTCAAATAACTAACAAATTGTCTGGTCTCAAGGATAGTTGCAACTCCAAGTGCAGTATATAGTATGGTCAATGCAGCACACCCCCAAATCGAGCTGGTATGCTTAAGGCTAATGAACAACCACATGTACCGAGCAAAAATATAAATGAGACTTATTTGCAAAGAGAGTACATGCTACTAGATATAGCATGTACACCCATACGACAATCGCATACATTCGTGCCTCTACAAGCTAGTCGTACATATCATAAAGCCAAGACATTTGAAGGTGAAATCCTATGTTAGCATCAAACTCCTCTAGCACAACCTCTTTAGTGACTCCCAAATCATGTACAACCATCATACATGCAAGTGTTTGGCTAATAATGAGAGCGATAAAGAATCTACCGACAATGGAAGATGGAACAAAGAGGATACATAATCCAAAATGATAGTCATCTCCTCAAATGAAAGATGAAAGATAGGTATCTCCTTGTGTCATCACTCAACAAAAAAGTCAAAGTAGAGCTTCCAACATGGTTAGTGAGCAGTTGACGAACTCTAGGAGGCCAAAATCAATGAACAAGTAGCTTTGTCAAAGTAGGGGCTATAACCTCTGTATAATCAGCAATAGTATTTCATCATCAACAATAAGGACCAGATCTATGGCACCCACCTCCACATCTGTAACTAGGGATGTCAATGGGGCGGACGGGGGCGGTGTAACACCCCCTTCTATTTACCCGCGTTTTATAATAATAATCAGAGTATTTAATCATAACCAAGAAGGCGTCACAACTCTTAAAACATAAAGATTTCCAAAACATGTGTCATGCTTTCACTGAAGAAGACTTATCAAATAATTAATGCAACAGTTATGTTTAACAGCGGAAATGTAACATAACCAAAACTTCTGAATACAACATTCACAGTATTCCAGAATAATAAACGACATCCTAAATCAAAACATTAAAGAATTCCAGGGTAATAAGTCAACATAATTCAAAGTTATTCAAAAATATCCATTAAAGGATTCAAACAACCGTTCCCCAGTGTTACATCTACCAGAGCACGACACTGACACGCGGACTAACTGACTGACTCAATACTAGAGCTATCCTCACCAACTCCAAGCAGCTAATCACTTCGGATCTGAAAATGTTGAGTAAGGGTGAGATCTCAATTCAATATAACATGCATTATACGTTTTTAGAATACGATAGAAATAAAGATACATTAATCCATTTAATCAAACACAAGTCATAATCAATTCACAACACAGCTCACACAATGAACATGTACATAATTCAAACAATGGAAATCGCAACACTCCCATATGCAATGCAGACTCTATGCATGTGGTACCAAAACGTGAACCGAGTTCACACACACCGCTCCGTTTACATGTGGATAGACAGTGTAAATTCAGGATTCGCCCATAGCTATTGGGTCAAGAATCCAGCCTCACTACCTCAATCTCCGGGTAAGTCTATTGGCTCAACCAGTTCACTTCCGCACAATGGGAATGAACCAAATCCATAAATGTATATGCATGCATCATAAAAGCATGCCATCATCATTTCACATATCATGATATTAATACAATCACATCATGTCAATTCACCAGTGTATCTCATTCAATCAAAATGAATAGCAATTATATAACACTGTAAGTATCAATACTTCGTCAGGTAACTCATACCATTCATAATAGTTCTCATTATCCTTAATTACTCATTCTTTCAAAAATCGGGAACGCCACCATTTTAAAAATAATTTAGCCAAAATAATATTTTTCTCTTTTCAAAAGGTAGTATTCGAAATTTAGAAAATAACGCCGAAAACGGCACTCGAATCGGAGTTACGGTTTAGAAAATATGAATTTTCAAAGTTTTGGAAAAATTAGAAAAATGAACGTGGAACCCGGTTCCTACCCAGAACGGAACCGGTTCCTGAAAGTTAAAATTAACACGCCCCTGATTTTTGAATGGGGAACCGGTTCCGTCATATACAGGAACCGGTTCCTGAGTATAAAAAGTCCCAGTTTTTCAATTTTAACACTGGGAACTCGGTTCCTCCCCACAGGGAACCGGTTCCCACGACCTCTGACAGCATTTTTATCACTTTTTGACAGCATTATGTATCTTTTATCACTTCCAAACTTACTAATACGATTTGGTATATTAGGAACACAATTTCATCATCATTCCACACCATTTTAACATCCAACAACATGGTTTATTCATCCTTATTGTTCATTCGACACACTAGATGATCCTAATCCCAAACACCGACACAAAATAGGGTTTTCAATCTATAACCTATGATCATCACAATTCAAACTATCTAACATACCCAATTATGATCATCACAATTCAAACTATCTAACATACCCAATTATCCCTATGATTCCCAAAACCCATAAGGCATATTAATCGATCGAAACCACCCCTTACCTCACGATGATTCTTCGATTCTCTTGGTGTCGGCTTTCCTCTCTTTTCCTCTTCTCTCCAATTCCACGTGAAAACAGTTTTCTCCAAAAACCCTATTCTTTCTTTCTCTTTCCTTTTTATATTCCTTTTAATGTTCCTTTAATTATTCCAATAAAATAAAATAATTAAAACTTAATAATTAGTAGAGTAATTTACTCTTACACCCACCGCTTACTCGCACACCTCAACACATTTCCTCATTTAATGACCCAATTAATCCACAAAATTAATATTCAAACTTCATTTAATTAAATAATTAAATCCTCACTTAATAAATATTTAAATTAAATCGGGGTGTCACAACTCTCCCCCACTAAAAGAGTTTTCGTCCTCGAAAACATACCTTAGACGAACAGTTCGGGATACGAGTCCTTCATCTGACTCTCCAACTCCCAAGTTACATTTCCTTCAGCTGGTCCTCCCCAAGCTACTCTTACCAGTGCTATCTCTTTACCTCGCAATTGCTTCACTTTCCGATCCTCAATCCGTGCAGGTACTGCTTCAACAGTCAAGTTATCCCGCACCTGAACATCATCTATTTGAATCTCATGAGATGGATCCGCAATGTACCTCCTCAACTGAGATACATGGAAAACATCATGCAAATTAGCAAGTGACGGCGGTAAAGCAATCTGATAAGCAACTTTCCCAACTCTTTTGGTAATCTGAAACGGACCAATAAAGCGCGGAGTCAACTTCTTTGACTTCAAAGCTCGACCAATACCCGTCATCGGAGTAACTCTCATGAACACATGGTCTCCTTCATCAAACTCAAGGTCTTTCCTCCTCTTATCATGATAACTTTTCTGACGACTCTGAGAAGTTCTCATCTTCTCCTGAATCATCTTAATCCTTTCTGAAGTTTGTTGAACAATCTCCGTCCAATCACAAGACTTTCTCCGATTCATACCAACACAACGGTGTCCGACATCTCCTACCATACAATGCCTCAAACGGAGCCATACCGATGCTCGAATGAAAACTAATGTTGTAGGTAAACTCTATCAACGGCAAATAGCTATCCCAAGCTCCACCTTTCTAACACACAAGCTCTCAACAAATCTTCTAACGATCGAATCCTCTCCGTCGACCATCTGTCTGTGGATGATATGCAACTCAATCGCAACTTAGTACCTAGAGCCTCCCGCAATCCTGCCCGTAACTTAAAAGTAAACCTCGATCTCTATCCGACACAATGCTAGACGGAATACCATGCAAACTTACAACCTTTTCGATATACAACCGCCAACCTCTCCATCGGATAATCCATTCTTATCGGAATGAAGTGAGCGACTTTGTCAATCGGTCAACAATAACCCAAATAGAATCACGTTCTTCGTCGTCCTTGGCAAACCGACACTAAATCCATTGAAATTCCATCCCATTTCCATTCCGAACAAACAACGGTTCCATCATCCCGACGGTTTCGATGTTCAATCTTTGATTTCGACAAACCAAACATGCATACACAAACTCGGCGATTTCTTTTTCATTCCAGCCACCAAAATAATTTCTTCAAATCATGATACATCTTAGTAGCACCAGGATGAATACTCAATCCACTACGATGTCCTTCCTCTAAGATACTCTTTCTGATCTCAGCAACGTCCGGAAAAAAATACTCTATCACCAAATCTCATAACACCATTCTCGTCAATTCGGAATTCACCTCCTTGACCTTGGTTAATCAATGTCAGCTTGTCCACTAAACCAACATCAGACTTCTTTCCATCTCGAATCTCTTCCAAAATACCACTAGTCAGCTTCAACATGCCCAACTTCACACTATTCTGAGTAGTTTCACAAACCAAACTCAAGTCTCTGAATTGTTCCACCAATTCCAATTCACGAACCATTAACATCGACATATGCAAAGACTTCAATGCATCATACCACGTTTTACCGTGATGGTAATTCAAACCAAAATCATAATCCTTGAGAAACTCCAACCATCTTCTCGCCTCATATTCAACTCTTTTCGATCAAAGAGGTACTTGTGCTCTTATGATCATCGAACACTTCAAACCGTGAACCATACAGATAATGCTCCACAATTTCAACACAAACACAATACCGCCAACTCTAAATCATGAGTCGGATAATTCCTTTCATGAGTCTTTAACTGCTTGAAGCATAAGCCACAACCCGCTTATCTTGCATCAAAACACCTCCTAAACCCATCAAAGACGATCACAATACACCACGAAGGATTCTTCCGGATTCGCAAGATTAAAATCGAGCACTAGTCAATCTCCTCTTCAATTCTTGGAATCCTTTTCACAATCTATATCCCAAACAAATGCTTGACCTTTCTCGTCAACTTAGTCAACGGTAATGCTAACTTCGAAAATCCTCAATGAATTTCCGTAATAACCGCTGCACAAGAAAGCTACGAATCTCTAAAGCATTCTTCGGCTTCCCAATCGAGATACGGCTTCTACTTTGTAGGATCAACAGCAATACCATTCTTGGAAATCACATGACCAAGAAAACTCACTTCGCTTAACCAAAACTCACATTTAGACAATTTCGCATACAACTTCTTCTCCTTCAACAATTCCAATACAATTCTAAGATGCTCTGCATGCTCCTCATCATCCTTTGAATAGATCAGAATGTCGTCAATAAACACCACCACAAACTTGTCAAGATACGGATGAAATATCCTGTTCATATACTCCATAAACACACCAGGTGCATTAGTAACACCAAATGGCATAACTGAATACTCATAATGTCCATACCTCGTTCTGAATGCAGTCTTCTAAATATCTCCCGCCTTAACACGAATCTGATGATATCCAGATCTCAGATCAATTTTGCTGAATACACACGCTCCGACCAACTGGTCCATCAAATCATCAATCCTGCAATGGATACCGATTCTTGATTTTCACTTTATTCGTTGTTCGTAGTCAACACACAATCTCATTGTACCTTCCTTCTTCTTAACCAACAAAACCGCGCACTTACGGTGAAACACTAGGCCGAACAAATTTCTTCTCAAGCAACTCCTCTAATCTTCTTCAATTCGACAACTCGATGCCGACATGCGATAAGGCGCCATCGACACCGGACTAGTTCCGTGAATTAAATCTATAGCAAACTCCACTTCTCTCGGTGGTAACTCATTCACATCTTCCGAAACACCTCGAAATTCATTAACAACCGGAAGTTCACCACTCTTAGCCTTTCCTTTTACTTCCGTCAAGAATATAACATAAACACCACAAGACCGTCTCTAACAAATTAATTCATCTCGCTTAATCGACATAGTCTCATCTTCCACCTTAACTTCCTCAGGAAATAAGACTGTCTTCTCAAAACAATTGATATGAACCTGGTTGAAGACCAACCAGTTCATTCCAAGGATAATATCAAGTTGTTCTAATGGTAGGCACACTAAATCCATACCGAAACCTCTATCAAAATAACAATAGGACAATTTCTACAAACATATAAGTAGTCAACAATTCCGACGCAGGAGTGTCAATAACCATACTTCCATCCAAATTAGAAATTTCCAAATTCAATCTCTTAGCACAATCCAAAGAAATAAAAGAATGTGTCGCCCAAGATCAATAATTGCTATTAAAGGTATGCCATTAATAAAACAAGTACCTTTAATCAACCGATCATCGCTTAACATCTGACCGACAAAGCGAACACCTTTCCACCATTTTTTCTTTGGCTTTGTACATCATGGACGAGTGTGTCCTTCCTCACCACAGCTTGTAACATGTTATCTTTCCGGATCTACACTCGAAGCTAAATGACCAAACCTTCCACAGCTTGTTGCACTTCCTCGCATCATTCTTGCATTCAGAGCTCGTGACCCAATTCACCACACTGTAACACTTTACGGAAGAACCAAGGACCGAGTCTCCCCACTAGGCTTCTTCCAACCTCCGATTCGATTATTTCTATCATAAGGCTTACCACGATCCATATGTCTCTTGCCCTTACGATCAGCATAACTCTGAGCATTTGACTTAGTACTAGCAAGATCTTCTTCCAAAATCCTACTACAATCAACTAAATCAGGAAACCTTCTAATACCCTGATACCTGATTCCCTGCTTGATCTCATCACGCAACCCATTCTCAAACTTGATACATTTAGAAAATTCTCCATCTGCATCGTTAGGATAATTAGCATAATACTTTGCTAACTCAAGAACTTGGTCGATACTCACTCACGACTTGTTGCCTTGCTTGAGCTCCAAATTGATCTCTTTCACCCGAATGTCTTCGTGAAAATACCTTCTCGTAAAAGCCCTCCCGAACACACCCAAGTCAATGCAATTCCATCTTCTTCCAATTCATCCCGTAGCAACCCACTCATCGCTTCTTCGCCAACATGTGAGTACCATATCTCACCTTCACCACTCAAAGACAATCAATCACTCAAGATCCTCTCGATCTCCTTCAACCACTTCGGCACCCTCGATCATGTGCACCCTTGAACAACGGAGGATTATTCCTCGAAAATTCCCCAATTGTCTCATCAAGACCGATCGCAGCCCCTCCGATTCCTCCGAGTACTCCAATAACATTCCTAAAGCCTCAAGAATAGCATCATCATTCCTTCCGCTACCTCTTCCACCATTGTTCTTTAACATTACAAAACAACCTACATCAAGACACAAGTATCGATGTTACTTACACTAGTCGATACTAAAAGGGATAACGATACTAAGACAAGACCGACTATGCTCGATACCACTATTGTAACACCCCTTCTATTTACCCGCTTTATAATAATAATCGAGTATTTAATCATAACCAAGAAGGCCACAACTCTTAAAACATAAAGATTTCCAAAACATGTGTCATGCTTTCACCAAGAAGACTTATCAAATAATTAATGCAATGCTTATGTTTAACAAATGAAATGTAACATAACCAAAACCGAATACAACATTCACAAGATTCCGTAATAATAAACGACATCCTGAATCAAAACATTAAAGAATTCCAGGGTAATAAGTCAACATAATTCAAAGTTATTCAAAAATATCCATTAAAGGATTCAAACAACCGTTCCCCAGTGTTACATCTACCAGAGCACGACACTGACACGCGGACTAACTGACTGACTCAATACTAGAGCTATCCTCACCAACTCCAAGCAGCTAATCACTTCGGATCTGAAAATGTTGAGTAAGGGTGAGATCTCAATTCAATATAACATGCATTATACGTTTTTAGAATACGATAGAAATAAAGATACATTAATCCATTTAATCAAACACAAGTCATAATCAATTCACAACACAGCTCACACAATGAACATGTACATAATTCAAACAATGGAAATCGCAACACTCCCATATGCAATGCAGACTCTATGCATGTGGTACCAAAACGTGAACCGAGTTCACACACACCGCTCCGTTTACATGTGGATAGACAGTGTAAATTCAGGATTCGCCCATAGCTATTGGGTCAAGAATCCAGCCTCACTACCTCAATCTCCGTAAGTCTATTGGCTCAACCAACACTTCCGCACAATGGGAATGAACCAAATCCATAATGTATATGCATGCATCATAAAAGCATGCCATCATCATTTCACATATCATGATATTAATACAATCACATCATGTCAATTCACCAGGTATCTCATTCAATCAAAATGAATAGAAATTATATAACATGTAAGTATCAATACTTAGGTAACTCATACCATTCATAATAGTTCTCATTATCCTTAATTACTCATTCTTTCAAAATCGAACGCCACCATTTTAAAAATAATTTAGCCAAAATAATATTTTCTCTTTTCAAAAGGTAGTATTCGAAATTTAGAAAATAACAAAACGGCACTCGAATCGAGTTACGGTTTAGAAAATATAAATTTTCAAAGTTTTGGAAAATTAGAAAATGAATGGAACCGGTTCCTACCTTAACGGAACCGGTTCCAAAGTTAAAATTAACACGCCTGATTTTTGAATGGGGAACCGTTCGTCATATACAGGAACCGGTTCCCGAGTATAAAAGTCCTTTTCAATTTAACACGAACTCGGTTCCTCACTGGAACCGGTTCCCACGACCTCGACAAAGATTTTTATCACTTTTGACAAAGATTATGTATCTTTATCACTTCCAAACTTACTAATACGATTTGGTATATTAGGAACACAATTTCATCATCATTCCACACCATTTTAACATCCAACAACATGGTTTATTCATCCTTATTGTTCATTCGACACACTAGATGATCCTAATCCCAAACACCGACACAAAATAGGGTTTTCAATCTATAACCTATGATCATCACAATTCAAACTATCTAACATACCCAATTATCCCTATGATTCCCAAAACCCATAAGGCATATTAATCGATCGAAACCACCCTTACCTCATGATGATTCTTCGATTCTCTTGGTGTCGGCTTTCCTCTCTTTCCTCTTCTCTCCAATTCCACGTGAAAAGCTTTCTCCAAAAACCCTATTCTTTCTTTCTCTTTCCTTTTTATATTCCTTTTAATGTTCCTTTAATTATTCCAATAAAATAAAATAATTAAAACTTAATAATTAGTAGAGTAATTTACTCTCTTACACCCACCGTTTACTCTGCACACCTCAACACATTTCCTCATTTAATGACCCAATTAATCCACAAAAATTAATATTCGAAACTTCATTTAATTAAATAATTAAATCCTCACTTAATAAATATTTAAATTAAATCGGGGTGTCACAGGCGGGGGATACATTCCCATCTCAATCCCCGCCTTCGAATTTATTCCCCATCCCCGTATCGGATCCCCGTCGCAGGAGGTTTTGTCTACCATCCCCGTCCCCACGGATCTCCTTGGGCCCCCAAGATTTCTGCAGATATATAAACATAATTTATTATTATTACTTTTAACTAATTTAATAGAAAAAATTCAAAAACTAGCGATAATAAATTAGTTAACTAATCATTTACGATAAATATATTGTTTTAACAACATTCAATCTTGAGATTCATGAACACAAAATTTTCAAACTTTAAAAAAATTAAAATAGTCATTTAGATCTCTCTCTGTTACTAACAAGTTATTTGAAATGATAAACAAATCTACATAGAAATGTTAAACTATATATTAATTAACAATATAATGGAATTCTAGTGCAAGGCGGGGACTCCATAGGGCGGGGGATATGTTCGCCATCCCCATCCCCAAAATGCTTCGGGGGAACTTTATTCCTCATCTCTGTCCCCGCGGAGGGGAAATTCTCCATCTTTGGGGCCCCAAACAAGGAATTCCCGCGGGGATCCCCACTAATAGGTGCAAATTGATATCCCTATATATGTAACATCCACGTCATCAACAACAACTATCGTATTTAAAACTGCCACCTCATCAACAATATGTAACACATCTAAAATGACCACCTCATCAGCAACATGTACCACATCCATCCCTACATCCTGAACCTCCTGAGTATAAACAAGCTTGTCATCATCTATGGGTTGCTCGTCTAATCTCACTGCTCGACGTCAAGGTGCAAAGAACTGGGTCTGCTCAGCCAACCGTTTCTTGTGAGAGCCGATTGGAGCTACTCATTTAGTCCGTAGCTGGGAAGACTATACCTCAACAACCTTTACTCATTTAGTCCGATCGGAAATATTTTTGAACTACTAGAATTCTGAAATTTCCGGGACAAATGTATGAAAAATTCCCAAAATTTCTATAATTTCCAATAATTTTTTTTTGAGAATTCTATAATTTTTGGTGAAAATTTCTGCCAATTCTATAATTTTCAATAAAAACCTCACTTTTCAACAATTTCCGATATCGCAACACAAATTTCAAAATTTTTGTGATGCTGAAGTGAATTCTGAAAATGGTTGAAATAAATTACAAGGTTATTATAGCCTTTTCATTGAGTTTTGGGGGTGTCATGTATATCTGGAGGGAGGCAAGTTAAATCCTTCATTAGTTAGGACATCACAACCCTTCCACAAATATCTTTTCATGGTATAGAAGTAATAAAAAGAAGAGAAAAAATGTAATACAAATGATAAAAATAAATCTCTAAGAGTATCCACATCCATGCCACCTAATTTGATAGTATAAATAGACCACACTTAAGACTATGTCATACTTCTCAATTATTTAAATCACTCAAATGAAATTTGTAATATGCATACCACTAATCTAAAACTCTAAAATGGATCTCATTAATCATACAATATACACTAACTTTACATTTGAGATAATAAATAAATGAAACAAAAGGCAAAAAAACACGGTATTTTTTGCATCAACGATGGTATATTAATACCATACCAGTTGACTTTAAATAGTACTATTTTTTTGACACACAATGACTTAAATATGTAATACCACCACCGATAATTATGCTGTAAATATCCTTTAATCACGCGCTTAACGGATTTTGTATAACATAAATGAAAACAAACAAATAATTCTTAAGTACTATTACAGATGCAAGATTGCATCTCTTAAGAACCAATTCCACCCAGCAAAGTGAGTCAATATCTTGTAAATGTAGTTGCAATGTTGATAACCATAGTTTTTGGAGACGTAGTTTTGATTGTGGAAGAGAAAAAGTACAGTTCCAATGACTTTGAAACTTTGATGAGTTTCAAGAAAGAAATTCAAATAGAGACGTCAGGTTGTATAGAGAAATACTATATTGAAACAAGAACTTTTGTGTTGAATCATTCTGCCAAAACATCGTTAACTTGTTAGCAAGAAACTGTTGTGCGCTAACTTGCTTCTAATATTGTTGTGTTATTTATGTGAATTTCAACTAGTATAAATATTCTTTCTTAGAAGCATCTTGTAAACACACAATCTTGTATTTCAACCTTGGGTTAATAATTCCTTAAGAGGTTATGGCTTTAGTCGATTCTCATGAAGATATTGGTGGATAGTTTTGTGGTTGTAAATAGTGATAGGTAGTCTTTGTGTGTGTCTGTAATCAGTTTGGTTATAGTGGATTAAGTGTTTATTGAGAAGGAGATATCACTTTTGTGGGTGGACTGGATTAACTTAGTAAACAACAAACAAAGATAAAAATTATTGTGTTCATTTAGTTTTGCTCTTCTGTTAACTTTAAGTGTTTGGTTTCGAAAAATTTTCATTCTTAGAAATCCAATTCAAACCCCTTTTTCTTGTCTTTTTCGCATCTTTATGGTTGTTCTTCAAGAACAACTACTATGATAACAATACATTTGTTGTAACAATGTAATTTAATATTATATGTAAACAATGCAATGTTAAACAAAATCTTATACACCTTTTACTTCGGTTTTGTAAGAAATTGAGAGTATAATTTTGGCGTTATAATTGAAGATATCGATCACTGCTCTTAAACAAATATGTGTCGTCCATTTTATAAGTATCAACACATAAGACACTTACATTAGTGATTTGCATGAAATCTAACAAACATCCATTATAAAAGCATTTTGAATATGTATAATTATTAATGAAACATATAACATGAAAACTTTGAAGCGTAAAAAACTTGATAAAATTCTCTACGATAGATTGCAAGAGCATAAAATAAATTGGGTTTAAGGTTTGTGTTCTTCAATCATCATTTTCTATGGTGTTCTTCAATAATCATATATTCATTCATTTAACTAACTCCTTTCTTGTTTTACACCTGAAATAAATAAATGCGAAAGGGATCTGGAATATATTGCACCCAACATTTTCTCTTGCTCGACATTTCAATTAAACGAGGATCCAACATATGATCTTCACCAACAGTGACGATGATGAATCAGATTCCAAAGTTATATATATTTACAGAAGTGTTCTGCGTAAACAATTTAATATTATGGGTAAATAATTAATTTATTAAGATTCTATAGTTTGTAACGCGATTAAAAAATATCAATCTTACCCCTCAGTGATTGATAAATGATGCATTCCTTCGATTTTGTTAATAGATGAAGGGTAAGTCTCTATTTAATTTTTTAATTAAAAAGAAAATAAATTTTTTCCTCGGTTTTAGTAAAAAAAATCGAGGGATATACATTCATACAGTAACCTAGAACTCATTTATGCCATACATTCCTAAAGTTACAATGCTCAATATATTGCCAACACGTCAATCCACAAGAAAATCTCTACACCAATAAGAATACAAACACCAACACTCTATATATTGGAAACTATCTTGTGAAACCCTCTACGTCCTGTAAGAATTAGGGAAACTATCTTGTGAAACCCTCTACATCCAATAAGAATGAGAACACTACCATTTCCATTAAAGAAACAATTAAAGAAACAATGTGTATGCAACCTTTGTCTCTAGGATGAATTGCAAATGCAGAAAAAATTGGATTCAGGTTGATGTTCTTACGTGATTGTTGGCTGAAGATTTTGATATATGTGGTTCGAAGTGGAGTAATTAAGTTCGAAATGAAACCAGATTAGTATTCATTGGAATAAAGTGAATGTCACAGTTCGGAATGGAAGAAATGGTTCTTCGAATGGACATGTCAAAGCTCGGAGCTTCGAGTGACAGTTGTGAAGATATATTTAAAAGAAAAGCCTCGAAGTGGTAACGAGACTGTATCTGTGAGATGAATTCGAAGCGAAGATTGTCAAGGCATTTGAAATTCAAACGCGAGCGGGATGATTGGAATTCAAATATATATGCGCTGGAACGATTCAAAGACGCGTGGAAGCTAGAAAAGAGCAGTGCTCTGCATGTTCTGAACGTGGCGGAATCTTATAAGTCAGACCGTTATGGTCGAAGTAGTATAAATAGAAGTCTTAGTGTTAGGATTTCGTGTGTCATATCTATTGTACAAAATTCAGTAAACATTCAAAATACCACATGGCTAGGGAAACGAATGCTCGAACAATGTACGTATGATAACACCAAACATTTATAATTCAGCAAAACTCTTTATCTTTTCCAGTTTATCTTCCATTTTCGCATCAATGTCTTTTAAATACTTTTACATTCAAAATCATTTATCTATTTCTTGCGTTTAAACGTTTTCTTCTATTCGAAATCCTTTACATTTCAGAAACTCTTTTACATTCATGCTTTTACATTCATGTCTTTACATATTTTATGCTTTTATATTCATGTTTTTACATTAAAATCTTTACATTCAAAGTCATTTACTTATTTCTGCATTTAAACATTTCTTTGCAAATCGAATCTTTGTTCATTCAAACCAGTTTTGTATTTCTTTACTTGATCATGTCATTAAGTTCGTTAACATTGTAATCGAAGTGAATTAAACATCTATAAAACATTCTAAATACAAGTCCTAACAATGAATACCAGTTTTGTTATTAGATTTATCCCAACGACCAATACCCCATAGGATCAATCTAGTCGATCCTACAAGTTACCAAAGAAGTTGAATAACAGTCATTAAGATTATTCGATAGTTTGGAGGACTAGCGGTTGTTTTACCAGAAATCACTGTAAACAAATTGGCACACCCGGTGGGACAGTCATTGGTCGTTACAAATTTAAAACAAAATAAAGATCGTTAAGACATAATCATTATAAAGGTTCTTTCTGAGTGTTAAGTTCGTTGTTATATGAACCTTAGAAGTGGTAGAATAACTAATAGCAACCAACCCTTACCCAGAAGAAAACGTAATAATAGGATGTCTAATCCAAACAATCAACAAGGGGAACAAAATGCCCCACATGGAACAGGCACTAACGCGTCCGTTTCGACGGGTACGTCTAGCGCGATCCCTTCGAACGCACAGTCTGTTGCCTCTTCTGCCAGTAATGTAGCCACGAATGAAACAAGTGGCATGTCAACTAACAATTCGATCCTAGGGAATACAGGAACCACTGGGTATCCTGGGGGATTTGTCCCACCATCAGGGACACAAACCCATTTCGCCACCCCACCACCAACTAGACCACCCAGTTTCGATGGTAATAGACCCAGAAATCCCTCTTATGGGATGCCAACATCTTTTATGGAAGGCTTGCACACTTCGACATCGAATACATCACCACAATTAGGGTCTGGATCTGGGGCTAATCAACTCATGACAAATAACCAAGGGTCAGTAGGTTATAGTACATTGCCTATCCTAACCACAGAAAATCAGATGGCTTTTAGGCAATTAATGGATGATAGTAACCATAATATGATAGGAGTGTTAGCACAAATTATGCAAGAAATCTTCGCCCCAATAGTTCAAAATGTAACTGTGACAAACAGAGAAAACGCGGATAATATGAGTCGAATAACAGATTTTTTCGCTCCGCCAGAAAGGCGTAGACAGAACCAGGCATTGGTTCGAGCAAACGTACCTATCATAGAACAAATTGCTGATGATCCACCCTATAGACCAGCCAGAGAGGGGGTTAATTTGGGGGCAATGGCACAAAGGTTAGACGCCCCAGTGATTCGAGAAGAACCACAAAGGGGATTTATAGAACCAGCAGTAAGGATCGACAGGTTAGATGCCCCAGTGATTCGAGAGGAACCACAAAGGGGAGTTATGGAACCAGGGGCAAGGGTCGAAAGGTTAGAAGCCCCAGCGTTTCGAGAAGAACAACCTAGAGGAGTTGTCATGGTGGGTCGAAATCAAGATGCTGATGCAGTCGTTCATAGAATTCGAAACGGCAACATCTTGGCAGAAAATAATTTAACCACCATGATAGAAAGGATTATGGCCCAAAACGGTCTTAGTACAGGGATTAGAAGGCCAAATTATGCCTCTCCTATAGCAGATTATGTAATACACACTGATTTACCAAGGGGATATAAGATCCCTAAGTTTACAAAGTTTGCTGGAGATACCAATGAATCAAATGAACACATAGCTGTATCGATCAAGCGGAGACATAGCAAATAATGAGAACCTTAGGATTAAATACTTCCCAAGTTCCCTGACCAAGAACGCTTTTACATGGTTCACCACATTGCCCCTGGGTCTATAGATACTTGGACCCTCTTAGAGAGATTATTCCATGAACAGTTTTACATGGGACAATCTAAAATAAGTCTGAAGGAACTAGCCAGTGTTAAGAGGAAATTTACTGAACCAATAGATGATTATCTGAATAGGTTCAGACTCTTGAAATCTAGATGTTTCATAGTAGTTCCTGAACATGAGTTAGTCGAAATGGCCGCTGGTGGCCTGGACTATTCTATTCAAAAGAAACTAGACACACATTACCTGAGGAGGGGGAAGAATATCCTGAATTCGAAGAGGTCAAAATTGATCTCGCAGAATTAAAGCAGGCTCCACCTTACTCTTGTAAACTATTAGTTCCCACAAAAGGGAAAGAAATTGTTGAAAATGAGAAAAGTGACAAATTCCCAAAGAAGGTGTATACCTTCGATGTAACAAAGTGTGACGAGATTTTTGATCTGCTTGTCAAAGATGGCCAACTAATTGTGCCATCGAATGTCAAAATACCTCCTTTAGATCAAAGAAAGAAAAGAGGATTTTGTAAATATCATAGTTTCCTAGGCCACAAAACCTCACAGTGTTTTCTTTTCAGGGATCTGATTCAAAATGCAATTAAGGATGGCAGATTGAAATTTGCTGACAAACCAAAAATGAAAGTAGATGAAGACCCTTTGGATGTTGCAGACACCAATTACTCCGAGCCTGTATGCATTGGAGAAATCAATATGGTGGAAGCAGATCAAGATGACACTGCATTAGGAGAAAAATGTACTGAGAATAAAAACGGTGTGTTAGTCGAAGTCAACAAGGGGGTCACTGAGGACGTCCACAAGCAACTAGAGGCTTCGATCGAGCAAGACTTTGTCGTTTCAAAGAGATCCGGCTCATCAAGGCCGGAGAACCAACAAGAAGGATTGACACAAAGCATGAAGGCCTGAGGCTAAAATTGGAGAAAGTCCAGATTACAAAGCCAACCCTCCCTCAAAAAGAAGTCTGGGATACCTTAGGGGAACCCAGTGGAAAGTTCGACTACCTGGTGAAATATTCTGCTCCAGAAAGTTCGAAAATCCCAATCGAAGATGTCAAACCTACAGGATGGGGAGATGATGACACAAAGAGGGAGGATGCAGATGTTAACATTCCTCGAAGAAATGGATACCTTAGGGAACCCAAAGGAAAGTTCGACTACCGTGAAATATTCGCTCCAAAGTTCAAAATCCCAATCGAAGATGTCAAACCTACAGTGATGGGAGATGATGACACAAGAGGGAGGATGCGATGTTAACATTCCTCGAAAGAAACTGATACCTTAGGGGAACCCAGTGGAAAGTTCGACTACCTGGTGAAATACTCTGCTCCAGAAAGTTCGAAAATCCCAATCAAAGATGTCAAACCTACAGGATGGGGAGATGATGACATAAAAGGGGAGGACGTAGATATTAACATGGTAGATATGGAGAGACCTCACCAAATGGAGGAGATGGAAAGATATTTAGAAAGAAGTATAAGATGGAGGATAGTTATGCTGTGGATACCAGTCTTAAAGATTACCTCATGCTATGCCACAGAGGAAATGCTGAAATGATACTATGTCCCAGATGCAGCATCATCTGCAACCAGAGAATTGCGGCAGACTTCGAGAGGAAGCAAAGGGCACGAATCGGCAAAGAATCGCCGGATAACCATTATTCGTGTGTTACCCTAAAGCGGGAGAACGTTTATTGGAGTTTTTAGTGCGTTGTCACAAAGGGGCAACCAGGTTCCTGATATGCCCAAGGTGCTCCGCAGTGTAAGATCAGAACATGGCTGGAGATTTCGAAACCATTCCTTTCGCCCCATGTTGGAACCACAAAGAAGCCGGGTCGATGAGCGTTCGAGGGTAACTACACTCAACGAAAGCCCGACATCCCTATCCTAAAGGTGCCTCAAGGGTGACGTTCAAAATCCCTACAAGTACCAATGACAAATGGTCGCAAGTCGAGCTAACAAGGGAAGGACAAATGGAGGAGCAATCAACAAAATGCACGCCACGCCATGACATATAGAAGATTCAACACGCAAAGAGGGAGGAATTGAGGTTAGAAAATTATAAAGGAAAAAACCCTATGTCCAGATCACAATGGCGAAGACAACAGAGAATTCGAAAGGCTGAAAGGGAAGCCGTGGCAGATAAAGGAACAACTTAGATCAAAAACCAAGGAGAATCAAGCACCAACAAACCAAAATCAAATAATCAACCTGAGGACAAACCCCCAGTTAGTAGGAGACTCTTCTCCAAACACAACAAGATGAATCAAAGGAGTACACCCAAGTCCGTAAGAAGACGAGGATATGCTAATGCATAACTTGAATCGTAGGGGAGTCTTCACTCAACATTAATTGCAACGTGGTATTTGTACTACCTTCTGAATTTGGACAAGAAACCGAAATCGAAGAGCATGAGGAGGATGATACCATATATTTGATGAAGCACAAAGATGCTACTACGTGATGGATAACGCGTCGAAGCGCGTAATGCTCTTCGAACACCCGAGCCAGCCATGAAGAATCATCTGAAGCCATTGTTCATTCGAGCAAAGGCTGGTGCCCATGGCGTGAATAAAGTCTTGGTGGATGGAGGCGCTGCAGTCAATTTAATGCCCCACTTCATGCTGAAGAAATTAGGAATACAAGATGGTGATATCAAACCACACAACATGGTTCTATCCAACTATGAAGGGAAAGTAGGTCAAACATTGGGGATAGTTCAATTGGATTTGACGGTAGGATCGAAGTCACAGCCCACCATGTTCATGGTGATCGCCAAGGCCAACTACAACTTGTGGCCGGAAGAGAGTGGATCCATGGCGAGGAGCAGCCTTCACAATGCATCGAGGTTGGTTTTATGGAGAGAAGATGGGATTGTGGAGAATATCGAAGCGGACCAGAGTTATTTTATGACAATGGTTAACTTAGTTGATAAAAGGAATTATGACAAGTACCTAGCCAGAATAGCCCTTTGTACCCCAAGTGACGAAATAAACGAAACCAGGAACGCACACTATTATATGACCCTTCGCCATGATGGCATGTATGGATATGAAGATAATTAAAGGAGACGAAGGAGTCAAGGCACTTCAAGAAAGACGGCCAGCAGTCGGAGTTCGACAACCTTTCTCATGACTGAGTCCTCCTTCTTCAAAAGGATTTCGGCCTATATGGCTGAGAACGAATGGAAAGCGGCCTCAGAGGCTGAAATAGATAATATGTCTGAAGTAAACGAAATAGAAGGGAATGGCTCGAAAGACTCACCCTTTGAAGAACATGAAATAGATCAAAGGCTAGATGCCATCTATGATAAAGAACCCCTAGGCTTCGAGAAGGACCCCACAAACTCAGGTGCCAAAATGTTAGCACAGGATCCACTCGAAGAGGTGAATTTGGGGGATGACAATACAAAAAGAATAACTTACATAAGCGCAAAACTCAACCCAAGCTTCAAGCAGGAGGTGATCGAAGTTCTCAAAAGAAACAAAGATTGCTTTGCATGGGAATATGACGAAATGCCTGGTTTGAAGAGAGAGTTAGTGGAGCACAGACTTCCAATTAAGGATGGCAAGAAGCCCATCAAGCAAACTCCTAGAAGATTCGCGCCAGCAGTTCTCACAAAGATTAAAGCTGAGGTCGAAAGGTTGTTGCGCTGCAAATTCATCAGGTATGTCGAATGGTTAGCAAATATAGTACCTATTATTAAGAAAAATGGCTCTCTGAGAATTTGCATAGATTTTAGGGATTTAAATACTGCTACCCCTAAAGATGAGTGTTCCATGCCTGTGGCAGAAATGTTAATAGACTCTGCTGCAGGATTCGAATACCTAAGTATGCTAGATGGATATTCTGGTTATAATCAGATTTTTATTGCTGAAGAAGATGTTGCCAAGACAACATTTCGTTGCCCAGGAGCCTTAGGCACCTACGAATGGGTAGTGATGCCTTTTGGTTTAAAAAATGCTGGGGCAACTTACCAAAGAGCAATGAATTCAATCTTCCATGATTTTATTGAGACATTTATGCAGGTGTATATTGATGATATAGTCATCAAATCTATATCTGCAGAAACCCATTTGCATCATTTGAGCCAATCATTCGAAAGAATGAGAAAACATGGCTTAAAAATGAACCCCCTTAAATGTGCATTTTTTGTGCAGGCTGGAGATTTCCTTGGCTTTGTGGTTCATAAAAAAGGAACCGAGATCAACCAGAATAAGACCAAAGCCATTATGGAGACGAAAGCACCCACATCAAAAAGGGAGCTGCAGTCTTTGCTAGGGAAGATTAAATTTCTAAGAAGATCCATTTCGAATCTAAGTGGAAGAACCCAAGCTTTCTCTCCACTACTTCGCTTAAAGCAAGGCCAAGCCTTCGAGTGGGACGAAGCACATCAAGAGGCATTTGACAAGATAAAAAGATATCTCTCTCAGCCTCCTATCTTGTCTCCACCTTCATGGGGAAAACCCATGAGATTGTACATATCCGCCTCTGAAGTTAGTATAGGTAGTATGTTAGCACAAGAAGATAGCAATGGCATCGAATGAGCCATATACTATTTAAGTAGGGTATTGAATGATGCAGAAACTAGATATAGCAATATAGAAAAGCTATGTCTTTGTTTATACTTTTCTTGTATGAAACTTAAGTATTATATAAAGCCTGTTGATGTTTATGTTTCATCCCATTTCGATGTTATCAAACACATGCTGTCAAAACCAATAATGCATAGCAGAGTTGGTAAATGGGCTTTAGCCTTAACAGAATATTCCTTGACTTTCATGCCTTTAAGAGCTGTGAAAGGTCAAGTAATTTCTGATTTCATTGTGGACCATTCACTGGTCGAAAAGCCTGTCATGGGTTACGTTGAAATGCCGCCTTGGAAATTATACTTTGATGGTTCGACCCATAAGGAGGGTAGTGGTGTTGGAGTTCTCATAATTTCTCCTGAAGGAATTCCAACAAAATTCAAGTATAAGTTAGATGGTCCTCGTTGCTCGAACAACGAAGCTGAATACGAAGTGCTTATTGTTGGACTTGAAGCTTTGTTGGAATTGGGGGCAACTAGAGTCGAAATTAAAGGTGATTCGGAATTAGTGGTCAAGAAAATAACAAAGGAATACAAATGCATAAAGGAAAATATGATGACATACTTTGTCATAGTTAACAGGCTACTCAAAAAATTCGAATACATGGATATTCAACATATACCCAGAATAGAAAATCAAGAAGCAAATGACCTAGCACAGTTGGCTTCAGGATATAAAGTCTCTACCAAAAACTTTGAAGACTTGGTCGAAATAAGAGGCAGGGTCATGGCTACTAGACTCATACCATCAGATTTAGAAAATATTAAATTAGGGTGTGCTGATAAAGATAGATTCGAAGTACTAGCCATAGACACCTTATCAGATGCAGATTGGTGAAGCCCACTAGTGAGTTATTTAGAAAACCCAACATTGAATGTTGACAGGAAAATAAAATATAGAGCATTATCATATGTCCTTATGGGAAATGAATTGTTCAAAAAGACCCAGGAGGGCGTGTTACTGAAATGCCTAGGAGAAAGTGAGGCATACTTAGCATTGTCAGAAGTCCACAATGGGGCATGTGGGGCACATCAAGCGGGCCATAAAATGAAATGGTTGTTGTTTCGATATGGTATGTATTGGCCCAAGATGCTCAAAGACTGATAGATTTTGCTAAAGGTGAAGAATGCCGTAAACATGTGATTCAACATGCTCGCAAGTGAGTTGCATTCGATCATTAAACCATGACCCTTTAGAGGATGGGCATTAGACTTAATAGAGAAATCAATCTCGCTGCCTAAAGGACGTAAATATATCTTGGTAGGAATAGATTATTTCACCAAGTGGATCAAGCAATACCATTAATGGTCACGATCAAGAGGCTATTATTGAGTTCATACGTAAAAGATTATCTATAGGTTCGGATTGCAGAGAGCATAACCACGCACAAGGTTCGTGTTTACGGTAGGAAGATGCAAGAATTTTCCCAAGAGATGGGGTTTAGATTACTAACATCAACACCATATTATGCTCAAGCAAATGGTCAGGTTGAAGCAGCCAATAAGGTGATAATAGGGTTAATCAAGAAACATGTTGGTAAAAAGCCAAGGAACTGGCATAAGACTTTAGACCAAATACTATGGGCCTGTAGAACATCTCCTAAAGAAGCTACTAACTCCACGCCTTTCCAACTAACATTTGGTCATGATGCAGTTCTACCAGTAGAAATTCATCTACAATCGTCAATTCAAAGACAAAACGAGATCCCATCTGCATTATATTGGGAGATGATGATGAATGAGTTAGTTGAGTTAGACGAAGTTAGATTGCATGCATTGGAAATCCTAATGAGACAAAAGGAAAGAGTAGTGAAATTCCTGGCAGCAGATACTTGATGTCACAGAGAATGTTATGACACAGTATCTGACACTATGTTAACAATTCACACAGTAAATACAAAAAGCAAGAATAACACAATAAGTTGTTCACCCGTTCGGTTCAACAAACCTACATCCGGGGCTACCAAGCCAGGAGGAAATTCACTATTAGTAGAATTAATTCGTGAATAAACCACCAGTTTATCTCCTTCACTTAAAACCTACCCAATGCAACTTCAACCTAAGTCCTACTTAGATCTGAGTACCCACTCACTCCCCCTCAATCACAGCAGTGATATCAACCTATTGACTAATTGAATTGTGAAGACACACTTCAATAAAATATCTTGATCTTGCTTCAAAGCTTCAATCAAGAGACAAACACTCGTGCTTTAAAGCTTTGAGTGATAAACTACCCTTACAGCAAATCCTAGTCCAATGCACTTATCAATTGATAGTTGCTTGGCTCACAAGAGAAACTAGAATTACACAATATCAACTGTTACTAATCCTAACAGTACACAAACACAAGCTGCTATCTCTTCAATACATTCAAAGGGCGCAACACAGTTGTAAGGGTTCTTTTCCTTTTATAGAAGCAGTCCTGAAACTTTAGTTTTGGGCTTCCATAAAGATAGCTAGGTTTCACTTAATTTAATCCTAAAAACATGGTCTTTCAACAACCAATTTAGGTTTAATTAAGATTAACCTAGCAGCCACGTGAGCATGCTTTCTAATAAAAAAAAAAAATATTTAGCTCAACAAACTTCCCGAAAAATCTCAGAACAAATGATTTTGCGTATCAGAATGTCACATCGAATGTCATAACATCCGTTATGACATCACTGCTTTTCAATTTCCAAAGCCTTTAGCTTCAGCCTGAGTTGTCTTTTAACATCCTTAGCGGTAGGATTTATCTTCAATCTCGAATGTCATGACATCTAACATGACATTGTTAAAGCCTAGTTTTACCAAAAATAATGCCAACTTAAAACACTAACAAACTCCCTTTGGCACATTTTTGGCTAAAACTACTTAACCTATCGTAGTACATATGTAGCAGACAAACTAGTTCTAAGCTTAAATAAACTAGAACCTAGAGATAAGATAAATTCTACCCATACAAAATCCCACAATTCCCACAATTGCCCCATATACAAATTTTAAACAGTATAATTTAAAGTCCCATACTATCACACACAAGAGTTCTTCTCCCCTTTTAGCCATAAAGGCCAAAGGAAACCATACAATTGCCCCAAGCATTTCAAGCTTTTAAACAATCAAGACTTAAGAAAACAAATAATACTAGCGTAAGTACAAGGGTACACCAACACAATGATTACAATCATCCAAAATGAAGTAAAAAAAATGCACAAGAAAAGAAGACAATTGATGAACACACAAAACAGATAAATGGAAGCAACACAAGAACTTAATCGCTTGCTCTGAAGAGACATCTTCATTGTTAGCAAGAGATCAAGATCACCTTACCGTAAGCTTGATCGACTTTGCGTGTTCAGAGCTTTCCTTTTCTTGGCCATTGGTGTCCTTTTGCATTTTGAGCAGCCAAAGAATTTAGCTCTATACTTCTTTGAAGAAGTTCCAGCTCGGTTATTTGCTCATCTTGAGAACCGTAAATACCATCCTTTGCTTTGACGGAAATCGCAGAAGAATCGGTCCACATGAGTTGCTGGACGTGATCATCGATGTCATGACATCCTTTGAGACATCTAGATCATCCGCTAAACTAGGACTAGGTGCCTTTGATTAAGGGAAATGAAATTCCGTGAACAGTGATTTTCGCCAGGATTCTCGTGACTATCCTAGCAATGGCTTCTTCTACATACTTGGTACCTTCCTATTTCTTATCTCGTGGGGAACAGATGAGGATGAGGTAAGTCTTACCAAAGGAAAGTCGATGAACCTTGATCATTCCGTGCATGCTGATTCTGAGAGTCAGTTGCCATTGAACGCAGAGGGGAGACCTTCACAGGTTCAACATTCATGGTGCGATTGCCCTAATCTCACCATGGTGGGAGATGAACAATGTAGTCTTGGGATGAGGATGAAGAAGACATATTTCTCGAGATATATTGAGGAACAGAGAATTTGAAAGTATCTTGTGGGTGGAGAGGAAATGATACTTTCAATAAGAGAGGTTATTATATGGAGGTGTCTCTTGATATTCTTGAAACCTTTAAAAATAAGAGGGAAATAAAGAAATGACCCATTCATATTTATTTGAAATACACGGTTTCTTCTCCTCTTTGTAAGCAATTTTAATTGCTACAATTCCTCATATTGACAAATGTCCGCTTGTTCCTTAAATTCTCAAATTGACTAGCATCAAGAGCTTTAGTAAAAATGTCACCATTGCGCTCTGACTACATGGTCCAGCTTTAATCACTTTCTCCTCCACAAGGTCTCGATGAAGTGATGTCTTATGTCAATGTGCTTAGTCCCACTGTGTTGTATAGGATTCTTTGAAATATTAATAGCACTTAGATTGTCACAAGACAATGTCATGACATCCCTGTGACATTGTACTCGACAAAGATCCGCTTCATCTAGACCATTTGAGAACAACGCTACCACCGCTATGTATTCAAAGTGGACAAGGACATACGCTTTGCTTCTCGAACCAAGAAACCGATTGTTTCCCAAGAAGAAGCATCCTCCGAGGTACTTTTTCTCGTCATCAACACTACCCACCAAGATCACAATAACTGCATAAAATGGGTTCACATCCATGGGAATACGAATACCATAACTGCAGTTCCACTTACATACTTGATTCTTTTCACCGGTTAATGTGACTCACTTTAGGTTCACTTGGTATCTTGCACATACCCCAACAGAAATGCAATGTCGTCTGCTGGCTGTTAGATACAACAAGCTCCCTATCATGCTTCTATACAAACTTTGATCTACCTTTTCACCATTTGAGTCCTTGGATAACTTCACATGTGTGGGAGCAGGAGTCCTTTTATGACTGGCATTCTCCATTCCAAACTTTTGACAATATTCCTTGCATATTTGCTCTGTGAAAGGAATGTTGAGTCTTCCATCCGTGTGACTTGCATCCAAGGAAGTAGGTCAACTCTCCCATAAGACTCATTTCAAACTTAGCTTGCATTTGATTGGCAAAATGTTTCACCATTGAGTCTGACATTCCACCAAATACTATGTCATCCACATAAATTTGAGCAACCATTATCTTTCCTCCTTCATTCTTGACAAAGAGAGTTTTATCCAAGCCTCCTTTTCTGTAGCCTTTGTCTGTAAGGAACTTGGTTAGCCTTTCATACTGTGCCCTAGGAGCTTGCTTTAGTCCATATAGGGCTTTCCTTAATTTGTAGACATGATTAGGGAAACTTGGATCCACAAAACCTTTAGGTCGTTTCTACATATACTTCATTTAAGTAGCCATTTAGGAAGGCACTTTTCACATCCATCCGAAATAGTTTGAATTTCGTAATGCAAGCAACCCTAGAAGAAGCCTCGATTGATTCCAGCCTAGCCACCGGTGCAAAAGTCTCATCAAAGTCAATCCTTCAACCCGAGTGTAACCCCGAGCAACAAGTCTAGCTTTATTTCGTGACACCCTTCGCATCGACTTGTTCTTGTAGATCCATTTTGTGCCAATGATGTTTGTTCCTTCCGGTCTAGGAACTAATTCCCATACTTCATGTTGCTTGAACTGGTTCAATTCATCTTGCATTGCTCCAATAATTCATCACTTAGAGCTTCTTTGACATTTTTGGCTCTATTTTTGACACAAAGCAAGAGTTTGAGATTTCTCGATCTTGTAACGATACCCTTGGTTGATCCCCAATGATGAGATCCTTTGATGATCTTTCAATTCGATGGAAGGATCTTTGTTAACTTCCTCTCGTTCGATTTTGGAGGAGAAGGATCAGTACATCTTCCTTATCGTACTTGAGGTGATGTCTCAAACCATGTCTCAACATCATATGAGACATTGTTTTCCTGATGATGATCATCAACAATGACATTAATAGACTCCATCATAACCCGGGTTCGAGTTGAATACCCTATATGCTCATTGTTAGTGGAGTATCCTAAAATGCCTTCATCACTCTTGGAATCCATTTTCTCCTTTGATCACGATCTGTCGAATATAGCATTTATCGCCAAATACATGGAAATATTTCACAGTTGGTTTTCTTCCTTCCATAGTTCATACGGTGGAGGAAGATCCCTTTCTTAGGGTGACCTTGTTGTGAACATAGCAAGTCGTATTCATAGCTTCACCCAAAATGAATAGGAAGTTTCTTAGCATGAATCATTGCTCGCGATTCCTGATAGTCCTATTCTTTCTTTCCACCACCCCATTTTGTTGAGGTGTTATAGAGAAGAAAACTCATGATTAATTCCTCCGAGGAGCGTAATTCATCAAATTTGCTATTCTCAAACTCCTTTCCATGATCACTTATTTCGACAATACACTTTCCTTCTTGAAGTCTTTTGCATAGCTCCTTAAAGACATCAAACACATCGATTTTTCCTTGATGAAGTTTATCCGTAACCGAGAAGTCATCCACAACAACATAGGCATATCTTCTTCCACCAAGGCTTTCAACCCGCATAGGCCCCATCAAATCCATATGTAGCAGCCCAAGACTGGAAGTGGTCGATGTCTAGACATTGGTGTGACATTTCGGTTTGCTTTCCAACTTGACATTCACCATGCACTCTTCCTTCATCAATATGGAGTTTTGGTATCCTCCGACAGCCTCCATAGTGATGATCTTTTCATCCTCCGAGATGCGATGTCCAAGTTTTTGATGCCATAGTTTTACCTCCTTTTCATCCTTGTCTCAGAGCACATGTAAGAGGGTGGTGTTCTCGATCCCACATGTAGCGCTTGTCCTTTGATCCGACTCCTCTCATAACCACTTCTTGTTTATCATTGATTACAAGACATTCGACGGTGAAGTTGACTTTAAATCCCATATCACATAGTGACTTATGCTTATGAGATTAGCAACAAGCCTTTACCAAGAACACTCCATTTAGATTTGGAACTCTAGAGAAGTCCAAGTTTCCAACACCTTTGATTTCTCCTTTAGCTCCATCTCCAAAAGTAACAAAGTGGTAGAGTGAGGCTTGACATTATTCGAAGGTTTTTTATACCATATGCTTGAACACCCACCGTCAAAGTACCAATCTTCCTGGCGCACACTCCGAGAGGTATGTGCTATTAATGTCAGCCTCTCTTCCACCGCTGAGTGTAGGGTACTTTGATGTTCTTAGGCTTAATATAGGAGTCCGATTAGGGTACCCATGTAACCTATAGCGTAAGGGTTTTATGTGTCCAAACCTTCCACAATGGTGACATCTCCATCTTTGAAACTTCTTATTCATGTTTCTATGATCCCGATGTTGGCCCCAATGTTGTGACATCTTCTTTGACATTGGCCTATTAGGTCTGGTCTTCTTCCCGTTATCGAAATTTCTTTGCATCTACATGTCCCGAGCCAGAACATTTCCTATTTTCTCTGACTTGCCTCGCTTTGGTTTCCCATGCCTCTTCTTTTTCTTGTCACTACTGTGTTCCTTTTCACCACATATCCTAGACCACACTTATTTCTAGCATTTTGTCCAAGTCAAGAATTTCTTCCACTTATCATCCCATTTGTCAACATCTTGATGACTTAGTCATGTGATCAAGCTTGAATTCAACACTATAATCTCACCGTTGAGATGACTTATAGTGATTGTATTTTCCTTCTTCTCGCCTTTCACCACATTTTCTCGCCTCCAACTTCTTAATCACTTTTTCTTTTTCATTTTGTCGACATACTTCACCACTCGATACGCTTCTTGTAAGTATCGAAGTTCTTCAAAGGTCACTTCCTCATCACTAGAGTCATTATCGATTGCCACTTTCGTAAGATGCAGTGACAAGTTTGGTCGATTCTCTTCGTAATCATTACTTGATTCACCATCGCACCAAGTAACATTCATTCCTCTCTTTTGTTTCTTAAGAAAGGTAGGACATTCACTTTAATATGTCCAAATCCTTCACATCCATGACATTGGATTCTACCGCCTAGACTTCCTTTTCTTCCGACTTGGATCTTCTTTGAGTCATGAGATCGCTAATGTCGATGGAATGTCCTTGACATTTGACCTTGACTTGGATCAACCTCCCGATCGTTTGTTGAACTGCCTTCCAAGCATGGCTATAGCTTCGTATATCTTCTCTTCATCTTCCACCTTGCATCCTTCTTCGTTGGATACAAGTGCTATGCTCTTGTTTTTCTTGTCACGCTTTCACCGATTCCCATCTCAAAAGTCATAAGGGATCCAATAAGTTCTTCAACCTTCAAGGTGTCATGTCTTGAGCCTCCTCCATTGCAGTGACTTTCATTACAAATCTCTTAGGCAAGGATCGAGAATCTTTCTCACCGCCTTCTCTTCCGACATCTTTTCACCAAGTGCTCCCGAGGCATTGGCAATTTCAAAATATTCATGTGAAATTCATGAATATTCTCATCTTCCTTCATCTTCAAATTCTCAAATTTGGTAGTGAGCATCAAGTCTTGACATCTTCACCTTGGATGTTCCTCACGAGTAGTTCGAGAGTGTCCCAAACATCCTTGGCCACTCACATTGATGAACCATCAAGATATTCCTGTCAATACCATTGAATGAGCATTCAATGCTTTAGAGTTCCCTAGAGCTAGCTCTTCTTCCTCTTTGCTCCATTCCTCCTCAGGTTTCAAGACAGTAGTGCCATCTTTCTCAAGCTTGGTGGGATGTTTCCATCCTTTATCAGCAGCTCTCCAAGCTTTAATGTCCACTGATCTTAAGAAGGCAACCATACGAGGTTTCCAGTAATCATAATTAGACCCATCCAGAATAGGTGGTCTTCCTCCAAATCCTCCTTCTTTATCCATTACGCCGTAAACTATTATCCCTAGATCTCACCGTAAATAACAAGTGGTGCCCGCTCGATGCCAATTGAAATTCGGCAGCAGATACTTGATGTCAGAGAATGTTATGACACGATTCGACACTATGTTAACAATTCACACAAGTAGCAAGAATAACACAATAAGTTGTTCACCGTTCGGTTCAACAAACCTACATCCGGGGCTACCAAGCCGTGGAGGAAATTCACTATTAGTAGAATTAATTCAGAATAAACCACCGCTTATCTCCTTCACTTAAAACCTACCCAATGCAACTTCAACCTAAGTCCTACTTAGATCCGAGTACCCACTCACTCCCCTCAATCACAGCAGTTGATATCAACCTATTGACTAATTGAATTGTGAAGACACACTTCAATAAAATATCTTGATCTTGCTTCAAAGCTTCAATCAAGAGACAAACACTCGTGCTTTAAAGCTTTGAGTGATAAACTACCCTTACAAAGAAATCCTAGTCCAATGCACTTATCAATTGATATGCTTGGCTCACAAGAGAAACTAGAATTACACAATATCAATCATTACTAATCCTAACAAGACACAAACACAAGTCGCTATCTCTTCAATACATTCAAAGGCGCGACACAGTTGTGGGTTCTTTTCCTTTATAGAAGCGATCCCGAAACTTCGTTTTGGGCTTCCATAAAGATAGCTAGGGTTCACTTAATTTAATCCTAAAAACATGGTCTTTCAACAACCAATTTAGGTTTAATTAAGATTAACCTAGCAGCCACGTGAGCATGCTTTCTAATAATGTAAAACAATATTTAGCAACAAACTTCTGAAAATCTCAGAACAAGCAGTCAAAGCAGAATGTCACCGAATGTCATAACATCCGTTATGACATCATGCTTTTCGCAATTTCGACAACTTTAGCTTCCAGAAATGTCTTTTAACATCCTTAGCGGTAGGATTTATCTTCAATCTCTGAATGTCATGACATCTAACATGACATTGCTAAAGCCTAGTTTTACCAAAAATAATGCCAACTTAAAAACACTAACAAGTAGCCGGGGCATATAACAAAAGGGTGAAAGGTAAAACATTCACTATTAATGACTTAGTCTGGAAAGTCATATTGCCCATGGACAAGAAAAATAAAACATTAGGTAAATGGTCACCTCATTGGGAAGGACCTTTTCGAATAGTAAAGGTATTTTCAAACAATGCATATGAAATCGAAGAATTGAATGATGATAAACGAATCTTAAAGGTTAATGGGAAATATTTAAAGAAATATAAGCCACGCCTGCAGGAGATTCGAATAATAACAACGTAATCGAAACATAATAAAGGAATGCCAAAATGGTAATATATAGTGCCAAAATGGTGTTGTCTGGATATTACAAACCAACATTCAACCAAATTCAAGATTCATTAAACAAATAAAAGATTTAAAAATATGCATTGTTCCTCAATCTATCAAAGGTACTTCGAAAGGACTCAAGCCTTTGCTGAGTGAAGTGCCTTGCTCCTTCCAGGGTAGCTACTTCTCCTTTAAGTTGCTCAGCTGCTTCCATTTCGGCAAGTCCTTTGTTGAGAAGTTCTTCAAATTGATTGCCGGCAGTATTGGTGTCATATGCAAATTGTTGTTGTTGGGCCTCCTTAACCTTTTGTTGGAGCTCTTGAATTTTCTTTTCCCAGAGAAGAATAGACTGAGCTCGGGTTTCGTAGTCAGTCTTGGCTTGCTTTATGTGCATGGCTTGATCTTCAGCTTCTTTAGAGAGCTTCGAAGCATGCTCATAAGCGGCATCCATGGCAGTTCGTTTCTCTTGGACCTTATTAGTAGCAAATTCATCCTGAAGGAGACACCTAGTCACGTTATCCAACAAAGTTTGAAGTTTGAATAATATGGTGCTGACTTCCAGAGAGCAGGTGGCGAGATTAACTTGCGTAAGAAGTTCCTTCATAGTATAGCAAGCTATACTATCCCTCTTGAGCACTTCAAACAAGTCCACATCAAGGATTGTTCTCCTAACTTTGTTCAGGAGTACAACTCTGTCATTTGAGGGTAAAGGATCGTTAGTCAAATTAGTACTAGCCCTGGCAATAGGAGTATCCCTTTGAGCTAGTTTAGCCTTCATATACCCAATTGGGTCATTTCGTCTTAAGAGGGCTAACTCCTCTTCAGTTATTTGAGATTGAGAAGACTCAGGAAGTTCCATACGCAAGGGAGTTACATCCATGTCAACCTACATAGGCTCATTAGCCTGGTCACCATCACCATCACTTTTTTCTTGCTCATCGTCTTCTTCGTCACCAACCAAATCCACCACTTCGATATCATTGTTTTCACTGCTATGAGCATCAGACTCTGTTCCATCGCTCGAACCGCCTTGAGCTTCTTCTTCTTCTTCTTCCTCAGATCCTTCCTCACCAGATTCTTCGTTCTTTTGAGAAGAGTTAGCCTTTTCCTCTTCAGCATGAGTGACTTTTTGGCTCTCTTGAGGGGTTTCTAGAGGAGATTTTGGAAGAGAAGTTTCTGGAGGAACTTCTGCAGTATCTTGAGGCGTTTCTTCGTGTGTTTCCTTTAGAGGAGGAGAAGTTCCTTGGTCGTCTTGCTGCTCTGAAGCCCCAGTCGGAACCGCCATGTTGGAGGATCCTTTATTCTGCACCAGGTAGCTGGAGTCCCCATGAGGAGAAGAATTGATTGGAGCAACAGTCTTTGATGGAGGAGTCGAAGTGGTAGGAATTGGATTCGAAGTGTCCTACACAAACAAAGAAAGATTACAAACATGCACTAAGGTACGAATAACTATTTTGTTAAAGATTCGAATTCAATTTACCTGTGGATTATTTGAGGAGAGATTGCTACCTATATGTTCTAACATTATGTTGGAGGTCGAAGGTGGATTTTTGGATTTAGTTGAGGGAGCAACATCTCTGGAATCGAGTCCAAAAATGCCAGTTGGTTCGGCGCCTTTGGGAACGTCTTTCTTCTGCTTCTTTTTCGAAGCTGTTGGTGAATTCCCTCCAGCCTTGGGATTTTTCCCAGTGGCAATTGGTTTTCTCTTCTTGAGAGTGGTTGGTGGAAGCTTGTTAGTTTGAAAAGGTTTAAACATGGGTTAGACCTCAATCATAAATTTTAGTCCATTCGAAACATCAGGATTAATTGGTTACCTTTGGAGTTGGAGCAGTTGTTGTTGTTGCAGTAGTTGTTGTTGGAATTTCTAGAGGCACGTTGTCATCAGTTTCGATGGTTTGTTGAGAACTACTTCCTTCCTTAGCCTTCGGAAACAACAGTCTTTATCTTGATGGCTGAAAATCGAAACAATTAAGGTAAATGTTAAAATAAAGAAAGTAAGAAATATTTGGGAATTTCCCAAGCATTCGCACCTGCGCCTTGATTAGATATAATCGACATGGCAGACAGGTCATAGCGAAGATGTCCTGGGAAATTATGGAGCCAATGGCGAGCCCATGTCACAGTCTCGGATGGATTTAGTTTCTTTTGAGATTTGTATTTGAACATCTCTTTGCAAGTCAACCACCAAGGGTATGGAGGAAACCAAGCCAGAGCCAGTTCTGAGGTAGGTAATCTAGGAAATTTAGGTGGATGCATTTCGAGTGCCAACCTATACCTATCCTCAGGTGACAACCCTGAAGGAAGTTTGAACTTAGAAATTTTTTCTTTAAATTTTTCCTTCAAGGTTTCGGACGCTAGATACACAGTGGTTTCCAAGCGTGTAGGATCATAAGTTGTTTCGAAATAATTCTGAAAAGCCCTAATCTCTTTGGCGTGAGTGAACATACCTTTCTTTGAGTGTACCTGCACATCGAACGCATCAGTTAGTTTCTTTTGAATGGTGAGGGTATCGAACATATAAGATTGGTAGAACTTAGTCCACCATTCTAGAAAACCCTTCGCTGTAAAATGTGTTGGTTCAAAAGGGATTAGTTCGAACTGAGCGAATTCTTGGTATTGTTCTTGTTGCAGCTTAGCTTCTCTGGCTTTGAAGGTTCGACCAGAAGTGATGGCACTCTGGGTTTGGAAAAGAGGTTCAGGGATTAACTGACATAAACCAAATTGTCTGGAAACAAAGTTAGGTTGATAGGCGAACAGGAAGATTTGGTTCTTGGACGGAGTGATTCGGGAGGAGATTAATCTATGGAGCAAAAAGGCTTTCCAAATGTCTTGAATCTCTTTGCTTTTAACAGCCTCTGAGAGAGACATGGTGAACCATGATGGTCCATGAGTCCTCGAAGCAAAGGGTGCCATAGTCTCTTCAAATTTATGTCTCTTCGAGAAAAGCATGATGTACTGTGAGAAGAGGACTTTGAAGTCAGCTTTATCATCATTTGGAGTAAGTTTTCTCAGCCTTGTACCTTCAATGATTCGACCCGCTATCTCTGGATCTTGTTCAACAATGGTATCAGCAGTTGATAATGAGGATTCAAACATGGCATTAAGCCATAATTGGAGTAATCAGAAGGGGCCAGCAAGAAGGATGTTCTTGGGAGTGTGGGATTTCAAACTTGAAACAGCTGATCTCAAGCTTTCGTAAAGATCAACAAGTAATAGCTCACTCAAACATACTCTCCTATTCTCATGTAAGTCCCTAGCTAAAGGAATAAACCTACTGGCTACCTGTAAGGACCTACTACAAAACACGTATCTTGATAACCACAAAGTGAGAAAGGCAATATGTTCCACATCTGACACATTATCTCCTTCAGTGTGGTAATGGCTAATGAACTTAGAGAAACTGGCTAATTTGACATCGAAGTCAATAATACTGGAGTGTTCTTCATTATCAGGAATGTAAGTCTCCTCTACTGGTGACAAACCAGTAATGGTTGGAGTTTCTATGGTTTTTGAAGCAGAAGACTCGCCTACACTCTCAGCTCCTATCCTAGGGATATCCATGTTATTAAACAAAGGTTTGAAATCATAACAAACAGGGAAAATCTTCCTAGTATCTTTTAATATTTCAAAAACTGTAAGAGGACCCATCAGAGCAAACCTCTTTTCCAGCAGCATTAGTTGGAATCAGTACCTGAGAAGCGTAGAGCATTTCCTTATCCTTAGAAATCATTTGAGGGATAAGTACAGATTGACCTTGATGAGTACCGACCTTGCTTTCCATAATTGTTCCTGCGTTTTTGCTTTTCTTCTTGGAAGTTTTCTTTATTTGGGATGATGTTGTTGAAGACATTGTTAAAGATGGTTGAAGATTTAGGGTTTAGTGAGAATAGAGGAAGGCAAAAGTTTCAGAATGTGAGAAAAAGGTAAAAGACTAAGTTGTTTAGTTTTTATAGTGAGGAAGTTAAAACACTCACCAACTGAGGCTAGGATACGTGGGGATCGTGGGTTGGATCTGAAAGGAGGTGGCGTAAAGTTAACATTGGTAATAAGCGTGATTAATGATAATCATTGTTTGGTAACCGCACCATGCTGTGATGACTGTTTTGAGACGGTTAGGAAATCAAAGAGGTGTCTTGATTGACGTGGTTGAAGTCACGTACAGTAAGTATCATGATTACTCAAAAGTCACATCAAAATCTTGTAAACATGTTTAAAATAAGTATTTCTCAAAAGAGGTTCGAAATACATATTTTAAAGGGGCATTTTGTTGGCTGAAGATTTTGATATATGTGGTTCGAAGTGGAGTAATTAAGTTCGAAATGAAACCAGATTAGTATTCATTGGAATAAAGTGAATGTCACAGTTCGGAATGGAAGAAATGGTTCTTCGAATGGACATGTCAAAGCTCGGAGCTTCGAGTGACAGTTGTGAAGATATATTTAAAAGAAAAGCCTCGAAGTGGTAACGAGACTGTATCTGTGAGATGAATTCGAAGCGAAGATTGTCAAGGCATTTGAAATTCAAACGCGAGCGGGATGATTGGAATTCAAATATATATGCGCTGGAACGATTCAAAGACGCGTGGAAGCTAGAAAAGAGCAGTGCTCTGCATGTTCTGAACGTGGCGGAATCTTATAAGTCAGACCGTTATGGTCGAAGTAGTATAAATAGAAGTCTTAGTGTTAGGATTTCGTGTGTCATATCTATTGTACAAAATTCAGTAAACATTCAAAATACCACATGGCTAGGGAAACGAATGCTCGAACAATGTACGTATGATAACACCAAACATTTATAATTCAGCAAAACTCTTTATCTTTTCCAGTTTATCTTCCATTTTCGCATCAATGTCTTTTAAATACTTTTACATTCAAAATCATTTATCTATTTCTTGCGTTTAAACGTTTTCTTCTATTCGAAATCCTTTACATTTCAGAAACTCTTTTACATTCATGCTTTTACATTCATGTCTTTATATATTTTATGTTTTTATATTCATGTTTTTACATTAAAATCTTTACATTCAAAGTCATTTACTTATTTCTGCATTTAAACATTTCTTTGCAAATCGAATCTTTGTTCATTCAAACCAGTTTTGTATTTCTTTACTTGATCATGTCATTAAGTTCGTTAACATTGTAATCGAAGTGAATTAAACATCTATAAAACATTCTAAATACAAGTCCTAACAATGAATACCAGTTTTGTTATTAGATTTATCCCAACGACCAATACCCCATAGGATCAATCTAGTCGATCCTGCAAGTTACCAAAGAAGTTGAATAACAGTCATTAAGATTATTCGATAGTTTGGAGGACTAGCGGTTGTTTTACCAGAAATCACTGTAAACAGTGATATCTTATCTTTTAACTGGAATGAAATTTTATGTTATGTATCTAATCTCATTTTTAATATTATTGCATAAATTGAATTCGTGCAGAACTATTGAACTTGAAAAGCAATAGGTATATTTTAATTTATTTAAAGTGATGATGATGAATCATGTTTGTAAAAAAAAAATTATTTGTATTTGTACTTGAATTTAGGGTTTAAAACAATGTAATGTAATATTTAGTGTAAGTAAACAATGAATTTTTTTTTTAAAAACAAAATCTTTTAACCCCTTGGTTTTTCTCAAAAATTGATAGGTATGTGGCGTTAGTTTTTAAAATATAAAAATGATGTTGTTGATGTGGATCAAACCAATTGTTAGACGACAACCTACGATCTAGAAGGGGGTTGAATAGATCGCAAATGAAATTTTTTAATTAAATCTGGATCAACAATTGTCTATCCGAATCGTTATCGAAAAGACCGGGTATGCGTTAAATCAATATAATGGGTTTATGTATGATAAGAAAAATAACCAATATATTTCCAGCAAACCTAGTTTGAATAAACCACACTATAGCAATCAATTTTCAATGAAATATCAAACAAAAACTAATTGAAGCAATTTGTCGAACACTTACTTGCAATCGACACAAAACAAATTTTTCTGTAGTTTTTTGACATGTAAATCTAATTACAATCACAAATATTGTAATTAACTCAAAAATATAGTTTTTAATATTAAACAAAAAGTTTATCTCAATGTAAGGGTGTTCACGGTGCGGTTTTGACGATAAAAATTATTCAAACAACAAGAGAAAAAAACGTTCAGTTTGGTTTGGTTGACTTTTAGAAAAAAACGAACCAAACTAAACCAGTGCAGTTCGATTTGGTTGGTTCAATTTTTTACATATATTTTATTGAGTCATACATACATATATTGATGACAACATAACTTTGTATTGAGTCATTCATACATTTTCAAATAACAACAAAATTCATCATATTTGAACAACAACTTCTTATTTAACAAGTAAAAATTAGATCAGACAAAATTGGAATAATAAACATAAAATAATAACATACAAAATATTCAAAATATTATAACGGAAAAAAATAGAATAGGTGAGAAATTATTGAAGATGAAAAATAAAGAACATAATAGATGAGAGATTAGAAAAGAAGATGTGCAATAAAAATAAAATTGAAAGAAGGAACATTTGCATAAAAATGAGAAGGTGAAACATAAAGAATATAAAAGAGTAGAGATTATATAAGAAGATGCAAGATGTATGTGGCGAAGAAGGCACGATAATGGTATGAGATATTTGAGAAGATTGAGACTAAAACCATATGTGTAAGTATGAGAAAATTGTTCGTAATCATAAGACTAAAGTTTAGGGAATTTCTTAACCCACCCCATAAGGGTGGGGCGCACCCCGTGAAAATCCCAAAATACCCTTCTGAAAATCGGAAGTTTATTTTTGGTTCGCACTTTGTTTTATTCAAACTAGTCAAAATGTGGTGGAACCCATGAATCAGTAAAAACTTGTTTCGGAGATTAAGTTCTGGTATGGAACCGAAAGCATAAATCCGGCCATAGAAGCGGGAACATTGAATTACATACCACCTAGATTTTTTGTATGTTAGCAGAAATTTATTTCTGGTTTTGTCACGAATGCTGATTTCTATAAGCAGCAACCATGGTGATCACCACCATTTTTCACTTTCTCCTTCAACCTTCTCCAAAATCCTCTCCATTGCCAATCCGTTTTCCACTCTAAATCCATACTTTTTTGGTTCATCATATCAGAAAAAACTCAAGAATTTCAAGTAAACATCATCCCTTTTATCCCTCATTCCCTGCATTAATCTATAACTTGTTGCTGAAAAAAAGGTTATGTACAAACCTAAAGTTTATTTCCAGTTAGTATTTGAACTTAACCGGAAGTTTATTTCTGGTTTTGTGTCTGTTTCGAAATTATGTAGCAGTTTCCATTGTTTTGTCTCTGTTTTGTATTTATAATTTGCGTTACATAGGTATGATGCACCCCAATAACATTCCTAAGCCCGATGACACCGAAGTTGTATCGTCTGTCGTTGTTCTGCCCCACGTAATTAAGGCGGTCGATGTTCGTGAGCATTTTGACAATGTGCAAGAATTTGATGTCCGGGACGATATGTTGCAGTAGATTCGTTTAGAGACAACACGGTTAGGATTTGGTACCGTAATAGCAAGGTCCGATTTTGACACTAATAGAAGAAATGCCTTTGTTATTTTAACTTGCGAAATGAGGGGAAAACACGTACCTCGCATTCAAAATTTGAAACGCGAGGAAACCGACACAAGAAAATGTGAGTGTCCGTTTCGGTTGCGTGGTTATCTCATGGCCAACAATAAGTGGAAGTTTAATGTGATTAGCGGAGAACACAATCATGATTTAAATCCAAAGTTGGTCAGTCATCCAATAGCATGTCGGCTACTTCCTGATGAGAAGACTTGTGTTTCTGACATGACTTTGAATTTGGTACCTCCCAAAAACATTCTTGCAACATTGAAGCGCAAAAGACCAAAGAGCACCGCTAATATCAAACAAGTTTTGTACCAAAAGTTAATTCTGATTTGTGGCAAAATTTATCAGATGATGGTGCTCCCCAGAAATATATTTCCGGTTTTCAGGGGCATTTTGGGAATTTCGCTGGGGTGGCTAAGAAGGACATGGAGTGGGTTAAGAAATCCACAAAGTTTATTTATTAGGTTTAAGTTTGGGTTGGAGGCGAGTTAAGTAAAATTTAGGTTGTAACATTCTGCAGTTTGATTCAGTTTGGTTTGGTTTGCAAAAGACAAACCGTAAACTAAACCGAACTGTGCGGTTTTGTTAAAAAATGACTCAAACACATCCGAAATAAGTGCAGTTTTTTGCGGTTTCAGTTTGATTTGGTTTGCAGTTTTCTATTGGATTGGTTTGGTTTTGAAAACCCTTATCTCAATGTATCGATTGCACTATCAGAGTTTTCACAATTTTCTATTAAATGTAAAATAGAGAGTAAGAGAGAGAGAGAGAGAGAGAGAGAGAGAGAGAGAGAGAGAGAGAGACTCAATGATTTGTTTAGACAGTTCCCCAATCGGCCTTGCTATGGGTACATCTGCCTCTAATTCCGTTAGGAATCGAGATAGTGAAAATTAACCTTTACAAAATAATTATTACAAGAGAAGAAGTAGCAATCCACTAATCCAAAACCCTAGGTATGATATTGATCTTATCTTACTCTATTTTCTTGATCAGAGCAAAATCAAGTGAACTTGATACTTCCAATTTGATCCTCTGTCTCAAGTTACTCCTTTTCAAAAACACTTTTCTTCAAAGATTTCACTCGATTGAATTCAAATTATGAATATATCGTGACCCAATATTTACCAAATTAATCCTCCGTCTCTCGATACTCCTTCGACCGAACCCACCATTCTTCTAAGCGTTCACTCAGTTGAAACCAAATTACGTAATCTTGTCCAAAACCTTCAAACCATAAATTGATCTTGAAGGGACACTCCAGCTTGGTTTTATTATTTGAAACCCTCAAAGAATTCTCAACCCAATTGATTATATTGAATCCTAATTGGACGTTATAAAGTTATCTCTAAATGGAACCTAACAAAGAATGATTATGTGTAATTTGTTGTGAGTATGCATAGAGAGGGGATGCAGATGATGAGCAATGCTTTGTATATTTGTGGTTTCGTATATTGGAAATGATGCATGAATGACTAAATATATGTGAGCGTGTGAAAGAATGAAGTCGAACCATATTGCTTGAGAGTCGACTCCTAATGGCAAAGAAGTCGAACCATATTGCCTGAGAGTCGACTCCTTTTGGACAAAAAGGAATTTTGAAAAATAAGATTTAGTAGGATTCTATACCTAACATGTGCGAGTCAACTCCTCCATGCTATGTATTGACTCAAAGACCTTGAAACTCGACTTCTTTGAACCAACGTCACTTAAACAAGCTTTATTAGATCCACATTGGCGCTAGGAAATGCGACTTGAGTATGAATATTTTCTAAAGAACCAGACCTGGACACTGACCATTCTTCCATCAAATCGAAAACCTGTGGGATGCGGGTGGATTTTCAAGGTTAAAGAAAATCCTGATGGTTTAGTGAACAAGTACAAAGCTCGGATAGTTTCTAAGAGGTTCCATCAATAGTTTGGACTTGATTTTAATGAGACTTTTTCTTTCGTTGTTAAACTTGTAACAATTTGAGTTATTCTCACTTTAGCTCTTTCTCATAAGTGAGAGTTTCAACAAATTTATATTAAAAATTCCTTTTTAAATGGCTCTTTGAATGAGAATATTTACATGGTTCAACCTCTCGGTTTTGAGAAACATGATACTTCTCTAGTTTCCAAACCGCATAAGGCGCTTTCTAGGCTCAAACAAGCACCTCGTTCATGGTATGATGAGATAACTCAGGCCCTGGTTTAGCTTAGTTTCAGTCACAACAAATGCAACCACTCTCTATTCATATATTTTCATCAAGGTGTTACTCTTTATGCCTTAGTATATATGGATGAGATTTCGATCATAAGTTCTTCCTTCGTGCTTATTCACAAGCTCATAGACTCCCTGCATGCTAAGTTTTCTCTTAAGAAGTTGGACTCCCCTGAGTATTTCCTAGGCATTGAGATCACATGTTTAGCTTCAGGAAATATTCTACTCACTCAGTCTAAATATATTTGTGATCTTCTTGCAATTCAATAGGAGAAATGCCAATGGTGTCACAATTTGCCTGCTTAACATGTGCAAACTCATCGAACATGGATCTTCTATTCTTCATGATCCATGCATGTATCGATCCATTGTTGGTTCACTTTGGTATGTCACTCTTACTCACAATAATATTGATTTCAGTGTCAACAAAGTATGTCAATACATGGCTTCCCTTCTTAACTCTCATTAGGAAGCTGTTAAACGCATTCTAAGCTATCTTAGTGGCACTCTTGATCATGGATTTCTCATTTCTCTAGCACCACCTTCTTGCAAGTTTCCACTTCGTGCCTATAACAATTTCAATTGGGCGAGTTATCTTGATGGTGGGATTTCCGCATCTAGCTCATGTATCTATCTTGGCCTGAATCTTGTTTCACGGAGCTTGAAGAAGCAACATTTGGTAGCCCGTTCTAGCACGGAGGTCGAATATCCTACTCTTGCACATATTACATCTAGTTTCTATGGCTTGAATCTCTTCTGCAAAACCTTGTGTTATTTCAATCTCTTACCCTACTTTGTGATAATCTTAGTGTGGTTCTGTTGTGACATAATCAGATTCTCCATGCTCAAACCAATACACATTGAATTGGACATTTATTTCGTATATGAACGTGTTATTTCAAAGTTCTTGAAGATCTAACATGTTCCAAGCTCTCTCCAACTTGTAGATCCTTTTGCCAAGCCTTTGGGAACTACTTCCTTTCAAGTAGAGCTGTCAAAATGGATTTGGTCCATTGGGCCGGCCCATAAGCCCGATAATCTAGCACGGGAAGGACCACAAAACACTTTAAAAAATATGACCCTATCTTTTTGACTCAACCCATTGGGCCTATGTTTTTCATGGGTCGGGTTGGGCCAAGCGGGCTTCGGGCTGACCCATTGAAATAAGATTTTGGTAAATTTTGGAGGAAAAAATATTGAGATAAGATGTGACTGCATAAGTATATTTTTAAGTGATAAAGAAAAGTTAAAGAGGATGATGTATTTTCAAGAGGATGTGATCAAGGAAATGTCTGTGAGATGAAGAGAAAATTTGATCAGTATTTGTGATAATATTAAGATACTCTGTACTTTTACATGGATGTTTTGTGGTATATATATATATATATATATATATATATATATATATATATATATATATATATATATATATATATATATATATATATATATATATATATATATATATATATATATTGATGTTGATTTGATGAATATTTTAAACATCACTTAACTAAGTTTATGATTACTCTCTACTTATGTTATGTAGCTTTTATCCATTACTTCCCTTTTTATAAAATTAAAACTATAATATTATAATACGGACCGAGCTTGCCAATCGGGTTGGATGAACCTTTGATAAACGGATCGAGCTCCTTTTTTGTATCCCATTAAGCAATTGAGATGTGCTAACCCATTTAAATATTTTGACCCATCAGACCGAAGTGGGATGGGCCGGCCCGACCCATTTGACAACTCTACTTTCAAGAACTTTACATCAAGTTCAAAGTCGTTGTTCTCACTCCTCCATAAGTTTGTGGGGGAGTATTAGGAGTCTAGCTTAGGCAATAAGTTACATAGATTTACATAATGTATTTCAATATGAGTGGATAGCTATGCATATACATGCATAACTGTAAGTTTTTGCACCATCCATCATGCATTCTTTGCTATATAAATGGCTATGATTTTGTAAATTATGAGAGAGATTGAATGAATAATGTAAGAAATACTTTTTGTTAATTAATGTTACTATAATTAAATATTATCCTTATTTATTTTTTTCATGTAAAACCTTAAATAAGAAAAGAAATGTAACTTCCTATAATTTAATAGTACTCATGCACCATTAAACATGTTATTTTTATTTAAAAAAATTGCATCTCTTTAAAGAATTTTTATTCGAAGACAATGTGGTTGGTGGAGATGTTTTCTTCGAGTATCTTTAATGAACAATGTCTTCTTTAGTTATTATACTTGAGAGATTGAGTTTGTATTTGACAGTAGAGGTTGTCTCATACGTATTTGTGACTTTTAGGGCTCAATATTGGTGTTACATGATCATTAGTGTTGTGCTTCCATATTTTGACCTTAGTAGTTTTACTTGCAGTGACACTGTCTCTCCTAAAGCACAACGTGTTTCAAGCAGTGTCATTTCTAATAAAAGTATTTAGGACATGGATGTAAAGTTTTACATGATCACAAGACAAAAGATATCTTTTGGATTTTAGCAAGCAACACATGCTCAAATTTTCTTATTGCTATCCCTATTGATGATCTAGGCCACCATATGTCTTTGGTAGAGTATTATACCATCCTTAAATATCGACTTATGATTTCTTTATTTTCTATTGATTAGGTTTTCCCTATTTGCCACAAGGCGTGCTTTAATGCATATATGGAACATGTCATTCATTCTAAGAAGCTTCTAGGATTCAAATACTGACACAAATTTGTTAGAGATGTCTTATTTGATATATTTTAATGTGATGAGGTATCTGTGAAGAAAGAGACACCTATGAATTTTTTAACTGACGCATAAGAGGAAAAGTCGACACTTAGGACAACAAATGTTATGGTGTAATAGTGGGTAGGAGAGAGACATGCATGTGTATACTTAAATGGAGTTTTCTCATTGAGGACTGAAAATTTTACTATGGGATAATCAACTCTTAACACCGCTTCAAGTAAAATTGTCAAATATAAAAAAGAATATTTCGACAAGCAATATACTTTCATATTATTTGTTTTTATACTTTCAATTTTCTAACGCTAGAAATAATGTATTTTTTTTTCTTCAAAAAATACAAAGAGTCATGCACACAGTAATGTTCTCTCCTAAGATAATGGATAATAGATAAGATAATGGATAATATATGTTATTTTTAAGAGAAATTATTTACCATTCAAAATAGCCGTATAACTTTGTTGTTAATTCGCCGTCTATTTACGTATACTCTTTATTATATAAAATAAATATATGAATGGCGTATTTTAAATTTGATTGAATTTTTAAGCTAAATATTAAGACACCAAAATCAATTGGTTAGGTGCTTGACAAATTTAGTTTGAAAGACAATTGTTAGCTAACTCAAAGCTAAAAAACAAAACTTTAATTGATAATTATTTAAAAATCTAAAATTTTGATAAGTACCAGTATAAAAGTATAAATTTAATAGATCTGCACCGATTTTACACAATATCACTTTGTCTTATTATAAAACTAATTTTAAAATATTGTTTATGATAGGCACAAAAGAGAATACTATAAAAAATATAAAAATTAGTTAATAAAATTAAAAACTTTCATTTGATTTAATTAATTGATTTAGAGTACATACATATTAATAATAATAGTGGATGATAACTAAAAAATTCAAACAAAAAATTAAAAAAAATCTAATTTCTTCCTCTATAATTTATAATTCAATTAACTGAATATACTAAATAGAAGTGCATCTTTACATTGATGTAGAACTGTATTTTTTTTATTTTGTTTATAAAGTTTTTATGTTTTAATTATACTCAAGAATTAATATACATAAATAAATATATAAATGATTTAATAAATATAAAAAATATTTTCTTATAATTAGAATAGAGGACAGGGAGTATCTTATTTAGTGGAATAGAAAAGACATTTTAATGATATTGTTACCCCACATTCTACACTAAATAGTTATATCAGACATTATTTATCATATTTATACAGTAAATAATATTTTTTTTATATTAAAAATGTTTTTATTTTTAAAATTACTTTATAATATAAATATAAAGTTTGTTATAAACTATTTTCTAATTTTGTTATTGATTTAAAAAAAAATATATGTTATTAATCACACATTTTTACTTATATTTATTAATAAAAAAATTTATTTCATTAATTAATATATTATATAAATATTAATTAAGCGTTGATATTAAAATATAAAATATAATAATCAGGAGTCTTTACATTTCATAAATCAATTTTATTTATTATATTTCATATATTTTATAATTTAATATCAAATTTTTGTTAATAGAAAGTAAAGATTACTATTATAATTTATATTTTACTTTGAAATTTAGTTAATGTTAAATATTTTATTGGTTCATAAAATAATAAATTTGATTAATAATTATAATTAAAATATATAATAATAAATATTTTTATGTTAATGCAATAATAAAATTAATTGATAATAAAATTTATATTTGTGTTATAAAAATAAATTTAAATATAATTTTTTATTTAAAAAATATTATTTATCGTATGCGCAGTAAATAATATTTGATGTAAATATGAATTATAATATCGTGTAAGAATAATATTGCTGATAAAAATTTCTTCTCCTCTTCTAACTCTAGCTGTTGTCACTTTTGTCTTCTCCTTTATCTTTTAGTGAGTGATTTAGAATCAATTTTGATACAAAATCACTCCTCCAAATCCTTTGTGTTTCTCTTTTAGTTAAATAAGTAATTTTCACATCTTTTAGTATTTCTTTTGTTTTGTTTTGTGATTTTGTCATTTTAGTGTGTCGTTGTTTGTTTTGATTTTCCTCTTTGTACCGTATATTCTGATTCATCGTCTTTGTGCGTTGTATTTTGCTTTCTCCGTCTATGTGCGGTGTTCATTTGATACAAGTTGAAGGGTTAGTTTCGATCAGATCCAGTCTATGACTTTGATGCTATCAACCCTCCAGATACGGAGACATGAATATTTTAGATATTTTAATACACTCATATTTATAATATTTGTAGACTTATGCAATTTACTGTTTTATATTATTAACATAGATGTTATGAGTTTATTTACATATTCATATTTTTTACTTTTGGCCATGTTAAATTTATATTGTAAAAGATGTAAGCTATCAATTTGAATGAAATGTATATGGTTTAATTTTAATTAAAAAAATATTGCTGATAAAATAATGTAATATTCAAACCGTATAAAATAACTTTGTACCTGACAGTTTCATTTATTTTTTGGTTGAATGCGATTGAAGACAAGAGATAAGATAGATGGGCGTTGATGATCTTGTATTGAAGTACCTAAATGTTTTGACAATAACATCACTCTTGCCTAACAGTACTTGTTCTATTACAACTCTCTTGTAACTTTTTTCACTTTGTATCAACCACAGAATCTCAATCTCTTATGTTTAGTGTTAAATGGTAACTTTTTTGTCTTTTAGTTACATTATTATTTTCTGAATTCTATGCCACACTTTCATAAGCTTAGGACATACGTACATGCATAGGTCGTAGCCATGGGTAGGTTAGTTACTTAGTTTGGTGGAGTTTCTCAAGATCTAATCCATAACATCAAACGTGTATTAATCCGAGTTATAATAATTAATTGATTAATTAATTACTTTCACAACCTCTTTAAGTAATAATTCATGAATTATCTTAGATTTATATAAATCAGTGGGATTCATATAAATTTAAATTAAAGAAAATATGTCTTAGGTGACAAAATATTAAAGAAAACATGTCTAATTAATTAAAATTTTATCATTTCTAATACATGATTAAAGATATTATAGTAAAACTATTATTCTTTGATTTAGTTTTTCATTTTTTTTTAATAGTTGTTAAATGATGCGCAGGTAACTCATCATGGGATGGAGGGATTAATAAGTATGGTAGTATTATGAATCTAGTTTTAAATGAGTTGAATTTGTCTTTTAAAAAAGAGTTTCTCATTTGTTGTCCACTTGTATTCTATTCAATATTTCTAAATTTATATTAATTGTCAACTACATGTTGAATGCTAGATTATGACAGCTGCAGAATTCAATTTAGATGAAAATTTAATTTATGAAAATAACTTATAAGTGCCTAGGGATTATTACCTAATTATGGTTTCTCTTATTAATGTATTTGTACCTCGATTCACATCTTTGATAGATCAATTCAAAGAAACTTCCTGTAAGAGTTCAACATATAGACTGTATCCAGCTATGAATTGTTGAAGCTACTTTTGAATTGTTGAAGCTACTTTTGAATTGTTGATAATGGACCTATTAGAATCTTTTACAAGAATAAATGCTAAAGTTGGCGCATCACAAACCTTTCCAAACTCAAAAACTTGTGGCCTATAAAATGACACAAAATAGATAATACAAACAAATACAATGGTGATTGAAACTAGTTTCCATTTATGGTAAATCTTCACATGGCATGTTACAAAATGTGATAAATATTTGAAAATTTGCGAATATTTTGCACATGTTAGTTTATAGAAAAGCACATAAGCAACAGTTAAACGTGGTGAAATAGGTACACCCTTGTGTAAAGGGTAGCCATTGGATAGTCATAAACATGTGCTACAAAACTTGTTGAGTGCACGAGTATGATTTGTTTGTGTTGTGTGGTATTTAGAGGAAAGAAGAGAGTGTAACTTTATGACTATTTTCTATGTCTAACTCAATTTGATATTAGATATGGCAAAGTGTTTGGCGTGAATCAGTGTCACTTTGATGGGAATGGCACTTTGTGCAATAACTATTGTAGATAGGGACCAAGATGAGTCACTTTCAATATGTAGTCATAACTAACACTTCAAAACATCAATGTAAAATAGTACCCAAAATTGCATGCTCAATATTTGTATATCAAATGAAACAGTAACACGTAATTTATATAGGTGTCTTGAGTTAAGATGGATAACTAACACCATCTTTTTAAATTGCATCGGTCACAAATACAATGATTGTTATCGTAATCAGCGAGTCACAGCTGTAATTATTGTAATTGCAGTCACAAATACAGTCATTGTTATTGTTGTCATTACGGTTGTAGAAGTATTACGATTATGTATATTGTTGTTGCCGTAACACATATTACGACTTGATACAGAGAAGATTTTGATTAAGAATTAGAAATACACACTTATAAAATACTTGAAAAAATAGAAATAAAATTGTTTGATGCAGTTTATAATGCAAAACAAGTGATTTGAAATTGCACTATAACTACATTTAAATGAGATTGAAATAAATTATGGTATCAACAATATTACAAATGTAATTATGAACCAACCACAATTTGAAACCATCACAAACCCCTTAGAAGTCAATATACTTCTATAATTTATTTTGCATGTGCCTATAAATTCAAGTAACTTCTTTATGAATTTGTTAAAGTATTAAGATTTCTTTGTTTACTTCGGTAAATAAGATTGTTTAGTTTACTATGTGAAAGTAGTAAATTGGACACCAAGAGAAATATTCCCCAAAGAATTCAACCAGATGTTGACTGAGTAGTAAGTAGTGAGTATGTTGAGTCTTTTTCATTGTTGGTATAGATGTAAAACCTAGCTAGGTAATTTCTTCTTTTGATAAAGTTATTTATGTTTCTTTTTTTAGTAAATTATAATTTATATTTTTCTGCCAGCTACCATATGAGAATATTTTGTTTTTTTTCCTATGTTGTTGAATTTATTAGCACGTGAAAAATGTGCATGGGAAACTATATATATGCTTTAATTATATTCGGCTTATCCATATTTTAAGATTTAAATAAAGAAAAGGTTTGTAAAGACAAAGACATGCAAAAGCATTGAAGGCATTACTAAAATCAAAATCTGAATTACTCTTTCTAAAAAAAATCATTGACTTATTTAATTATACAAAATTATTAAATTGAATTAGTTAATTATTAAAATAAATCATTGGTAAAATTTTAACTTAATTGGTTATAGTTTTAAAACTTAATTAAATTTTCTATTTTAAGAGAAAAATTAATTTAATAATCAAGAGGTTACATGGCAAGAAAAATTAATTTCATTAGAATGATTAAGAGGTTATATGGTGATTGTTGATAAGTAAGTATAACTAAACTTTTTCCATAAGTTTGCCTTGAATATATAAAATTAAGAAAACTTTTAAACAATAAGGTTTTGATTGGATGTAAGAAGAAAAACTGAAGAGATAAAATAAGAAAGAAAGAGAAAAAGATGAAGAAATTGTTTTTTAGAATAGCTCATATTTGAAGAAACATCTCAATGAAACATGTGTTTTTTATTAAATTGTTTATATATAAATTAATTAAAAATTAAAGATAAAATAAATCAAATTAGATTATATTAGTTGTAATTTTTATAAATTATATTGAAGATTAATTTATAAATATATTTTGAAAACAATTTATAAACATATTATAAATTATTTTTAAAAGCTTTATAAAATAGTTTCACAAATGCTTGTGAATAATAAGATTAAATAAATCAATCTAAGATGGTGTTATATATTTGATATATTATTCAGTATAGAAAAAAAAAGTAATTTATTTTATTCCTTTGTTTGATCAAAAAGTTTAAATATAAAATAAAAAAGACATTAAAAAAATGAAATTGACATTATGATTCTAACGATATATAACAACACATGAACAGCCAAAAATCACCTTAGAATCACACAATTTTTTATTTATTAGAGTTAAAAAAATTGAGGATTCTTTATCATGATAAAAAAATTTAGAAAGAGGTTATTCATTCACAAATTTTATCTATGATGGTTCTTTTAGATATTTTCCGTGTATTGGTGTTATTTTTAGAAAATGATAAGCGTGAAAGTGTCTTTGTTTGCATGAAGATATTGAATGTTCTTCTTTCTGCCAAAGATGACTTGGCTCAACATGATACTAGTCAGATGGATTCTCACTTATGTGTGGATGGCTGTGTAGTCGATAAATGGTCACATAATTATTATTTTTATTGTCCTTTGTTCAGAAAGATTGGAAAAACGTTTTGGGATGGTTGTGTGTAAGAATTGTTAGGGCCGTTTTGGGATGGTTGTGCGTAAGAATTGTTAGGGCACAAGGATAAAAGAGAACAACGATAGAAGAAAAAAAGAGGATAAAAACAAGGAATAAATTATATTGAATTGTATTGTTAAAACTAATGAAATACAAGCACTTATTTATAAGCCAAAAAGTAACTAATTAAAAACAAACTCTAATCCTAATCTTAAGGAATTAAGATATACGATAATAACAGTAAAATAACAAATACTAAATTATCCTAATAATTACTAAAACGCCCTTTTTAATCATGAATTATTCACAACACCATCCCTTAATTCATGTTCATCACAAATTGATTGTATTAGAACCTCACTTTCTGGGCAGCTCCAAAAGGTGCCATCCCTCAAACGGATAAGGTGTTCAGTCTTGATATCCTTCATCAGAACATCTGCAGCTTGCTTCTGGTTGCAACTCTTATTTACTAATATGTCATCACCATAAAGACACACTAGAATCATATTGCTTCCAGAATGTTTCACATACACACCATACTTCATCTCACATTTCTAAAACCTTTGTTTCTTAGAAAATGAATCAATCTTCTGAGTCCAAGCTCTGGGTGTTTTCTTTAATCCATACAGAGCTTTGTGTAACTTATACACCATCCCTTCCTGATTCTTTTTCACAAAGCCAGAAGGTTGTGACACGTATACCTCTTCTTGTAATGGTCCGTTCAGAAATACTGACTTCACATCCAAATGCATCAGCAGCCAACTTTTGATTGTTTCATGCCTCGCTACAGGAGCAAACACCTCAAAATAGTCTCGTCCAGGTTTCTGAATAAAAACTCTAGCCACTACCATTGCTTTGTTCTTGCCAACTGATCCATCTGGCTTAAACCTCACCTTAAAAGCCCATCTGACGCTGATGGCTTTCTTCTTCATTGGAAGCTCAATTAACTTCCAAGTCTTGTTTCCTTCTGAAGCCTCAAGTTTTTCTTTCATGGCATTCAACCACGCTTTCTTCTTGAGAACATCTTCAGTACCTATCTGTTCAAAATATCCTTCTGATTCTAGAACTGTATCTCCTTCTGGACTTTCGTCAGAAGTTTTATTTCCACCAGAAGTTCTGCCTTTGTTAGTTTCTGGACCTTGTCCAGAATCATTACCTTCAGAACTTCCACCTTTGTTAACTTCTGGACTTTGTCCAGAACCATCACCTTCAGAACTTCCACCAGAAGTTCCACCTTTGTTAACTTCTGGGCCTTGTCCAGAACCATCACCTTCAGAACTTCCACCAGAACTTCCACCTTCAGAAGGTCCACCTTTAGAGTCATAATTACCACAAGAATTTTGATCACCTCTAGAAGCTTATCCTCCAGAACCTACGTCTTCAGAGTTTTCCCTTCCAGAAGCATGACCATTTTGATCACCTCCAGAAGCTTGTCCTCCAGAACCTACGTCTTCAGAGTTTTCCCTTCCAGAAGCATGACCAGTTTGATCACCTCCAGAAGCTTGTCCTCCAGAACCTATGTCTTCAGAGTTTTCCCTTCTAGAAGCATGATCACCACCAGATTCTAGATCATCATCAGAATCTGGATCAGAATCAGACTCATCCTTAGAGTCTCCAAAAGCTTCTTCATCTTCTGACTCTAATTCTTCTTCATAACCTTCATGTTCTGACTCTAACTCTTCTTCAGAACCTTCTGCTTCTGACTCATCTTTAGAACCTTCATGTTCTGACTCATCTTCAGAACCTTCATGTTATGACTCATCTTCAGAACCTTCTGCTTCTGTCTCATCTTCAGAACCTTCATGTTCTGACTCATCTTCAGAAGCAAAATATTTTGACTCATCTTCTGACTCATCTACAAAAACATTTTCTGGCTATTCTTCAGAAGTTTCATCTTCTGAATCTCTTTCAGAAGTTTCAACTTCTGACTCATCTTCAAAAGTTTCAACTTCCGAGTCTTCTTCAGAAGTTTCAACTTCTGACTCTTCTTCGTTTTCTGACTCTGACTCATAAAGAGACACTCCTTCAGAATCTTCATCCCCTTCAGATTTAGAAAATGATAACCTCACAGGTTCCTCGTCAGATTCATAAGTCATCAATAGCACAGGTTCATCATCTGAATCATCTTTGGCTATTTTTGCTTCTTCTGATTCTCTTTCTTTGTTTGACCTACAATCTCTAGCAAAGTGGCCAAACTGCTTACAGCAGTAACATTGAACTTTCCTTCTGTCCTTTCCCTTATGATACTTCTCATCAGAATCAGAAGCTTCTACGGTATCATCACGCGTATACTTCTAGTCCTTCTTGACAAAAGAAGCTTTCAGAGCCTTCTCTACTTCCCTCTCATAAGTTCTGTCAGCCAAGCGCATTTCATGTGCTTCTAGACTGCTTCGCAGCTCTTCAATTTTCATGGTCTCCAGATCTTTGTTATGTTCAATAGCAACCACAATCTAGTCAAACAGAGGGATAAGTGACCTCAGAACCTTCTCTATGATCACTTGTTCAGAAAGAGTTTCTCCACAAGCCTTCATCTCATTAGTGATCAGAATCACTCTTGAGATATACTTAGAAATCTTCTCACTGCTCTTCATGTTGAGATTTTCGTATTTCTTTCTCAAGGACTGAAGCTTCACCTTCTTCACTGATGCGTCACCACCGTAACACCTGACTAGTGTGTCCCACGGCCCCTTTGACGTCATAGAATCTGCAATCTTCTCAAACACAGTCGCATCCACACACTGATGGATGTAGAACAACGCCTTCTAATCCTTCCTCCTTTTATCTCTCTGCACCTCTTTCTCCTTTTCTATTACAGCTTCTGCAACTGGAATGTAACCATCAGTGAAAATCTCTAGAACATCTTAAGCTCCAAACAGCACACGCATTTGGATCATCCATCTATTCCACTTTTTGTCATCAAAGACTGGAAGGTTGGTGCTTAAGTTTCTATTTCCGTTTGTAATACGGTGAACTGACTTTGTGGATTTTTGTATCCAAATGTGCGGATAGCAAGAGTCGCCACCGACTTTTATTTTTATCCAATTAAGGGAAGGTAAAGTACGAAAAAGACCGTTTAGATTCGAGTAAGGAGAAGGTTATGAAAAGGGAAGGTATTAGCACCCCTTTCCATCCGCAGTTTATCTATGGGCTCTTAGTTGCTCTAGATTACCTTTTAAAATTGCTTTCTGTGTGTTTGACAAAAAATGTTTTGAAAGAGGCATTTCGCTTTGACTTTGTAATGACTCATGTAGGAGTGTATACAAAGTGTTCGGAAATTTTTTTGTTTTGAAAAGAATTTGAACTTTGAAAAAGAGTGTGTGGTTGTGAAAAGCATTTGGTAGAGCGAGCAACTAAAAGACTTATTTACCCACTCAGAATTGGTCGTTTTTGGTACTTCTACGTTCCTTTAGAATAGCGCTAGCCGTACCATTAGTTAGTAGGTAGCTCCATTCGTTGGATGTAGACGGGACATTCGAAGGGACATCGGATGGTCATAGAAAGCAACTTGTAGGGAGTATCCTAGCACATTCGAAGGGACTATCATCATTTTTCCGTAGGCGACAATCGAGGGTCAAGATCATATATTCGGAGGCGACATCGTGGGTCTTATGATCTTTGTATCGAAGGGACTATGATGATTTGTTTGAAGGCAACGGTGCTAGGACACCTATACGTTCGAGGGACATGACCATTTGTATTCGTAAGGCAACGAGAGAGAATTACCCTAAGGGGTGCGTGTGTGACAGAAGTGTGTTGAATTCGAGTATTTTATCTTGCAAGTTAGTGGGCTAAGTCCATTATTAGTCTTGCCATACACGCCTAATTACTAGCAATTTATAGGGTGCGGAAAGTAAAATGCGGAATGTAAAATGTGGAAAGGTAAATGTCCTACGCTATTACATGGCTTTGGGGCAGATACATAATTTAAAATGCGGAAAATAAAATCCTAAGTTTAAACTATTACATCCCATATACAGTTACATTATTTGAAAAAATAAAATGAAAACGGAAGAATCGTCTGAATCGGATTAACCTGTGAAACGAACGAGAAAACGGAAAATATGATGAAATCGAAATAAGAGAAAATGTTAGAAAAATGCAAATTTTTAATTGGAAAAAATATGACATGCTGGAAATAATGTAAATATGCTAAAATAATTTTTTGGGATTTTTTAGATGCCATTTAATAATTTAAAATGAGTTTACAATGATTTAAATGCAAAATTATAAATAAAAATAAATATGCATGCAAAAATTATATTTTTAATTTATTAAATTAAATAAAGATTTTATGAAAATAATATAAAAAGAAAATTAATTTTTGATGAATTTTAAATGCAGAAATAAAATGTGGAAATTAATTAAAATATAATGCAAAAATATGAAAATATAATAGAAAAATGGAAAAAGTTTGTAAAAGAAAGAAAAACCAAATGGTCCTGGGGAGAATCGAACCCAGGACCTTGCCTTCACAAGCCACACGTCTTGCCAACTAAACCAAAGCGCTTCACTGTTTGGAAACCGGATCGAGTGGAAGAAAGACAAGTGTCGCTCCCTGATGCTCCAGACCGCGCGCGAAGCTTCGTCTTCAACCTTTCAAATATTTGAATTTTCAGCGTCGACCATTGCTCGACGCTAAGTCCCTGGAAAATTCAAAAACACAGCATACATAATATAAATAAAATCTAAGGCCATGGTTCGATTCCTTGGAGCATTCCGAACACACTGGTATGGGTCCTATTGTCCAATTTGTCCATTCAAGCAAAGCCCTAAATCGTGGTTACAAACCCTAGCTATGGCATATCGAGCTCCAGGCTATGGAAATGCAATCAAACAACCCAGAACGCTTGCAAACTTATCACTGATCATAAAAACAACAACGAAACATGTTAATAATGCATGGAAATAAGAAATCGATTTTGAAAAAAGGATGACAAACCGAATTCTGATTTGCTCGATTCTTGATGCTTTTGAGTGATATAAGAGTCTGGATCGATTCTGGAGATGCCAAGGAACGTGTTAAACACCTCAAATTTGATTGAAAACGGTGGAAGTGTGATCTCAATTGCTTGCTTGCCACGGATTTTGACTTTTAGGTTAGGGTTTCGGAGCAATTTTTTCGTTTTTGATTGGTATGCATCAAGTATTTATATTGGATGGATTTGAGGCAGTTTTGGCAAGAATCAATCACCATTCAATGATAATCAAAATTTGATTTTGTATAAAATCAAATTTTCAAAACTTGATCAATTCCAATCCAATCTTGCCATTTTGTCAAATTTCGAAATTTCTTTGGACTTTGGTGAGTTACTTGAGTCTCAAGGAAGGAATAAAATCAATCTTTCAATTAATTTTGATTTTATAATTTATTTTAAAATTTAATTTGTATTTAAATGAATAAATTCAAAATTAAATAGAAAAATAAATCAAAATTCATGGCATTGGGCTTGGATATTCCTAATTGTATGAGGAATAAGTTTGGATGAAGAAAAAGCAAGCCCATTTGCAAAAAAATTGATTTTTAGAAGTATCTCTCTTTGTGCATTCTTTCAAAATTGTCCAACTTGTGAATGGTGTAACTTGCTCAATTTTCCACATTTTTGAGTGTTCTTGGACTTTTTGGAAAGCTCTAAGAGTCTTCTAACCAACCTTTTTGGTCTCATCTCAATTGGAGTTACCATGCTCAATATATCTTCAAAAAAAAAAGTTGACTTTTTGTTGACTTTGAAAATGACCTGTAATGTTTTGAGCCATACCTCTCAAATGAAGCATTTTTTGGACATTCTTATGAGACATGAAGTTGTAGAGAATTTAATTTCCTACAAAATGAGCTTTGGTGGAAAATTTACGAGAAAGTATGAGAAAGTTATGATCATCAAAGTTCGATTGACTTTTCACCTAGAAACCCTAATTTAGAAAGTTTGACTTTTGAGCAAATCTTGAGTTTTCTTGATGAATCATGATCAACCCTTGATCAAATGATGAATGTAACTTCAAAATGAGGATGTTGACCAAAAATCGGAAGTTTGGTATGTTGACCACATTGACTTTTGTCCAATCAACCGATTTTCAACCATCGAGCAATTGCACGAGGAAACTTGACTTGTGAGGCTTGAAACTTGACATGGAGAATCTTTGAAGCATATGAGGAGGCATGAAGACCATTGGAGATGTTGGAAGTTCATCTTGACTTGAGAGATACCAAACCCTAGTTTGGGTTGATTGTCTAGAGAGAGTTTGTCGATCAACTCTTGAGGAATCCTTGAGTAGGGATGTATGAAATCTCTTTGAGTAGATGGAGGGCAAATTTTGGGGTACACTGCCCTGTTCAATCTTCTTGTCTTTGGAAGGTTAGATTGACATGCTTGTCTTCGTGACACGGAGGTAGAAGATGATTGAACACTCTGAAAATTTGCACTCATGGTTGGTTGATGATGCGGAATGGGCTTACGATGCCATTTGGAGAAGCGGGAATGAGTCACGTTAGACTCGAGATTATTGATAGGAGAATTGCTGGAAAGTGAGCCGTCGCCAGACTGTAGGCGTTCTGGAAAGGAGAGGAGATGGGCTTAAGATGCCATCGGAGGAGTCGTACATTAGACTTCGTGTTCACTTTTTGAATGAAGTTATTGGTTTGCATTGATTTTTAACCATATATGCGCATTCGAAAGTGAAGCATTGATAAGTAGTCGAAGATGGGCTTAAGATGCCATCCAAAACAATCGAGTCGACGCTAGACTCTAGTCGTTGATAATAAGGAATCGAATAAATCTTCGTGCTGATTACTCTGAGGGAAATAGTAGTTGGCAAGAATATGGATAGCTTCCCTGTTGTGCATCGGGTGTCGATCCATTGCCTGTTATCGGAGGATAACCAGAGGCGGTCTTTTGGATAGTTTTCCCGTCGATTCGGGGCTTAATCTGGACCGTCGTGGGACAACCAAGGCGGTCTTCAGATAGTTTTCCCGTCGATTCGGGGCTTAATCTTGGACCTGTTTGCGTCAGAAGTGACTGTTACCTGTTTTGGAAAAAACAAGAGAACTTTGATAGAATATTTGTTAGTTTTATGCAAAGTATGATGCATGACAGTGTATAAATGACATATGCATATATTGTGACTTTATGAATAATGTATGAATGATAGATGTTGTGGTATTTCAAAACACATCCATCTTGAAGAAGATGCGGATGTTCTGTTTGAAGATTTCTGACTTCTGCTTGGGGGATTGAGTAGGTGAGAACCCCGCTTTTGGAAGAGAAGAAAGATATCCTGGATTCCTCCGATGCACCATCTGACCAAGTCTTGGGCCTAGATATTGTTGAGGAGGGTAGAGACTGGGAAGCTCGTTGTTGGAGATCTCATAGACCCTGTTGAAGAGAGTCTGGGAGGCGATCTGTTGGGGATCTTGTATGTAGACCCTGCTGAGGAAATTTAGGAAGCGCTCTACTGGGGATTCTGGGTGCAGATCTCGCTGGAGAGCATTTGATAGTTGCTGGGAGACCGGGCTGGAAGAGCCAGGAACCCGTCGTAACCTCTGGCTGGGGGATGAAGATGTAATTTCCTCCGATGCACTATCGACCAAGTTTCAAGTCGGATCGCCTTGGGAAAGGGGGGAGAAATACCTGGGGATAAACATCTTGACTAGGGTGAGGTGTTACCGCTTGGACCGATGTAACATTGCTTGGTCGAGTGGAATTGCGTGGATTCCCTTTGCTCTGCTGGGAAGTCTTGTGGTAGCGACACTGCTGCGAGATCCCCTCGTGGGAAATGCCTGGTGACTTTCTTCGTCATCTCGATTCCTAGAGCCTGTAGTAATTAATTTTGGTATGTCCACTTTTCATATGTTTGCGATCAGATTCTTATTGTCAAATGCATATAATCGTTCAAAGCAAACGTTGGACTTATTGCAAACGACAATAGTGAAAAATGTAAAGAGAAAGAACTTGTATTCATTTGAAAGGTGGCGTATGGCCAAGTAGTTTTGTACACAAGAAAGGTAAAAAGCTATGCGGAAACAATCTCGTTAAGTTCCAACTATGCTAGTACTCATATATTTCAACCATCTCATCTCCTTGCTGTCAGTGGAAAGCGAGTGAATTGATCTTTGCCATTTTGAATCTTGAATGCTGATAGTAGTCTGGAAGCAGGTGATCTGGAAGAGACATAGTCGTACGCTTAAATCCCTAAATTTTGCCTAGACGCCCTTTCGGGTTTCGCCTGGGATACCTTTTTGCCCAAGCCGCCTTTTCGGTTTTCGACTTCGGTGTACATGTTTTGTATATATCCTTAATTTTTTCCCGAACCTTTTGGTTCGCCAGATGCCCTTATTTTTGCCTAGGTTCGACCTAGCGGGTCTCTTTATGCGTAGTATTTTTGACTATGTCTGCGTTCACGGTGTGGGAAGTCTTCACCGTCCATGGTGCTAAGTATCATAGCTCCGCCGGAAAATCGTTTTGACTACAAATGGTCCCTCATAGGTGGGAGTCCATTTGCCCAGGATCACCTTGTGGAAGAATGATGCGCTTGACTACTAGATCACCGACCGGTAGAATCGGTGCTTGACCTTCTTGTTAAATGCTCGATCATTCGCTCGATAAATCGTCCATGGCGGATGGACGCAGTCGCTTCTCATCAATCAAATTAATCGGTCAAGGCGGGTCTGGACCCAATCGTCTTCGCCTAACTCGCCTCCGGAGGACTACGGTTGAGGGTATCCGAACCTCGATGGGTAAGACGGCTTCCATACCATATAGAGAGAAAAGGGGTTGCCCTTGATGTCCGTCTTGTAGTGCGATAACCATGAAGAGCAAATGGTAACATCTCATGCCAATCTTTGTAAGTCACCATCATCTTCAGATGATTTTCTTAATGTTCTTGTTGGCGGCTTCCATGCGCCATTCATCTTAGGCCGATAAGGAGAAGAGTTGTGATGCTTGATCTTGAGCTGCGTGCGAGTGATCATCTTGTTGTTGAGATTGGAACCGTTATCGTGATAATCCTTTCGGAGTGCCATCGACAGATAAGATTATGTTTGATGAATCGAGCCACAACATTCTTGGTAAGAGATGCATCGAGGTCGCTCTACCCACTTGGTGAAATAATCTATTGCCACAAGGATGAAACGATGTCCATTGGAAGTGGGCTTAATTTCTCCGATCATGTCAATGCCCCACATTGCAAAAGGCCACGGAGTTAGAACATTCTGAGGTACCGACGTGTACTTTGTCGTCATAATCGGCACTTGTGACAAGATCGAGCATAAGCGGTGACAATCGCTTCCATGGTGGACCAATAGTAGCTGTTCTCGAATCTTCTTAGCCATGGTGTGTCCACTGGAGTGGGTACCAAATGCGCCCTCGTGTAACTCTTCCATGATACGCATTGCTGTTTTCTGGTCTACACAGCGGAGTAAGCACAAGTCGTGGTTGCGCTTGTATAAGATGTCGTTGCTGAGGAAGAATTTGGATGCAAATCTTCTCATGAACTTCTTATCATTAACAGATGCTCCTGCGGGATATTCCTGAGTCTCAAGATATTTCTTCACGTCATAATACCAAGGTTTCTCTTCTGCGTCGAGCTCATAACAATACGCTGGTTCGTCGAACTTCTCAATGATGATCTGGGGAGCCTCGTTGTCCCATCTCACCTTGAACATAGACGACATAGTAGCCAATGCGTCTGCCAACTGATTCTCTTCTCGTGGAATATGATTGAAAGTAATCTCTTCGAAGTAAGGGATCAAACTCGAACATGCTCTCGACGGAATGAGATTCGGATGCTTCGTATCCCATTCTTAATCGGTGATCACCAAAGTGAGTCTCCATACACTTGCAAGAACTTGATTCTTAAGTCAATAGCGACTTTGATACCCATGTGCACGCCAGATTCGGCCATGTTGTTAGTGCTGAAACATAATCTGGAAGTGAAAGGAGTATGTCCTTTGTAGGGATGTAATGATGGCGCCAATGCCATTGCCAAGTGCGTTCGAGGCTCCATCAAAGACCATAGTCCATCGGGATCCTTGTTCGGGTCCTTTGTCCGGGCACAGTTCTTCACAATCGACTAGTAAAACATCTTCGGAAATTGACTGCATAGATCGATAGTCATCTACGGCTTGATGAGCCAAATGATCGGCTACTACACTTCCTTTGATCGCTTTACGAGAAGTGTCTGGATGTCGATTCGGTCAAGATCATTTGCCATCTTGCTATTCTTCGGAGAGCTGGTTTCTCAAAGATGTATTTTATCGGATCCATCTTGAAATCAACAAAGTAGTGTGAGTCAACATATCTTGTCTTAGTCGTGAAGCCCAAAAGCGTTGCAAGTTTTCTCGTGTGAGTATCTTGTTTCACGATCGGTAAACTTTTGCTAAGGTAGTATATTGCATGCTCTTTTCGACGGACTCGTCATGTTGCCCCAACACACACCCCATTGAGTTCTCTAACATCAAGTACATGATAAGAGGTCTTCCTTTGGCGGCGGCATCAGGATAGGAGGATTCTGAAGGTACTCCTTGATTTTGTCAAAAGCGATCTGGCAATCGTCATTCCATTCCACTACTTGATCTTTCTTTAGTAACTTAAAGATTGGCTCATAAGTAGCGTTAGGTGTGCAATGATCGGCAATGTAGTTCAATCGGCCCAAAAACCTCGACTTCCTTCTCGGTGCGGGGAGCTGGCATCTCTTGAATAGCTGTAACCTTGGCGGGATCAACTTCAATACCTTTACCACTGACAACAAACCCTAGGAGTTTTCCGGATCTGACTCCAAAGGTGCACTTGTTAGGATTAAGCCTCAACACATGCTTCTTCAACCTATCAAACAATTTACGCAAATGACCAAGATGTTCTTCTTCACCGTGATCGAGCTATCATGTCGCCGACGAGACCTCTATCTCGTGATGAATCATGTCATGAAATAATGTCACCATGGCACCGATAAGTGGCGCTGCGTTCTTTAGTCCGAACGGCATAACCTTGTAGCAGAAAGTGCCCCACTGTGTAACAAAAGTGGTCTTCTCCATGTCTTCGAGAGCCATTTTGATCTGATTGTAAGGAGAAACCATCCATGAAGGAGAAAACCTTATCTTTGGCGGTGTTGTCAACCAGAACATCAATATGAGGAAGTGGGAAATCATCTTTCGGACTTGCTTTGTTCAGATCTTTGTAATCCACACACATTCGTACTTTACCATCTTTCTTAGGTACGGGTACCACATTTGCAACCCACTGGGGATAAGAGGTGATGACTAAGAACCCGCGTTGAACTGTTTCATAACTTCGGCTTTGATTTTCTCTGACATCTCAGGACGCATGCGACGAACCTTCTGTTTCACTGGGAGAAAACCTTCTTTTGTTGGTAATCGGTGAACCACAATATCAATGTCTAAACCAGGCATATCTTCGTATGACCAAGCAAAAACCTCAATGTAGTCTCGTAGCATCTGAATCAACCTTTCTTTAACACTTCTCAAGACCCGCTCCTATCTTGATCTCTTTTGTCTTCATCGTACCCAAATTCACAACCTCAATGTCTCTTCGTGGGCTGTATAACTCGCTTCTTCTTCTTGCGCAAGTTCTCCTAGCACTTCACAATCTTCCTCACTTTCGTCTTGGCTTGGTAGATCGGATTATCAAGTCATATTTAGCACTAGCATATGTTATTAACGAGATTCGGAGTGATTATGTATCACGTGGGTGTGTGTAATAAACACATAGCTTTTGAAGGGTGATAAAGTAAAAGAAAGAAAACAAACAATTGAATGCAAAAGTCCAACGATTTATTGAATGAAAATACGCAAACGACAGATAATAACCCTCGCAAACGAGCCATGATGCCCCGGGCAAGGCACTAGGCTTTCAAAGTTTATTGTTCAAAACATAAAGAAATACGAAAAGCAAAACAAAACAAGAGCAATTACTCCTGGCTAAAGGAGATTGGTATGACGTCTTCAGTCTTCCAATTGCTGAGCCCTTTGTCTAGAGTTGGGAAGATCCACTTGCTGATGTCGAAGTCGTTGTCGTCGTCTTCTATAGCATGGATTCCACTCTGGCGATGCGAAGGAAGTTGGCCGCACGTTCGCGTATCATCTTCTGACCTTTGATGGTGAAGCCTAAACCAGTCTTGTCAAATTTGAAAGGAAGATTAGGGAGCTGACCCCAAATAGAACTACCTTCTTCGACAGCAGCTTGAGCGTCTTTCAGCGAGGCCATCCTAGGCGGAGCTTGTGTAACTTCAGGAGTGACGGGAGAGTCAGCAGGCATGACTCTGGACATTGTTTCAAAAGCTTGACAGGGAGTCTCAAAGAATTCACCTTCCATCTCGAGGTAACAGACATTGCGACCATATACTCTTCTTCACCGCACACTGTGACAACCTTTCCTTTCACCGGGTACTTCAGTTTCTGATGTAAGGTAGAGGTAACAGCGCCTGCCCCATGTATCCAAGGGCGTCCAAGTAGGCAAGAGTAAGCAGGACGGATGTCCATGACAAAGAAAGTGGAATCAAAAGTCTGGGAACCGACTTTAACAGGCAGAGTGAGCTCTCCAAGCACTGTCCGCTTAGAACCATCAAAGGCCCTCACAATAATGTCACTGGGTCTCAGAACCAACCCTTCGACATCAAGTCGATCAAAAGCAGTCTTCGGAAGAATATTCAAAGCAGAACCGATATCCACCAAAACATGAGACAAGGTAGTGCCCTTAGATTCGACAGAGATGTGCAAGGCTTTGTTGTGTTTCTTTCCGGCAGGAGTCAAATCAGCATCAGAGAAGCCTAGGACGTTGTTGGCAGCCAAGCTAGCAATACAAACTTCAAATTGATCAGTAGTAGTGTCTTGCGGCACGTGAGCATTCTTCAGAAATTTCACCAAGGCGTTAGCATGAGCTTCAGAGCACAAGAGCAGAGCAAGCATGGAGATCTTGGACGGAGTATGTCCCAACTGTTCCACGACATTGTAGTCACTCTTCTTGATAATCTTCAGAATTTCCTCCATTTCTTGTTTGGAGGTGTCTTCAGCAACTTCCTTTGGTACTTCTGGTTGAGCAGGATGAGTCACCGGTTCTTTCCCTCTAGCTTGGGGAATGGGTTGAATGGCTGGAATGCGAGCTGGAGTCGCAGTGTCTTTTGGAGGAGAGATATCCGGAGAGAATACCCTTCCGATTCTGGTCACCTTACTAGATCCGGTGATGTTGTCAATGTCAGGAATGGTAGCTTCAATAGTAAGATCTTCAATGGTCAGAGGGTCTTGCTTGACGCCATGATAGTAAACATCAGCTCCATAATTCCAGGGAATAGCTTTGTCAGAGGAATATGGAACTGGTCTGGGAGAAGTAATAATGAGAGGTGCCACTCTAGGCACGGAATCATGATAACACGATTTTATATAGTATATTTGATTTAATTTTCATAAATAATGTTAGTATTTTTATTTAATTATTTCATTTTATTTCCATATTACGCTGGTATTTTTATTGTTTCAGGTATTTTATTTTAAATAAACAAATTGAGCAAAGTGAAGAAATTAAGAGGATTATTTAATTAATTATGCAAGAAATGAAGAAAAGGGGTGTGCAAAGCAAAACAATGGATCAAAAGCCCAAAGCAAGCAAAAGTCCAAAGCAACCAAAAGCCCAAAGCAAGCAAAACAAACCCTAAAAGCCACGTACAAGAGTGAGACCCACGTCTCAACTCTCTCCTACAAGTGAGGCGCCCGCCTCGGACTCCCTCCTACAAAGGAGGCGACCGTCTCCAGTGCCACGTTGGCCCTAGGAGTTGCTTGAGACGCACGTCTCAACGTGGAGGAAAAAGAGGAGGACTTTTCGGACGACCAAGGCAGATGGTGGGCAGTTGAAGCGAGAAATTTGAGGAGAAAGTGCTACAAATATTTAGGAACAAGTGGTTACTTCCTACCACTATAAAAGGACCTCTCCAAATCATATTTACACACACGTTGAGCATTCTTTCCAGTTTAGATTTTATTTCGAGTTATTTTTGTAATTGAGATTCAAAGATACTTTCCGCATTGTTCTTAGAGCTAGTTTCCTTTCAAAGATTGTGGTCTTAATTCTGTTGAAGAACCAAGATTCAATTCCGACATTTTATTTAATTCGGTTTTTATTTATATTGCTTTTATTTATTTACTTAATCAATTGCATGATATATATTTGTTTTGCCATGAATTTATTTATAAATGTTAAAACCTTTAATTTATTCATGTTTGTTTTTATGAATATGTCTGGCTAAATTATTTAAATATCGGTATGTAATGAGTTAATCTGAAAGTATCCGGAATAAACGGCTTGATTATATTTTATAAAATAAACACTTTTTCGATTTAGTTATCTAATTTATTTTGTTAAAAAGGTTTAGAAACCAACAGAGCGAAAGTTTGAGGTTAATAAACTGACTAAGATATTAAACCAATAGAGCGACAATTTGAGGTTTAAAATCAGATAGTAGATACTAGGTATTGTTTTTAAAGACTGCGACAGCGTTTTAAAACCAATTAAACTTTATTTATTTTCAAAAGTAATTTTAAAATCAATGGGATAGCGAAGCATACATTAGAGTTTAAAATTATAATCTACTTCAATAGAGCGATAGTTTGAGAATAGGTTTTAAATAAATACTTTTTCTGAAAAAGAAATTATTATCATTTTCTGAAAATAAGCCAGTGAAAACCGGATTCTTTAGGATTAACGAAATACATACCGATATTCGCCTTATTATTATTTTAATTAAAATTTAGTTTTATTGCCCAAAAATTCCCCAATTTATTTATTTGATAGCTATAGCTTTACGTAAGTTTAGATTACGATAGATCGATTTATAGTCTCTGTGGGTTCGATATCTTTTAAAACTACGCGATAGGGCTGTATACTTGCAGTCTCCCGATTATTATAGACGATAAAGTCGCGATCAAGTTTTTGGCGTCGTTGCCGGGGACTATTCGAGTTGATATCGTAATTTTATTACGAAGTATAGACTATAGCAACTATTTCTTTTCCCTCTGTGTATGCCAAATACTCGCTCTCAAGGCGCGCCTTTGTATATACCTATTTACGACGTCGAGCGTTATCTTAGATTAAGAAGACGAATTCAAGAGTATTTAGAATGCAACAATCTTCCTTCGACCAAACTTCCTGACGTTGAAGAACTTAAGAAGATGGCTGATCCAGAACCTCCTGCTCCTCGTCCTCTTAAGGATTACGCTGTTCCTTCTCAAGCGGAGCCTCATAATAGTATTGCTGCTCCTGCTATTGCTCGAAACGATTTCGAGCTAAAACCTTCGCTTCTTTCCGCCGTTCAGCAGAACCAGTTTTCTGGAGCTCCTACTGACGACCCGAATCTTCATCATCGGTGTTTGTGCGATGCAGACAACGTAAGCGAATGGTGTAAACCCGAGGCGATCGATTGCGCCTATTTCCTTTTTCTCTCAGAGACAGAGTTCGCGCATGGCTCCAATCTCTTCCTTCCAACTCAATCACCACATGGGATGAGTTGAAGAAAGTATTCTTGGCTAGATATTTTCCTCCAAGTAAAACTGCTATGCTCATAGCCAATATCAATGGTTTCAGACAAAAGGACAACGAATCACTCTTTGAAGCTTGGGAACGTTATAAAGACATGCTTAGACTTTGTCCTCATCATGGTTTAGAAGAATGGTTAATCATTCACACGTTTTACAATGGTCTCTTGTATAATACGAGAATGACTATAGACGCTGCAGCTGGTGGCGCACTGATGAATAAACCATATGCTGAAGCAAAACAACTTATCGAAAGCATGGCTCAAAACCATTACCAATGGGGTACAGAAAGAGTTAGTATGGAGAAATCTCAAACGAAAGGTGCCATGGTTGAAGTGAATAGTCTGGATCAAGTCAACGCTAAAGTGGAAGCTCTCACTCAAAAGCTCGAGAAACTTACCACTGCTCCCGCAGCTACTGTTGCTGCAATTGCTCAAACTTGCGACTTATGTGGTATTCAATCACATCTTGCTCCAGAATGCCCACTTTTAACAGGAGTTCCAGTTGAACAAGCAAATTACGTACAGAATAATCCTTACAGCAACACATATAATCCTGGCTGGAAGAATCACCCTAATTTTTCCTACAAGAATAACAACGTGTTATATGCACCTGGACAAGCTCCTGCTACACCACCTGGTTATCCTAAAGCTATTCCAAATCATCCTAACAATGATCCTAATACAACAAATGCTCCTAGGAAGTCTAATTTGGAAATCATGATAGAGCACTTCACAGCTAACCAATCCCAAATTAATAAAGACACTAATGAGCATATTAAGCAATTATCCAACAAGCTTGATGCTTTAGCTACACACAATAAAATGTTAGAAACACAAATCTCTCAAGTAGCTCAACAACAAGCGGCTTCTGCTGCTCCTGCTGGTTCTTTTCCTGGACAGCCTCAACCTAATCCCAAAGGACATGCAAATGCTGTTATCTTAAGAAGCGGGACAGAGTATGATGGACCTGTAGATCCCAGAAACAATAGCCCAGCTATGAAACAAAATTCTGTCAAACAATCTGAACAAGAAAAGGAAATTCAGAAAGATAATAATGAAGATACCACACAAAAGGACGAACCTTATATACCCCCACCACCTTATAAACCTCCTATTCCATACCCTCAAAGGTTAGTTAAAACTAAGAATGTGGGACAATTCAAGAAATTTGTGGCTTCTGAAGCAACTTAATGTTACAATTCCTTTTACCGAAGCTATAACCCAAATGCCCTCTTATGATAAATTCCTTAAAGAGATTCTATCCAATAAGAAAAAGCTAGAGGATAATGAAACTGTCATGCTTACTGCTGAATGTAGTGCAATTATTCAAGACACAATGCCTCCTAAACTCAAAGATCCTGGAAGTTTCTCTATTCCATGTGTAATTGGCAAATTTGTCATAGACAAAGCTTTATGTGATCTAGGAGCCAGTATAAGTGTGATGCCGTTATCCATCTGCAAGAAACTTGATATGGGAGAGCGAGACCAACCAAAATGTCCGTTCAACTAGCGGATAGGTCGTTAAATATCCTGCAGGAGTACTTGAAAATATTCCAGTGTACGTATTGGCCAATTCTATATACCAACTGATTTCATTATCATGGACATAAGGGAGGACGAAGTTACTCCAATCATTCTTGGAAGACCTTTCTTAGCCACAGCCGGTGCAATAATAGATGTGAAAAGAGGAAAACTTACTTTTGAAGTAGGCGAAGAGAAAATCGAATTTATCCTCTCTCAATTCCAAAGCTGCAATAGAAGATACTTGTTATTTCATGGATATCATTGACGAGTGCAGAAAAGAGGCTGAACTTGAAAATACGGATAATCTGGATGAAAGTCTGGATAATAATATAAGTGAATGCTTAGCTATAGCACCAGATCCCACACAAAGTTTAAGGAAACCTTCCCTAGAACTCAAAACACTTCCTGAAAATTTAAGGTATGAATTCCTAGATTCCGAACTCGAACGCCCAGTGATAGTCAACGCAAAACTTGGAGAATCAAACGAAAAACTTTTACAGATTAGGAAATATCCAATGACCTTAGGGTATAATATCAATGATCTTAAAGGAATAAGTCCCTCTATCTGTATGCATCGCATTATGCTAGAAGACGATTGCAAAACTTCAAGAGAACACCAGAGGAGACTAAACCCGATTTTGAGCGATGTTGTGAAAAAGGAAGTTATGAAGTTGTTGGAAGCAGGAATCATATATCCTATATCTGATAGCAAATGGGTTAGCCCTGTGCATGTTGTACCTAAGAAAGGAGGTGTCACAGTAGTCGAAAATGAGAAGGGAGAAATAATAACTAAAAGAGTTGAATCTGGATGGAGAATGTGCATCGATTATCGAAAACTTAACAAAGCCACCAGAAAAGATCATTTCCCTTTACCATTTATCGATCAGATGTTGGAGCGTTTAGCTAGACATTCTCATTTCTGTTTCTTAGACGGTTATTCAGGTTTCTTTTAGATACTTATTCACCCTGATGACCAAGAGAAAACAACTTTCACATGCCCATTTGGAACCTTTGCTTATAGAAGAATGCCATTTGGTTTATGCAATGCTCCTGCAACTTTTCAGAGATGTATGATGGCAATATTTGCTGATTTTCTGGACAATATTATGGAAGTTTTCATGGACAATTTTTCCGTCTGTGGACAAAGCTTTGAAGAATGTTTAGAAAATTTAGAAAGGGTATTGGAACGTTGTGTGAAGGTTAATCTAGTGCTTAATTGGGAGAAATGCCATTTTATGGTAGAAGAAGGAATTGTTTTAGGACACATTATATCCAAAAGAGCAATTGAAGTCGATTCTGCTAAAATCGAAGTTATTGAGAACCTTCAACCTCCAAAAACTGTTAGAGAAATCAGGAGTTTTTTGGGACACGCCGGTTTCTACCGACGATTCATTAAAGATTTCTCTAAGATAAAAAAAACCCCTAACTGAGTTATTAATGAAAGACGCTGAGTTCATCTTCGACGAAAAATGTTTAGAAGCGTTCCAGACACTTAAGAAAGCATTAATTTATGCACCTATCATGCAAACTCCAGATTGGAATGAACCTTTTGAAATAATGTGTGACGCAAGTGACTATGCCGTAGGAGCTGTTTTAGGACAGCGAAAGGATAAAAGACTTCACGTCATATATTATGCAAGCGAACTCGGACGCGGATGAATTATGCTACAACCGAGAAAGAATTCTTAGCGTGATCTTCGCGTTAGACAAGTTCCGTTCCTACTTAGTAGGATCCAAAATTATCATATACACCGATCATGCGCTATTAGATATCTCCTAACCAAAAGGACGCTAAACCTAGACTCGAGATGGATATTATCTGCAAGAATTTGATTTAGAAATCAAAGATAAGAAAGGAACGAAAATGTAGTAGCGGATCATCTCTAGACTAGAAAATCTTAAACATGAACAAGTGCCGATTGATGATGAATTCGAGATGATAAACTGATTGCCCACTTGGAAGACATGAACGGATAAACTCATGGAAACCACCTTAGCTATTTCCTGTGCCTTGGTATGTTGATTTCGTGAATTACCTCTGCAGCGTTCTACCACTGAACTTACCTATCAACGAAGAAGAAATTCTTCCATGATCTTAAACAATATTATTGGGATGAACCTTTACTTTTCAAGAGAGGTCCGATGGAATTTTCCGATGTGTGCGATTGAAAACATTATAACACCGTCATTCCGCACCTTACGGAGGACATGCTAGTACATCCAAAACATGTGCAAAGATCTTACAATCCGGTCTCTATTGGCCTAATTTATGGAAGGACGTGCCACCATCTTAAAATGCGACGGTGTCAACGCACGGTAATATATCTAGACGTGACGAAATGCCACAAAAGGCATTTTAGAAATCGAAATCTTTGATGTGTGGGGATAGACTTTATGGGACCCTTTCCTTCTTCATCCGGTAATAAGTATATACTCGGCTGTAGATTATGTTTCCAAATGGATCGAGGCTATAGCTTCTCCAACAAACGACACCGAGTGGTACTTAAGCTATTCAAGAACATAATTTTCCTAGGTTCGTGTACCCGACTCGTTATAAGCGACGGTGGATCTCATTTCATTTCCAAAATCTTTGAAAAATTATTAAGGAAATATGGAGTTCGACACCGATAGCTACACCTTACCATCCTCAAACTAGCGGACGGTTGAAGTTTCAAATCGCGGATAAAACAAATCCTTGAAAAAGCGTCGCTACTTCCGAAAGGATTGGTCCTTTAAACTTCATGAAGCTTTATGGGCTTATGAACGCCTATAAAACTCCCATCGGTACTACTCCTTTCAAGCTTATTTATGGTAAGTCATGCCATCTCCGGTTGAGTTAGAACACAAGGCTTATTGGGCCATTAAGAATCGAACTTAAGTTATACCGCTAGGAAGGCGTATCCGGATATTAATGAATTGGAAGAACTTAGGCAGGATGCGAAAACGCTAGGATTTACAAAGAGCGCACAAAGAAATGGCACGATAAGCGTATATCTAGGAAGAATTTTAACATAGGTGATTTTTTTTAACTCACGATTAAAATTATTTCCGGGAAATTACGATCTAGATGGTCGGACCTTTTGAAATTACTCGAGTTTATCCAAGTGGCAATAGAGATTAAGGGACCTCGATTGCCCGTTCATAGTAAGCGGGCAGCGTTAAAACATTACCATCTTACCGAAATCGAGGGATATTCTCAAAAGATAAATCTAGACGAGCCACAAGCTCGATTAGACGACTAATCTTTAGTTTTATTTGTCGAGCTTACGACATAAAACAAAGCGCTTTGTGGGAGACAACCCACCGTATTTATTTCTTTCTTCTTATTTTATTTTATTTCTTCATTCTATTCAAAAACAAACAAAAAAATATCTATTTCTTTTTCTATTTTCTTTTATTTCTATTCTCTGTCTTATATTCTATTCTATATCTCTCTTCTTATCGGCATTTGGCCAATGCTGATGTTCTTTTATTTTCTTTCTCCTCAGGATTCTTCTAGCTACTTCTTTCTCTTTCCACTATGTCTCGTGTTGATGATATGCCAGTCAGTTTCAGAGGAAGAAATCAGCGCACCAAATATGGAGTTTTATCCGAGCGTGAGATGTTACCCATTACCTACTTTCATTATGGTGCTATGAATGCTCTTGGCATTCGTGATAGTGTGCTTTTTCTGCTAAATCAGATTGGGTGGGATAATTCACGCCTGATGACTTGCTATGCCACTTATCGGAACCTCACTTTGGAATTCCTCAGTTCTTTAGCTTACTTTCCTACTCATGGGATAGCTCTACGCCGTGGACTTATTATTTTCAGACTTTTTGGCTTCACCTTCAAGTTTACCCATAAGGAATTGGCTGATCTTCTTGGTTTTCCTAGTGGTTTAGGAGTTTATACTGAAACTCAGGAGGAGTATCTTGGATTTAGAGATCTTGACTATTTTTGGGGATCTATTTCTGGAATCCTTAACCCTGAGCCCGAGGATCTTGTATCAGAGAATATCCATAACCCGGCCTTCAGGTATTTCCATAAGATTCTTGCCCATACTGTTTTTGGAAAACCCCAGAATGTCACTACTGTTTCTAAGGATGAGCTTTTTATCATGTTTTGTGCTTCGCAGAACTCGTCCGTTAATGCGATCCCTTATCTGCTCCGTACCTTTGTGAATCTCATTAATACTGATCATGCACCTATTCGGATGGGAAGTCTCGTTAGTATGATTGCAAATGTTGTTGGACTTCGACGACCCTTTAGGCATCTGAATGCTTTTGCTGGTGTTACTTCCATGACCATCGAGTTCTGTTTCAACACTGGTATGATTGGTGATCTTGGCCCGACTCAGTTTACCTTGTTGATTAATGGTCAAGTTATGCAGCTGTTTACCTTGCCTAACCCTGCTACTAGTGTGCATAACAAAGCCAATTGGCTTTATGGTTTTGATCAGCATCCTTCTCCGCCAAGCACTCCTGAGATTCCACCAGGCTTTGAGATTTTAGAGGACGATCAGGAAGATCCCTCTGCTCAGCACACTTCCACCGCTCCCTCTGTTGCTCCTGACACTGTTATGCATGAGGTTCCTCCTGTTGATTATGCCACTGCCATCCACGCTCTCCAGGTGGAACACCAGGTTTTGAGGGACGAGTTCACTACTCTGCGAGCTGACTTCTTTAGTTTTATGGATACAGTTTCTGCGCAATTTCAGGAAGTCTTCTCTTATCTTCATTCTCCCTCTGCTCCTAAGGCAGGACCATCTAGTGGCTAGAGTTCTTAAGTAGTTAATTTATCTTAGTTTAGTTTAGTTTGATTTCATTAGGATTTGCAATGTTTTCGTTATATTTATTATGTTTTTCTTCCCTAATACTTGATTCTTCAAATTGTAAGCAACTTTGATTTCCATTCTAATGCAATCCCTATTATCTTTTATTATAATGTTGCACATTATTTTATATTATTATTATTACTGCTGCATTATTCTTCTTAAGTTGCATTATTATTGTCGCTACGAATTTAGCCGCCCATTTTTCGTCTCGATTCTCCTTTGTTATTATCGCACTGAGGACATTGCTCCGTTTAAGTATAGGGGAGTCGGATCATTTCCTTGCTCATTTATATTGCCTTTGCTCTCTTTGTAGTATTTCCCTTTTATTTATTTTTCTTGTATCGCAAATTTCAATTCAATAAAATACATGTTTATGTCAATTTTTATCTTATATGCAAAATTTAGTGTTTATTCGAATTCTTCCTATTTCTTGAGCCATAACGACAAATTTAAAACACATTTATAAACATATTCAACTAGTATTAAGGTTGCTTAATCTAAATAAGGATTCAAGTACGACTTAGCAAAATTGTTATCGTCCTAACACTTTAAAACCCCCGATATGCTAGATCGATTTAAGTACTTATTATACCAAGAACCTTTGAAACTTAGTTTTAGATTAGCCCCAAGTAGTTTATTAAGCAGTCGGCACCGCCATAGACACAAACTACGTGGAGAACCGATGAATATAAGTGATTGATCAAATATCTTTAAGAAAATTGCTCTTTAAGATGCACTTATTAAGTTAGATGGTCCTTACGGATCGTTTAATCCAAAAGTTCTTTGAAAATATGAATTTTATGCAAAATAATCCATTAATAAATTGGTTCTGGTCCCGGTGCTGAACTTGGTAGAATTACGGTTCGATCCCGCAATTTTAATTGGAAAAGGAGTACCAAATATTTTATTACGTAACTCCTAGCGGCTTATTAAGATCAAATTCACTAACGGTTACTCCACTATGTGCGTGTAAGGTAATGGGCTTAATGTGATTGCATTAGAAGAATGCAGGCAAAATAAAACATAGTATTAGGTTGAAGCTATAATGACATGACTTGAACGCATAGATGGGGTTGTCTAGTGTTTCTACGGTAACTTTGGTGTTTAAGTTCAACTTTCAATTTCGATGAATCAATTTGAATGATGTTGTTATATTTGTGTTTAATTGTTCAAAGATTTTCATTTTACTTTTTGCTTGAGGACAAACAATGGTTTAAGTATAGGGAGTTTGATAACACGATTTTATATAGTATATTTGATTTAATTTTCATAAATAATGTTAGTATTTTTATTTAATTATTTCATTTTATTTCCATATTATTGGTATTTTTATTGTTTCGTATTTTATTTTAAATAAACAAATTGAGCAAAGTGAAGAAATTAAGAGGATTATTTAATTAATTATGCAAGAAATGAAGAAAAGGGGGGTGTGCAAAGCAAAACAATGGATCAAAAGCCCAAAGCAAGCAAAAGTCCAAAGCAACCAAAAGCCCAAAGCAAGCAAAACAAACCCTAAAAGCCACGTACAAGAGTGAGACCCACGTCTCAACTCTCTCCTACAAGTGAGGCGCCCGCCTCGGACTCCCTCCTACAAAGGAGGCGACCGTCTCCAGTGCCACGTTGGCCCTAGGAGTTGCTTGAGACGCACGTCTCAACGTGGAGGAAAAAGAGGAGGACTTTTCGGACGACCAAGGCAGATGGTGGGCAGTTGAAGCGAGAAATTTGAGGAGAAAGTGCTACGAATATTTAGGAACAAGTGGTTACTTCCTACCACTATAAAAGGACCTCTCCAAATCATATTTACACACATCGGTTCTGAGCATTCTTTCCCAGTTTTAGATTTTTATTTCCAGAGTTATTTTTTGTAATTGAGATTCAGCAGTACTTTCCAGCATTGTTCTTAGAGCTAGTTTCCTTTCCAGCATTGTGGTCTTAATTCCTGTTGAAGAACCAAGATTCAATTCCAGCATTTTATTTAATTCAGGTTTTTATTTATATTGCTTTTATTTATTTACTTAATCAATTGCATGATATATATTTGTTTTGCCATGAATTTATTTATAAATGTTAAAACCTTTAATTTATTCATGTTTGTTTTTATGAATATGTCTGGCTAAATTATTTAAATATCGGTATGTAATGAGTTAATCTGAAAGTATCCGGAATAAACGGCTTGATTATATTTTATAAAATAAACACTTTTTCGATTTAGTTATCTAATTTATTTTGTTAAAAGGTTTAGAAACCAACAGCGAAAGTTTGAGGTTAATAAACCGACTAAGATATTAAACCAATAGAGCGACAATTTGAGGTTTAAAATCAGATAGTAGATACTAGGTATTGTTTTTAAAGACTGCGACAGCGTTTTAAAACCAATTAAACTTTATTTATTTTCAAAAAGTAATTTTAAAATCAATGGGATAGCGAAAGCATACATTAGAGTTTAAAATTATAATCTACTTCAATAGAGCGACAGTTTGAGAATAGGTTTTTAAATAAATACTTTTTGCTGAAAAAGAAATTATTATCATTTTCTGAAAATAAGCCAGTGAAAACCGGATTCTTTAGGATTAACGAAATACATACCGATATTCGCCTTATTATTATTTTAATTAAAATTTAGTTTTATTGCCCAAAAATTCCCCAATTTATTTATTTGATAGCTATAGCGTTACACAGTAAGTTTAGATTACGATAGATCGATTTATAGTCTCTGTGGGTTCGATATCTTTTAAAACTACGCGATAGGGCTGTATACTTGCAGTCTCCCGATTATTATAGACGATAAAGTCGCGATCAAATCAACAGAGGAAATCCTTATCGTGTTAACATCAACATAGTCTTCTGGGAAATCGTCACCCCATCCGGTCGCCTTAACGTCTTCAATAGGAATTTTGTAGCTCTCAGGAATAGTGTACTTCACCATGTAATCATACTTTCCACTTGGCTGCCCCAAGGTGATCCCACACAGATGGTGTTGTTTCATTCACATTGTCAATCTTCAATTTGGACATTTCTTCACACAGCTTCTGCACAGGTGGTTTCAGAAATAGTATCTCACGGTTATCCATCATGCACTGAACACGCCTTCTCAACCAAGCACAACCATCAGTATGGGCACCAACGACAATTCTCGGGCATCCCGGATTGACACCGCTTGTAGCAAATTCTTAACATCATCGAGGAATGGTCAAGTCATCTATGTTGAAAACATAAGTATCATCCCCAACAGCATTGGAACTCTTGTCATGATTAGGCATAGGCGCGTTGATCACATTCGAAGTCTCAACAGGAGGATCAAATTCAATCTGCTTAGCTTCAATCATATCTTGAATCTTGTTCTTCAGAGCCCAACAATCATCAGTACTATGTCCTGGGCTATTGGAGTGGTAAGCACACTTAGCATTAGGATTGTATCTCGGAGAAGAGGTGTTGACATTCTGAGGAGGATCTCTCAAGGTAATCAGCTGCGCGTTCAACATGTGTTGCAAGGCTTGCGACAATGGCATGTTGATCTTCGAACTGCCTTCGTGGCGCGCTCGCTACGCGTTGTCTCGTGAGGCTGATGTAGGATTGAGATCACAACCGCCCCACAGATTGAGCGGTCGGTCTTGGCTCGCTTTTCGACCATACACATTAGTTTCTTTCTTACCACCAAAGGATCTCTTCGCAGATTTGAAGATGACTCTACATGGATCTTCCCACTCTTAATACCACTTCAATGCGCCGTAGTATCAATCGGAGTTTCCAATCATTGAAGAATTTGTTCCATATATCAACCAATTTGAATACTGAATCTCTCCATTTCGAGCATACTTTGAACTTCTCATCGACCCATTGACATGGCCATGCAGTCAATAACATCTCAATTGAGTTCCGGACAAACCTTCTCTAAAACTAGTGCATCCACAACTTTTCTCGTCATCAAGGGATTGATCTTCCGGACATAGGACTTCAAATGCTTAGGGCAAGACACGCCATCATACTTAGCAAAAGTAGGAACTTTGAACTTGGGAGGAATCACAACACCTGGACGAGACTCGATCATCAAAATTCAACCGGACATCTTGATTTTCCACATTCAGACGGTCTTCAAGTTGCTTGTACTTGTCATCTTCATCAGAGTATTGGCCACCATCATAGTTCTTCTCAAGCTCAGGCTGGCTGCATTCACCATCACCCTTGTTACTTTGCTCATCCTCCCTCTTGACACTTCCTTCAGAGAGCTCAATTCGACTAACCACTCTAGGACCTCCTTTGTAGCGCCTCGCCCATGTTGAGAAGACCAACAACCTTCTTTCTCGTTGATGAGTTTCTTCAAATCTTCTTGGCCTTGGACCAACCGTGAACATCTCTAAACCGAGCATTCGAGCTTGAAGATCTTTGATGATTCAAGAGCCATTTCTGCTAAAATAAATAGTGAGCAAATGAGAAAACCAATCTTCAATGTACCTGTGATGCAATGTTATGCTATGATATGCAATGTTTATGCGAATGCAATGCAATGTTTTCAAGGACCTTAGAGATTTAAATTTGTTAAACAAGCAAAGAACAAACATTTATTAGTACTCTTCTTATTATTCTTTTTTCTTTTTAAGTACAAAAGATAGTTCAAAACAATAATAAAAGAAAAGCATAAAAATCCTAAAGCTCTAAGTCTCCCACGGGCGCTTCCTCTTGGTGCCGATGTAGGCATTGATGCTTCGCTCCTCATGAAGTAGCTTGGTTAACTCTAGCACTTTCTTCTCACTTGCATAGCACTGAGCTTCAAAGGTATCCCTCTCTTCTTTAAGCTGAATCCAGGATCTCTTCAAGTCTTCGAAATCAGTAGGCATGTCAGGATAGAGAACGGTATAGGGTACGCCACCTATACAGTTCCAAACGTGAATGGCATCATGAGGTTTTGAGCTCGAGCTCGCACCCATTTGAGGTAAGGTTCCCAAGGAATGGAGTTTTGGTTCCCCAAAATCTTGGTATCAGTCTTCTTTACCATGCCCCAAGCATGTATAAACCTTCGTCGGTAATTCTGGAGATCGTGGTTGTAGTCGAACACAATATCTTGGAGAAGCATATCATGTGGACCATCTTTTCGAGCAAAACCAAACTGACGTAGAGCTAAAGAAGGGTTGTAAGTAATACCTCCCCTTATACCAAGTAGCGGTACATTAGGGAATTCTCCACAACGCTCGATGAAGGTGAAGTCCTTTTGAGAGAAAAGATTCCAACGAATATCTGAATGAGAGAGTGACATCAATCTTTGAGACCATCTCAACCTTTGTTCATTCTTCAAAACTGATGGAGGAAGGTGCGAAATAAACCACCTTGAAAGTAACGGTATACAACACATGAGAGTTCCTTGTTTCTTAGTAGTACGAGTGTGGAGAGAATGTAGGATGTCTCCAAGTAAGGTAGGCATAGGATTGCGGGTAAGAAACAACTTGATGGCGTTGACATCTATGAATTGATCCGAGTTAGGGAATAGAACCAAACCATAGATTAGCAAGGCCACAATGTTTTCAAATGCATGGAAACTCATAACTTTGAGGAATTCTCGGGCTTTCTTAATTAGAAACTTAGAAAGTAAACCCTTAACTCCGCTTGTTTCCCAATTGGCTTCGATATCGAACGCTTAAGATGTAAATGCAATGTCTACTTAGGAACCTTTTCTAGACCGTAAATGGCATTTGGTCAAGAATAGGTACCCCAAGTAGCTTAGAGAACTCTTCCAAGGTAGGAACCAACTGATAATTTGGGAATGTAAAGCAATGGTGTTTCGGATCAAAGAACTGGAATAGGACATGCATCATATCTTCTTCAAAACCGGAGATAACCAAATCAAGTAGATAACCATGTCTTTTGATGAACTGAGCATGGTCGGAATTTCAAACCAATTTGAGTGAGAAAGTATACCCATGAAGTTGATTCGGATAGTCTTTCTAGAAGCCATAATCCCTACAAAACAGAGCAAAGATAAATCCCTAGGTCCTTGAAATAGTTAGAAATGATATGCAATGCGAATGATGTCATGATGTCATGTTTAGCACACACAAACAATTCACACAATGAGCCTAGGTTTAAGGCTTGCATGAGGTATAGGTGATTACCCTACCAAAAGTTTGAGTTGGTTCATCCTGTCCTATAATAGTAACCGGGTTCTAGGAATCTCACATCATTGATCTTTCTCGTAGGCGTTTATTTCAATACGACGGCCAAGTGGTCGATCGAAAATATCCCAAAAGTCTGATCTCAATGAGCGTAGTATCGAGTATCAACCAACCTTAGTCTGCACCAAAGCCGGCCATCTCACTACCTTCTAATGGCCAAGATGGGTCAATTAAGGTTCTAAAAGTTTAGTTAGTGCTTGATGACACCATGCGAAGCCAAATACTATCTTCAACTTGGGAATGAAGAGTATCGGACAACCAAGGTGTCACGCTAACGTAGCCATCATGTTGACCGCTTAGTTATACGCCTAACGGTCGCGATGATCTAATGCTACTTACCTAAAAGGAAACCGGATCCGTGTAGGATCCCACAAATATAATACCCAAGCAACCCTTAAAGATAAAGCATACAAGTCAAACAAAAGCAATAAAGTTATCTAGAAGTCCCTAAGGCAATTCTCTTTAGGGATTTTTCCCAGAGTCAGCCTGTAATACGGTGAACGACTTTGTGGATTTTTGTATCCAAATGTGCGGATAGCAAGAGTCGCCACCGACTTTTATTTTTATCCAATTAAGGGAAGGTAAAAGTACAGAAAAAGACCTTCGTTTAGATTCTGAGTAAGGGAGAAGGTTATGAAAAGGGAAGGTATTAGCACCTCTTTCCATCCGCAGTTTATCTACGGGCTCTTAGTTGCTCTAGATTACCTTTTAAAATTGCTTTCTGTGTGTTTGACAAAAAATGTTTTGAAAGAGGCATTTCGCTTTGACTTTGTAATGACTCATGTAGGAGTGTATACAAAGTGTTCGGAAATGTTTTTGTTTTGAAAAGAATTTGAACTTTGAAAAAGAGTGTGTGGTGTGAAAAGCATTTGGTAGAGCGAGCAACTAAAAGACTTATTTACCCACTCGTGGTCTTTTGGTTCCTTTAGAATAGCGCTAGCCGTACCATTAGTTAGTAGGTAGCTCCATTCGTTGGATGTAGACGGGACATTCGAAGGGACATCGGATGGTCATAGAAAGCAACTTGTAGGGAGTATCCTAGCACATTCGAAGGGACTATCATCATTTTTCCGTAGGCGACAATCGAGGGTCAAGATCATATATTCGGAGGCGACATCGTGGGTCTTATGATCTTTGTATCGAAGGGACTATGATGATTTGTTTGAAGGCAACGGTGCTAGGACACCTCTACGTTCGAGGGACATGACCATTTGTATTCGTAAGGCAACGAGAGAGAATTACCCTACGGGGGCGTGTGTGAGAGAAGTGTGTTGAATTCGAGTATTTTATCTTGCAAGTTAGTGGGCTAAGTCCATTATTAGTTTTGCCATACACGCCTAATTACTAGCAATTTATAGGGTGCGGAAAGTAAAATGCGGAATGTAAAATGCGGAAAGGTAAATGTCCTACGCTATTACATGGCTTTGGGGCAGATACATAATTTAAAATGCGGAAAATAAAATCCTAAGTTTAAACTATTACATCCCATATAGTTACATTATTTGAAAAATAAAATGAAAACTAAGAATCGTCAATCGGATTAACCGTGAAACGAACGAGAAAACGGAAAATATGATGAAATCGAAATAAGAGAAAATGTTAGAAAAATGCAAATTTTAATTGGAAAAATATGACATGCTGGAAATAATGTAAATATGCTAAAATAATTTTTGGGATTTTTAGATGCCATTTAATAATTTAAAATGAGTTTACAATGATTTAAATGCAAAATTATAAATAAAAATAAATATGCATGCAAAATTATATTTTAATTTATTAAATTAAATAAAGATTCTATGAAAATAATATAAAAGAAAATTATTTTTGATGAATTTTAAATGCAGAAATAAAATGTGAAATTAATTAAAATATAATGCAAAATATGAAAATATAATAGAAAATGGAAAAGTTTGTAAAAGAAAGAAAACCAAATGGTCCCGGGAGAATCGAACCGTGACCTTGCCTTCAAGCCACACGCCTTGCCAATCAACCAAAGCGCTTCACCGTTTGGAAACCGGATCGAGTGGAAGAAAGACAAGTGTCGCCCCGATGCTCCGATCCAAGCTTCGTCTTCAACCTTTCAAATATTTGAATTTTAGCGCCATTGCTCGACGCTAAGTCCCCGCAAATTCAAAACACAGATACATAATATAAATAAAATCTAAGGCCATGGTTCGATTCCTTGGAGCATTCCAACACATGGTATGGGTCCTATTGTCCAATTTGTCCATTCAAGCAAAGCCCTAAATCGTGGTTACAAACCCTAGCTATGGCATATCGAGCCCGTGCTATGGAAATGCAATCAAACAACCTAACGCTTGCAAACTTATCACGATCATAAGAACAACAACGAAACATGTTAATAATGCATGGAAATAAGAAATCGATTTTGAAAAAGGATGACAAACCGAATTCTGATTTGCTCGATTCTTGATGCTTTTGAGTGATATAAGAGTCTGGATCGATTCTGGAGATGCCAAGGAACGTGTTAGACACCTCAAATTTGATTGAAAACGGCCGAAGTGTGATCTCCAATTGCTTGCTTGCCACGAATTTTTGACTTTAGGTTAGGGTTTCGAGCAATTTTTCGCTCGCTTTGATTGGTATGCATCAAGTATTTATATTGGATGGATTTGAGACAGTTTTTGGCAAGAATCAATCACCATTCAATGATAATCAAAATTTGATTTTTGTATAAAATCAAATTTTCAAAACTTGATCAATTCCAATCCAATCTTGCCATTTTGTCAAATTTCAAATTTGTGGACTTTGGTGAGTTACTTGAGTCTCAAGGAAGGAATAAAATCAATCTTTCAATTAATTTTGATTTTATAATTTATTTTAAAATTTAATTTGTATTTAAATGAATAAATTCAAAATTAAATAGAAAAATAAATCAAAAATTCATGGCATTGGGCTTGGATATTCCTAATTGTATGAGGAATAAGTTTGGATGAAGAAAAGCAAGCCCATTTGCAAAAATTTGATTTTAGAAGTATCTCTTTGTGCATTCTTTCAAAATGCCCAACTTGTGAATGGTGTAACTTGCTCAATTTTCCACATTTTTGAGTGTTCTTGGACTTTTGGAAAGCTCTAAGAGTCTTATAACCAACCTTTTGGTATCATCTCAATTGAGTTACCATGCTCAATATATCTTCAAAACAAAAGTTGACTTTTGTTGACTTTGAAAATGACTGTAATGTTTTGAGCCATACCTCTCAAATGAAGCATTTTTGGACATTCTTGTGAGACATGAAGTTGTAGAGAATTGAATTTCCTTCAAAATGAGATTTGGTGGAAAATTTCGAGAAAGTATGAGAAAGTTATGATCACCAAAGTTCAGTTGACTTTTCACCTAGAAACCCTAATTTAGAAAGTTTGACTTTTGAGCAAATCTTGAGTTTTCTTGATGAATCATGATCAACCCTTGATCAAATGATGAATGTAACTTCAAAATGAGGATGTTGACCAAAATCAGGAAGTTTGATGTATGTTGACCAGTTGACTTTTGTCCAATACAACCGATTTTCAACCATCTGAGCAATTGCCTGAGGAAACTTGACTTGTGAGGCTTGAAACTTGACATGGAGAATCTTTGAAGCATATGAGGAGGCATGAAGACCATTGGAGATGTTTGAAGTTCATCTTGACTTGAGAGATACCAAACCCTAGTTTGGGTTGATTGTCTAGGAGAGAGTTTGTCTGATCAACTCTTGAGGAATCCTTGAGTAGGGATGTATGAAATCTCTTTGAGTAGATGGAGGGCAAATTTTGGGGTATGACACCGTTCATCTTCTTCCTTGCGCAAATATCCCACAGATAGAAACACGATTCTTGTTTCCTTGAATTCTAAACCGGAAGCTCTGATACCAATTTGTTAGGGCAAAAGGATAAAAGAGAATAATGATGGAAGGAAGAAAGAGGATAAAAACAAGGAATGAATTATATTGAATTGAATTGTTAAAACTAATGAAATACAAGCACCTATTTATAAGCCCAAAAGTAACTAATTAAAAACAAACCCTAATCTTAATCTTAAGGAATTAAGATATACGATAATAATATTAAAATAACAAATACTAAATTATCCTAATAATTACTAAAATGCCCTTTCTAATCATGAATTATTCACAACAAGAATTGCATTGTATAATAGTAATTTTAATTATGTTGTTGTGGGAGATGTGAGTGTAGAATAATCAAGACTAAGAGGTTGAATAGACATTTCTTTTAAAACTATTTTAAAGAAAAAAATCTTCCAAAATCAGAGTTGTATAAGTAGAAGCGGTAATTTGGGTTGAATTCTAGTTTTGATATGGGTAACTTTTTAGAAATTTCTTCACCCAGCATCTAGTGAGTTTCTCCCACACCCTGAAAAAATTAAAAATGTCTTTTGTAAGTTAATTTATGAATTCATCTTATTTTGTACGTTTTATTATTTTAAATATTGACATTTGAAAAAATAATCTTGGTTCGTAAGTTAACTTACAAATTCACATTTTTAGGTGAATTCATAAGTTAACTTACAAATTGCCTCTTTGTACGTATACTAAAGTGCTGTATGGTCACTTCTTTTCCTATTTCATTCATTTTCTACAATACCATAACACAAAAACCCTTCAAACTACACCCAAAATCAATATAATTTTTTGATCTAAGTCAAGTTTCAAGTGTGTGATCCTAGCAAAGTGAGCATTAGAAGCTACAATTTGAGGTAAACTTTCATCCCCTCAACCTACATTTGCTGCATTGTTGCTATTAAATTGTTGCATAAAACAGCATCGCTTCGCAAGTTAACCTGCGAAGTTCACTAGAAAAAATTTGCAAGCTAACTTGCGAAATGTTCCCTGATGCATAAAAAAAATTCTATTTTAACATAATTTGCATAATTTATATATTTTAGGTATGGTGCACCCCGACAACATTGTCAATGCTATTGTGAAGGTTCTGATTCTGGACAAAGTGAGCATAGACGATAAGTCAATTGTGGTCAAAGAAGTAGATAAAACGATTCGTGTTGTGATTGATAATGAAAATCAATTTCTAAATGGCAAAACTTTTAATACTCGTCAACAAATGGTTGATTATGTTAGAATGGAAGCAAACAAACTTGATTTTGGCATTGTGATTGTAAGTCCCGACAATGGGAGTAGTAATCAGCAACCATTTGTTATTTTGACATACGTGAGAAGTTGAGCATATGTTCCAATAATCCGCAAGTTAAAACACGAAGACATAAGTTCGAGGAAATATGGGTGTCCGTTTAAGTTACACGTTTAGTGTAGGGTGGATAATTTATGGCGGTTGACTATGATGTCCGGAATGCATAATCATGAGTTGGAGACCAAGTTACACGGGCATGCTATTGTTTTTCGGCTTAAGACGGAAGAGAAGAAATATGTTTCCGAATTATCGTTGATCGAAGTTGCGCCTAGAAACATACTTTCTGGTTTGAAATAGAATAGAGCGGGATGTGTGTAAGATATATAATCGGTTTACAATTATCGATACAAACAACATGTTGCTCAAAGGGGTCGGTGCTCCGAAATTCAACATTTATTAAAATGTTTGGACGATAACAACTATGTTTCGAGACATAGAGTTTGTGATGACAATGTAAGTGTCCGTGATATATTTTGGACGCATCCGTCGAGTATCGATTTGTTTAATACATTTCCAACCGTTCTAATGATTAATTCGACATACAATACAAATAAATATAGGCTTCCGCTTCTTGAAATTGTTGGTGTCACCTCTATAAACAATACATTTTCGGCTGGTTTTTGTTTCTTGGAATGTGAGAAGGAAGACAATGTCACTTGGGTGTTGGGTGTTTGCAAGACTTTATTGAAAGATCAAAATAGCATGCCTTTGGTTATTGTCACCGGTCGAGATAACACTCTTATGAATGTGGTTGCCACCGTGTTTCCGTCGTCAACCACTTTACTATGTTGGTATCACATCACAAAAAATGTGAGAGCAAGGATAAAACCCGTAGTTGGCACCAAAGAGAAGAAAGACGAAGACGGGCAGATTGTCAAATCCGGTGTTGTGGTGAAGATTATGAGTGCATGCACTGATATTCTTAATTCTCCTAGTGAAGAGATGTATACTACAAATGTGATCCACTTTAGAAACTTGTGTGTGGAATATCCCAAATTTTTGAAATATGTTGAATCCATTATTCTTAATCAAGTGAAAGAGAAAGTGGTGTATGCATGGATGAACCGTGTTAGACATTTGGGGAACACAACCACTAATAGAGTGGAATCCACACATGCGGCTTTGGATAGGTGGTTAGGTGATAGTAAGGGAAACTTATGTAGAGAATGGGATGTTGTGAACCAAATGCTCATAAACCAACATAATGAAATTCAAACAACATTTGGTAGGAGCAAAACTGTATTGGAACACCGGTTCAAAGACAAGATTCTTTATGCACAATTGGTTCACAATATATCCCGGGCGGGATTAAATTTTATTTTTTACGAAGCAAAATGAGCGGAAACAATGGGTCCCGATAGTGTGAAATGTGGGTGTACGATACGGGCAACTTATGTGCTTGTATTATTTAAAAAAAATGAAACTCAATTCCCCTATTCGAATGGATGAGATATGCATTCATTGGAAAAGGCTCTGTTTTGATGATTACGAGCCGACAAAGGAAGGTAGTTCCAAAATTACCATCACAACCAAGTTGGAAATCATATTAGATCGTTTTTCAAAAGTGGACGATGTTATAAAGTTTCACATTAAAGAACAATTGAGAAAAGTCGCATTTTTGGAAACAACCGATTTGAAGCCTCCGACCCAACCGGTGAAACCAAAGGTGCCCCAAAAAGATGAAAACCTCACAAGCCAATAGTACAATCAAACATACTCCTTCTTATCACGAAGTCGTCGATGAGTTATTCCCGGATTGTCCAACCCCAAAATCTAAGACAAGTGCTAAAAAAGGAGCACAAATTTCAAAACCACCTCAGACACCGACACCGCCACCACCACCACCACCACCACCAATAATATACATTAATGAGATGCCTTTATTTATTCACAAACACATTGAAAAATCGTGAATGTAGGAAGTGATGGTAATTGCGGGTATCGGGCCGTATCCACTTTGCTTGGCCAAGGAGAGGAGCAACACATTCTTGTTTGGAAAAAACTTATCTTAGAATTGACCTTGCGTAGTGAACTTTATATGCATCTATATGTGAAAAAGTAAAAGTTTAATAAAATTTACCATGCTCAAGCTTCGAGTGTTACCGTCCATGCACCGGTTGAAAAATGGACGTGCTTCCTTGAAATGGGACATCCAATAGCAAGTGCTTATAACGTGGTGTGCGTCGACTTGACAAGATATGGCTTTTTCGGAAACTTTTTTTCCTCTACAAAATCCAACTCCTATTGATCCATCCGGACGCATTGTGTGTGTTGGCTATCTACGCTCATGTCATTTTGTTCAAGTATATTTGAAGTCGGGTTGTCCTATTCCGGCCACATCCGTGGATGGATGGAACATCACAAAAAAGAGGCGGAAACTTGGCCAGATCATTTTTTGGAGAGAATAACGGAGTTCACCCATTTCATGTATCTTGAGAGAGAATCCAATAGGGAGAAATCAAAGAATTAATCGGTTTTAGATTTAAGAGGAGACAATTTTTTCGGTTCGTTTTAGAATGTAACTGAACCATTTTTTGTATGTATTGTAGAAACATTGTAAAATCCTATCGCTTCAACACACACACACACACACACACACACACACACATATATATATATATATATATATATATATATATATATATATATATATATATATATATATAAGTTTTATCTATATTTCATTTTCTCTATATCTATTACATTTTGAATGCCAAAAACAACACAACACCAAATTCTATTTCAGCCAAAACTGAGTTTTGGTCTGTTTCTGCATAATTTGCAAGTTAACATGCGAATTCTGCCTAGTTTTAAAAAAAACAACACAGGGAACATTTCATAAGTTCACTTACGAATTTACCTGATTTAGTGAAATTCGTAAGTGTACTTGCAAAATATGACCTGATAAGATTTATTTAGTCCATATTACTCTAACTTTGCTATAAATTAGGTCTGCAACTCATTCATTTCTCCATCACAAACGAAAACCAGAAAAATGACACAAACCTATCCACACCTTGCGTTTGTCTACTTCACTGTTGCGCGTACACTAGTTCAATTTAGGCTCTCGCAGGACACCCCGTACGATAATCTCATTACGACACTGCATTCTCTGTTGCAGTATCCAAATAATCGCAAAGTGGTCAAGCTGGAGTACAATTCACATTCACTTGATGCTGAAGGAAAAGTCAAGTTCACCCAGTTTCAACTAAAGAACGACGACGACTTAGAGGTTATGTGGGAGACCTTTCATTAGTACTCGACAAAGGGTCCGATTGAGATGGATGAGTCGCTTCGTAGATCGGCAGAAGATGTTATCAAGATGTTGCAACGTCCACAACTTCCTATTTATAATAATATGTAATCTAATTTTCTGCACCCACGATGTAGTTTTATGAATTAAGTTGAATGAATGGTATGAATTGTGTTAAATGTTTCTGAATTTTGCCCAACCAAAAGTCCGTAAGTGTACTTACGAATTCACCCAATAAGGTGAATTCACAAGTGCACTTACTAATTCGCCTTATTTCTTGAAAATAAGGTGAATTCGTAAGTGCACTTGCAAATTCACCTTATTTAAAAAAACAAGGTGAATTCGCAGATTCATTTGCGAATTCACCTTATTTTTAGAAATTCTTGGATTATTTCGTAAGTGAACTTGCGAAGTCCACTTCCGAGGTGAATTTGTAAGTTAACTTACGAAACCTGGGAGGTATTTTTGGTTTTTCACCCGGGGTGGGGAAGAAAACCACTAGGTGGGTGAAGAAATTTCCAACTTTTTGGTTTGATAGAGATCATATATTATGCCGATGTCTGTTAAAATATTAATGTCGAAGTCCTGCATACTGTTGTTGAAATATGCTCAAATATGTCGTAGTTGAAATATTAGAATTGTTAGCATATTGAATTGGGTATGTTTGTTTAGTCCAATTATTTAAGTTAGTTTGTATTTTAAGTTAGTTTAGTAGTATATAAATATATTGTTTTTCTCAAGTTGTTGAGAGAGATTGGTTATTGGTATTCACTTGTAAATTATAAATCCTAATAGAGAAAATGAATAGTAAAACAATTATAATCAATTATTATTATTATTTCTGCTTCTTCTTCTTCTTCTTCCATTTTCTCTTTGTCTTTTACAAAATTTGATAGGATTTCTTGTGTTTGTTGAAAAAACTCAATCTTTCTCAAAGTGTTATTTTTTACTGGTGCGGCTTTTGTTATAAAACGCAATTTACAAACGAATTAAAAGAGAGAGCAAAGTTTTATAAAAGATATGTTTGAATAGACTTCACAGTTAGCTTAGATTATAAGAAATCACAATGACCGAGAAAGATAAAATTGCTTAAACAATCAATGCATTAATTAACATAATTTAATAAACTAAGTTTGATTAATTGAACATGTAATCTATCATTAAGTTTTCATATAATCATAATCTCCAGAAAGTAGATTTAGATGACTAGATCTACCATAGCTCTACGCTTACACAATAAATCACTATAGGTGGATAAACTTCTATTAAAATGTGATTCTAAAAAGCGATAAATCCTAAGTCTTACAAATTTATACGATAATCTAAGAGTGATATGGAAAGAGAGATTGTACACAAAGTTTATACTGGTTTAGCGCATTTGTATTTGCTTTGTGCTTAGCCCAGTCTTCAATGGTGAACCACACCAACTTCTTCATGTCTCCACTATTTTAAAAATTAATATACAAGAGTTTTTGTTATTAGTGACAAAGAAGAAGACACTGAACACTTCAAGATAAATTGCTAAGCAAACACAAGTCTAAATCTAGATTTCCTTTTTATTGCAGCAGAACCCTAAAAATTGTCGATTTCACAAGATCTCCACTTGATCTTGATCCAATTTCCTTGCTAAACTGAAAGTTCTACTCCAAGATTCAGTTTTGCAACAGTCTTCACTCAACTCTATTGGAAGTCCCTTGCCTGAGCCTTTGTTCTACTAGAGGGTTCTGGAAACTCTCAACTTTTTTCTACAGCAACCTTCACCTAGTTTGACCGATGTCTTCACTGGAAGACAAAATAATATTTTTATTTTCTAGAAGTCAGTCTCCTAACACCATAATTACAATATCAACTCTTCAATTTGACACTCACGAAAAACTTTCGATATGGGATTCTCTTAATTCAAGATGATTTTTTATCTAAAGAATATCACACAACTTCCAAATCGTTCTAACTCAATTAATACACTATGAAGTTTTTCTATAGCTTTGACTTGAGCAAGAATGTGTGATTATTTTCAATATTATTGACCATCAACAACTTCAACAATATGTATAAAGAATGGCAGAAAATGGTTTATATAAATGCTAGAGGTAAGACACAAAATAAGTAATAAATTGAACAAATGATTCGAGCCTAATCATATAAATATAGTTTTAATAAAATGATGAATAATTTAACTCAAGGTGATAAATTAGCTTGTTCGATTTTAATCAACAATTTGAATAATGTGATTTGAATAAGGAAGTTATATGATGAATTCAAATCACACAATCATAAGTGATCTTCTAAATAATTTATCTAGTCATGATTCTGTCAAGAAGGTCTTAGATTCAAATCAGACACATCCTTGATTCAAATGATCGTAACACTACCGACCGAAATTCCAAAATTCCCTTTTATGTTTGATTTGAATCAACCAAAGCCATGATTTTAATCAAGCTTCAAAAAAAACCTTATTTTAAGGCTTCTAACTTGTGGTTCAAGGCAAACTTAGTTTGACATTGAGAAGTTTTCTCTAAGATAAAAAATATTGCAATGGATTCAACTTAATTGAGTGTAATAAATAGATCAAGGTACAATAATACAGTGAATGGTTGAAATTAAATCATAATGAATCGATAAAATGAAAGAAAAATTAAATGATAATTCGAAAATATCGAAAATGCAACAAATCATTAAAATACAAAGATGAAATTAATTTACTATTTGCGACAGAGTATTTTCAATCCCCCCTTTTTCATGTCGAATAATTCAATTTGATTCTAATTATTGAGCAGAGTTCAAATGATACATAAGCTCTTAAGCTATCACGCTATGTCTGCATTCAACGCTTAACATGCGTAAAAATTCAATAGATATCTCCTAAAACTTCTTCCTTTGACAAAGAATAAATACAAAAAATAAGATTATATTGCTGTTAGCTGACAATTTCGATTAAAGAATAATTGGAATGTAAACAAATATTTCGAGTCAGCGTAGAAAGGAAGTTAATATCAATAAATATTGATGAGAAATATAGAACCTTTGTTCTAAAAAGGAGTTTTTCGATTTCCAGTGACAGATAGTGGGATTTTGATTTGAGATTTTAGTGTTTAAAATATAAAGAAGCTCCTGTGGACAAATGTGCTAGTATTGGGAACGGTCCAAGCAGAAGATTAATTCGAATTAAAGAAAACTAGCACAGGATTCGAATTTCAAATAACACAGGATTCAAATTTCAAATAAGGGCGCCATTCGTAGAAGACGCGTGGAAGTTAGTAAACGAAGGAAGCCTGCATGCTTCAAACGTGGCGTAATTTTAGAGTAGGACCGTTAGGGTTAAGACACTATAAATAGGTGTTTTTATGTTAGATTTGGTGTGTTCGCTTATGTACTAAAAATCTCAAACACTCAAATTACCGTAACTGAAGGGAAACGAGTTAAGAAGACATAATGTACGTTCTGAACATCATGATCCTTTACAATTTAAATACAAGTCTTTTTATATTTCTTTCACTTTTACTGCACTTTTACTCTTAGAATCCTTCGATTTCCTTTCATGTTCCTATTTTACTTGCCTTTAAACACCTTTATTTCCCAGAAACTCCAGTTTTATTTTATCTTTTTATCAAACACTTTACATTTCAGAAACTTTTATACGTTCAGAAACTCTTTATCTCTACATTTGAATCTAAGTTTAATTCGAAGCACATTTCCTTTGTACATTTAGTCAGTATATTTTATACATTTGATCAGCATATTAATATAGATGATCTTAGAGAAACCACTTAAGAATCTTACATTCTACAATATAAAGTTTATGAAAATAATGGGTTTAAACATGGAAATCAATTATGACACATGTGTCTTAGGATCAATCTAGTCGATCCTGCAAGTAACCAATAATAATTAGTAAAATTGGAAGGCTAGCGGTTGTTTACTAGAAATCAATGTAAACAAATTGGCACGCCAGTGGGACAAACGAAGAGGACTTAATGACTGATGACTTCGAATCAGAGGGGGAGTCTTTCTTTAATGAAAACTGTAATGTAGTGTCAGTGCTGCCTTGTGAGTACAATCAGGATACAGAAGTTTATGCTGGAGAAGAAACTGATGAGGACGAAATGGCCAGACACATGCCAGTGTGTTATTACGTGATGAACAATGGAGCGGTCGAAGAGCAAAATGCGTTCTTCGAAAAGCCAGACGAAGGAATGAAAAATCACCTGAAGCCTTTATTCATTAGGGCTAAGGTAGAACAACATGGGGTGAACAAAGTGCTAGGTGATGGTGGGGCTGCTGTTAATTTGATGCCCAGATTCATGCTAAAAAGGATAGGCATGCAAGATTCAGACGTTCGACCTCACAACATGGTGCTTTCGAATTATGAAGGTAAGGTTGGTAAGACTTTGGGAGTAATACAGGTTAACCTAACAGTTGGTTCCCTCACAAGACCAACAATGTTCATGGTCATAGCTGTGAAGGCCAACTATAATTTGTTACTTGGAAGGGAATGGATACATGGAATCGGAGCGGTAACTTCTTCGATGCATCAAAGATTGGTGTTGTGGAGAGATGATGGAATCGTCGAAAACATAGAAGCAGACCAAAGTTATTATATGACAGAAATCAACAATATGGATAAAAGGAACTTTGATCGGAACATGGCTAACATAAGGCCATGCCACCCACCTGAGGAGTATTTTGAGTCAAATGAGAACGCTTATTATTCCTTGACCCTTCGTCCCAATGGATTCCAGTGGGATAGAGAACTCATGTGGGATGGGCAAGAGATTGAAGATGATGGAGAAACTTCGACGATACGGCCAACTGGCTGGGGAAGCGAAGGTTGTTATGACTGAATCAAGTTACTATTGAAAGATTTCGGCCTATTTGGCTGAGAACAAACGAAAGACGGATCTAGAAGCCGAAATACAGAACATGGCTATTGAAGCCATAGATAAAAAAGAAAAAAACAAACAAGAAGTAGCAAATCCTGAGGGACACAACTCACCCCCACCCTGTGATGGACAAACTTCCGCACTAATGGATCAACGACTAGATGCTATCTATGATCAAGAGCCCTTGGGGTTCGAAAAGGATCCAGAATCAACAAATGCTAAAATGTTGGCACAAGACCCATTATAGGAGGTTGATATTGGGGATGGAGTCGAAAAGAGAGTTACGTACATCAGTGCGAAACTCAGTCCCAGTCTGAAAGGCAAGGTGATCGAAATGCTTAAACAAAACAGAGATTGCTTTGCCTGGGACTACGATGAAATGCCTGGTTTAAAAAGGGAACTGGTGGAACATAGGCTTCCAATCAAGGATGGCAAGAAGCCCATCAAACAGATGCCTAGGCGATTCGCACCAGCAATCCTTTCAAAGATTAAGGCAGAGGTAGAAAGACTCCTTTGATGCAAGTTTATCAGGACCACAAGGTACATCGAATGGCTTGCTAATATTGTACCTGTTATTAAGAAAAATGGTTCTTTACGCATTTGCATAGATTTTAGGGATTTAAATACTACAACCCCAAAGGATGAATATTCTATGCCTATAGCAGAGATGTTGATTGATTCTACTGCGGGTTTCGAATACCTGAGTATGCTAGATGGATACTCTGGGTATAATCAGATCTTCATTGCTGAAGATGATATTCCCAAAACCGCGTTTAGATGTCCCGACGCCTTAGGCACTTATGAATGGGTAGTAATGCCTTTTGGACTGAAAAATGATGGAGCAACATATCAGAGGGAAATGAACACTATTTTTCATGATTTCATTGAATCATTTATGCAGATTTATATAGATGATATAGTAGTCAAATCTGTTTCTGATGAGGATCATTTAAACCACCTTTGCCAATCATTCGAAAGAATGATAAAACATGGTTTAAAAATGAATCCTCTTAAATGTGCTTTCTTTGTGCAGGCTGGGGATTTCCTAGGCTTTGTGGTCCATAAGAAGGGAATCGAAATTAACTTGAACAAAACGAAGGCCATTATGGAGACGAAGCCTCCATCCACAAAGAAAGAGTTGCAATCTCTATTGGGTAAAATCAACTTTTTAAGGAGATTTATATCCAATTTGAGTGGGCGAACTCAGGATTTCTCTCCACTCCTCCTTATCAATCAAGGGAATTTCGAATGGATGGCGCAACATCAGGAGGCATTCGAGAAAATCAAGGCCTATTTGATGCATCCTCCTATACTGGCACCACCTTCTAAAGATAAACCAATGAGACTGTATATCTCTGCCTCCAATGTAACTATAGGTAGTATGTTGGCCCAGGAAAACGATGATGGCGTCGAAAGAGCCATCTACTATATTAGTAGGGTCCTAAATAAAGCAGAGATTAGATATAGTAGTATAGAAAAACTATGTCTCTGTCTGTATTTCTCTTGTACAAAACTCAAATATTATATTAAACCGGTTGATGTTTATGTTTCGTGTCACTTTGATGTTATTAAACATATGCTGTCGAAACCAATCATGCACAGCAGGATTGGTAAATGGGCTTTAGCGCTCTTTGAGTATAATTTGGCCTTCAAGCCTTTACAGGCTATGAAAGGACAAGTTGTTTCAGATTTCATAGTTGATCACTCTGTGAGTGAAGACTTCGCATTAGATTATGTTGCGATCCAGCCATGGAAATTATCCTTTGATGGATCAACACATAAAAACGGAAGTGGGGTTGGAGTACTTATCATTTCTCCTGAAGGAATTCCAACAAAATTCAAGTACAACTTGAAAGGCCCTCCCTGTTCGAACAATGAAGCTGAGTATGAAGCATTGATTGCTGGACTTGAAGCTTTGTTGGAATTGGGGGCAACCAGAGTCGAAATTAGAGGAGACTCAGAGTTGGTCATTAAACAAATAACCAAAGAATACAAATGTATCAAAGAAAATTTGATCATGTATTTTGTTATTGCTAACAGACTACTCAAGAAATTTGAATATGTGGATATAAAACATATTCCCAGAATTGATAATCAGGAAGCAAATGACTTGGCTCAAATAGCCTCAGGATATAAGACATCCAAAGAAAAACTCCAATACCTCATATAAACAAGAGGTAGAATAATGGCTACTAAATTATCACCATTAGACTTAGAGAATTCGAAACTTGGTTATGCAAGTCAGAAAGAATTCGAAGTATTAATCATAAATATTTTGGTAGATACAGATTGGCGAAGCCCCATAATAAATTACTTGAAAGAACCTTCAGTAACTACAGAGAAAAAGATCAAATACAGAGCATTGTCTTATGTGCTAATAGGAAATGAACTTTTTAAGAAAACCCCAGAAGGAATCTTACTCAAATGTTTGGGAGAAAATGAAGCGTATCTAGCCTTGTCCAGTGTGCACAGTGGGGCATGTGGGGCACATCAAGCAGGTCACAAAATGAAGTGGTTGTTGTTTCGATATGGAATGTATTGGCCCACTATGCTCAAAGATTGCCTAGAATTTGCTAAAGGTTGCGAAGAATACCAAATTCATGCAGGCATTCAACATGCTCCTGCAAGCGAATTACATTCAATTATTAAGCCTTGGCCTTTTAGAGGATGGGCATTAGATCTAATTGGTGAAATTCGACCAACATCATCCAAAGGACGGAGATATATCCTTGTGGGTATCGATTATTTCACAAAATGGGTCGAAGCAATTCCTCTAGTGAATGTTGATCAAGAGGCTATTATGGAATTTATCCAGAAGCAAATAATTTACAGGTTTGGGATACTAGAAAGTATCACAACAGATCAGGGTTCAGTCTCCACGGGGCGAAAAATGCAAGAATTTGCCCAAGAAATGGGATTTAAGTTACTGACGTCAACGCCTTATTATGTCCAAGCAAATGGTCAAGTGGAAGCGGCCAATAAAGTCATAATAGGATCGATAAAGAAACATGTAGGGCGAAAGCCAAAGAATTGGCATAAAACTTTGGACCAAGCTTTGTGGGCGTGTCGAACATCTCCTAAAGAGGCAACAAATACTACTCTATTTCGACTTACATTTGGACACGACGCAGTGTTGCCAGTCGAAATACATTTACAGTCAGTCAGAATCCAAAGACAAAACGAAATACCAGTTGATCAATATTGGGAAATAATGATGAACGAATTAGTAGATGTAGATGAGGATAGGCTACATGCTTTAGAAGTTATGAGAAGACAGAAAGAAAGAGTAGCCAGGGCATACAACAAAAGAGTTAAAAACAAGGTATTCTCAACTAATGATCTGGTATGGAAAGTTATTTTACCTATGGATAAAAAGAACAGATTCTTAGGTAAATGGTCACCCCATTGGGAGGGACCCTTTCGTGTTTTAAAAACATTTTCGAATAATGCTTATGAAATAGAGGAATTAGCAAAAGATAGAAGAATCTTAAAGGTAAATGGGAAATACTTAAAAAGGTATAAACCATGCTTGCAAGAGATTCGAATTACTACAGAATAGTTAAAGCAGGATAATAATAAAGCCAAAATGGTATTACATAATTGCCAAAATGGTTATGTTCGAATTACAAAAGTACATAGTAGGAATCCTTAACAATAAAAAGAGGTGCAAGGAGCGTCTCGTTTTACCATGGCAAATTTGCTCTTGCATAAGTTGATCTTACATTGAGTAGCATTTCTGACGTTTTCGAGCCCCTTAATTTCTTTGTTTATTCCTTCAGCTACCTCCATCTGTTGAAGACTTTGTGTGACAAGATTTTTAAGTTCTTGGTCATCAACAGACTTCAAAGCTGCCTGTTCATTTTGAGCACCCTCAATTCTCTTCTTGAGTTCTTCAATATGGGATTCCCAAAACAAGATTGATCGAGCCAAAACATCATGTTTATCTTTGGCCTGGGTTTTAGCAAGCTCCAATGCTTCTGCTTCCTCAGAAAGTTTCGAAGTCTGATCATAAGCTTTGGACAAAGCCTCTTGTTTGGTTCGAATCTTAGCTTCAATATCATGCGCCTTAATATATGCACTGCTAACCTCATTAAGCAAGATTTGCAGATCGTATATGGTTTCACCTACTTCAGATGGACATATGCTGAGATCTATCTGAGAGAGCAACTTCTTCATTGAATAGTAGGCTGCAGGGTCTTCTTTCAAAATAGTGAAGATATCAGCCCCAAGGATCGTTTTGTTGACTTGCTGAAGAAGTTCGATAGAAGTAAGAGGGGCATCTTCTTTCGTTTGACTCGAACCCTCAGATTGATTTTTGCTTGAAGAAGAAGAATCCCGTTAGGCTAGCATTAACTTGATGTATTTTAGGGGATTACTTATTTTCATTTCTTCTTTTTGTTCCTCAGACAAAGTTGGGGGATCTGGTTGTTTAGTGAAAATGGTTCCAGCAGGAACATGAACTTCTACCTCTTCTTGCATCACCTCATCTTCTTCACCATCTGCGAAGTAATGACTCACAGTACGTGCTTCGCTTTCCTCTTCAGATTGGTCAGCAAAATGCACCTTTTTGGGAGAAGAATAATTGGGAATGTCGATGATGGGAGTTTCGATTCCTATGTCTGGCTCATCAGCTACAAGGCCCTCTGCCAATGGAGGGGAAGTTTCCTGTTGATCTGAAGCTTCAGCCAATGGAGGCAAAGTTGCTTGTTGATCCAAGAATTCGACGGTCCCTGCAGTGGTAGCAGCAGTGGATGAGCCTTTGTTTAAAACAACTTCATTAAAACCTTCTGGTTGGAGAGAGGCTTCAGATTTTTGGCTTTGGATGATGGGAGGATCAGCAGGAGCAAAGGAAACACTCTGCGCAGAAACAGAGGGTCAGCATAAAAAATGTCACATGATTTATCAAGAAAAGCATTAAGTGAGATTTACCTTTTGCTCATCAGAAGTTGCATTGCTACCAATGCATTATGAAACTACTTTCTTCGAAGACTGGGATTTTGAAGGACCTTTGGATATGGATTTGGGAGCAGTTGCAGGAATTTCGCTGCCAGTAGGATTGATGGATTGAGAGTCTTCACCATACATTTTGGTCTTCTTCTTTTTCTTTCGTTTGAGAGGAGAAACATCTTCATCCTTCTCTGATTCATTCTCTGAGTGAGCACCATCACGTCTCCGTTTCTTAGGAGACTTCGGAGGCAATCCACTTGCCTGGAGACATGGAAAAGATAATTAGTCAATTTAAAAGTAATTTCGACAATAAGAAAGGAATAAGGGACGTGTTACCTTTTTCTTATTCTTCTTTGGAGTGTCATCTTCTTCAAGAGGAGGATTTTCAGTGGTGGTTATTGGCGCCTTCGAAGTCGAAGTTGAGCCTACCTTGGGCACAACTTTATCGTTCTTCAGAGGTTTTAGATCAACAACTGAAAAGAATTTGAAACAGTTAAGTTTAAAACAAAGTTTAGAAAAATAAGGGAACTTCGATTTTTCTTCAGTTCCGCACCTTCGCCTTCTCGAGACGTGATAGACATGGCTGACAAGTCATAGCGAAGGTGGCCCCTGAAGTTGTCTAAATCATGTTTGGCCCACGTTACCCTTTGGGCAGGTTTTTTGGCATCATTTTCGTAGCTACGAAGAATGTCCCTATAAACCAACCACCCGGGATATGGTGGAAAAAAGGCCAAATCCAGCTCTTAAGTAGGTAAGTTTGGAAATTTAGGTGATTGATGTTTAAAAGCCCACCAATACCTATCTTCAGGTTTTACATAAGGAGGAAATCGAATCTTTGAAAGTTGTTTTTTAAATTTTTCTTTCAAAGTTTTTGCTGCGTCGCAGATAGTTCGATGTATATCCATAGGATTATAGACAATTTCAAAATATTTTTGAAAGGCTCGAATTTCCTTGACATGAGTAAGTCTACCTTTTTTGACATTCTCCTGCACAAGAGAAAAAGCTTTCGTCAGTTGTTGTTGAATCTGGATGGTGCTGAACATATTGTTCGAATAATAGTTCGTCCACCAAGTATGGAAATCTTTTCTTTTATAGAATGAAGGAGTAAAGAAGACTAGTGAAAAGTCAGCGAAGCCAGCATATTGCTTCTGTCGAGCTTCGATTTCTTTGAAGGAGTAAGGTACCCCTGCTAAACATATCTCTCTTTTCTTGTTGAAGAGAGGCTCACGTAAGATTTGGCACAATCCAAATTGACGGGCCACGAAATTGGGTTGGTAGGCAAGGATACACGCTTGGCTCTTTACATGTGTGATCCTAGAAATGATAAGCCTGGGATTTAGAAAGGCGCACCAAATATCCCTGATTATTTTTTCTAAGATGGCTTGCTCGAGGGGCATGGTAAACCAAGATGGTCCACAGTTTCGATTGGCAAAAGGAGCCATCGAAGGATCGAACCTATGTCTTTTGGAGAAAATCATCATGTAGTTAACAAAACATGTCTTGAAATTCTCTCTTTCGTCGTTTGGGGTTAATTTTAGCAATCTGGTACCCTCAATGCTGCGGTTTACAACATCAGGGTGTTCTTCATTGATTACCCCAAAGGTAGAAAGAGATGGTTCGAAGGTAGCATTTAGCCAAAGCTGCAATAGCCAGAAGGGTCCAGCAAGAAGTAGGTTGGTGCCAGCTTCGTAAGTTTTCAGTTTCGAAATGCAGCACCTATGCTTTCATATAAGCTTGTCAGCAGTAATTCGCTAATGCATACCCTTCGACCATGGTGGAGTTGGTTCGCCAGAGTAATAAATCTGCTTGTAACTTGTAAAGACTTGCTGCAAAAGACATACTTCGATAGCCATAGTGCCAGAAAAGCTATGTGTTCAACCTCTGAAACTTCTTCTTCAGTAGAATGGTAGAAGTTGATGTACTTTGAGAAGCTGGCGTTCTTAACATCGAAATCAATGAGGTTGTCTGCATCCTCATTTGGGTCGAAGGTTTCTCCAATAGGAGAAAGTCCAGTGATGGCAGCGATGTCAAAAAAAGTGGGTGTCAGCATCCCACAAGGGAGGTGAAAGGTGTTATATGTGCTATCCCAAAAATATAGAGAAGCTAGTAAAAAGGGTTGGCTATAACTAAATCCTAATTTCGACATTCGAATTAGATTAAGGATGCCTATGTTTTCCCATTCTTGGGATTTCTTATTCTCAATTTTTGAAAGCCAGTCTTGATATAATTGATCTGATGAGGGACACGAACGAAAGGGCTTAAAATTTCCAGTGACGTAGTCCATGTTAAAAACTTCCCTACTGGGTTTTGACGTTTCAGCTTCACAAGTTTTCTCTAGGGTTTTTGATAACTTAACAACAGATTCATCTTCTTTAGGTTTTAAAGGAACAGATTTATTAACAATGGGTTTTGTTTCGGAATAGGCGGGAAAAAATCCCTTTGTCTTTTCTAAACGTTCTGTAGAAATTAAGGGACCCATAACCCCTAGGGTTTTATCAAGAACAGTGGTAGGGATGATTACCTGAGAGGCATAAATGGCTTTCTGTTCCAGAGTGAGTTTGGGAGTTGAGATGAACTCCTGATTATCAAGGTTGATGATCTTGCTTGTTGGTTTGAGGTTAGAAGAAGAAACTTGTTTGGATTTTCCAGATTTTTTGGATGAAAGGGCTGGCGCTGATGGAGAAGACATTTTTGGAAATCAAAGGTTTTTTCTGAAAATAAGAAAGCTGGTTTGTTTGAAGGTTGAGAGAGTTTTGGAAAAGTTTAAAATGAAGAAGATAAAGTGCTTTTATAGCCTTCTTCAACAGTTTAGAGGTTTTTTGACCTTTGGAAAAAGTGGGACACGTGTGACTGTTTTATTGAAAGAAGAAAATGTGGATTTTTCAACTTCCTATGGAAGTGACGTGTTGTTGCTAATTATTAGCCATACCTGCTGTGATTGCACATTTAGATATGCTGATTGGACGTTTTGCAGAAAGTTAGACACTTACTCTGACGTCGTGTGTAGTATAGTCATCATGAGTATTGATGTTTTCGAAATTGCATGAGACATTCAAAAACAAGTATTTCATTATATCTATCGAAATACATGTTCTCGAGGGGCAATTTGTTAGCTGGCAATTTCGATTAACGAATAATTGGAATGTAAATAAATATTTCGAGTTAGCGTAGAAAGGAAATTAATATCAATAAATATTGATGAGAAATATAGAACCTTTGTTCTAAAAAGGAGTTTTTCGATTTCCAGTGACAGATAGTAGGATTTCGATTTGAGATTTTAGTGTTTAAAATATAAAGAAGCTCCTGTGGAAAAATGTGCTAGTATTGGGAACGGTCCAAGCAGAAGATTAATTCGAATTAAAGAAAACTGGCACAGGATTCGAATTTCAAATAACACAGGATTCAAATTTCAAATAAGGGCGCCATTCATAGAAGACGCGTGGAAGTTAGTAAACAAAGGAAGCCTGCATGCTTCAAACGTGGCGTAGTTTAGAGTAGGACCGTTAGGGTTAAGACACTATAAATAGGTGTTTTTATGTTAGATTTGGTGTGTTCGCTTATGTACTAAAAATATCAAACACTTAAATTATCGTAACTGAAGGGAAACGAGTTAAGAAGACATAATGTACGTTCGGAACATCATGATCCTTTACAATTTAAATACAAGTCTTTTTATATTTCTTTCACTTTTACTGCACTTTTACTCTTAGAATCCTTCGATTTCCTTTCATGTTCCTATTTTACTTGCCTTTAAACACATTTATTTCCCAGAAACTTCACTTTTATTTTATCTTTTTATCAAACACTTTACATTTCAGAAACTTTTATACGTTCAGAAATTCTTTATCTCTACATTTGAATCTAAGTTTAATTCGAAACACATTTCCTTTGTACATTTAGTCAGTATATTTTATACATTTGATCAGCATATTAATATAGATGATCTTAGAGAAACCACTTAAGAATCTTACATTCTAAAATATAAAGTTTATGAAAATAATGGGTTTAAACATGGAAATCAATTATCACACATGTGTCCTAGGATCAATCTAGTCGATCCTGCAAGTAACCAATAATAATTAGTAAAATTGGAAGACTAGCGGTTGTTTACTAGAAATCACTGTAAACAATTGCACAACAACAAATGAAACCACAACAACATGTAATCAGTCTACTTACTAGCAAAGGAACCAAAACGCGCAACTCATATCAATTACACAATTGACCACAACACAATAAATTAATGTAATCAAGAAAAATATAAATGTAATTTCATATATAATAGTACGCAACAAAGATTTGGATAGTAGATTAGAGAACTACTAATAAAAGTACAAACTAAATGGCTAAAAACGCGCCAGAATGATATCAACAACAACAAAAAAAACAAGCAAAACACAACAAAAATTTCCAAAACATATCAATAATAACCAACAAAATATCTAGAACTAAAAAACAAACTAAATTAAAGATGATATGAAATGCATTCTAAGATAATAGAAGTTCGAATGGGAAGTTGTCATCTCATACTACCCTTATTTAAGTGTCTTCTATCCGGAGATAAGAAGGGAACCTTTTCCTCGACGGGATAGAAGATAATTAAATATAATATGAGCCCTATTTTTGCCCCTAATATATTATTCAATGCTTAATGGTTATGCAATGCAATAAGAATGAACTTCAAAGGGGAAACAGGACACCGCTGGAGAAGTCAAAGATGATAAGGTCATGCTAAGAACGACAACTCATCCAAGGAAACGAATTACTGGGGGAAGAAACTCGATCTCATGGGAGAGAAAAAACATGACTCTGCTGGGGAATGGGAAATCAACTTTGATGGGATAAAACCCAAAGAAGAGGCATAATATCGTTGACTCAATACAGGAGGAGAAAACAAAGAGGAAATAACAACAACAATCCATAGATAGACGGAAAACTATCTCCTTATAGAGGAGTAAGAAAAAACAAGAGAATGACACCGACTTTCTAAAGATAGTAAACCATCAATCCAACATAGCAAAACAGAAATGTATCCGACCAATATGTGGTAGGAGAGTAACATTGATAATGAACTAAATTCCCCAAGAATTCTGGCGCTTCACCATAGACGGGATGTAACTTCTTTTCTTTTAACCAAGATATTTCATTCGGAAAGGGTGACAAGCGACTTATGCAGACATTGAGTAAAAATCTTATTCACTAGATCATTCAGAAAAATCTTTGACAAACTACCTCCCATAATGATGAGGCTACCATTCATCGGTAAATTGATTTTGGATAAACTACCTTCCATAATGGCAAGGCTACCATTAATCAGTAAATAGATCTTGTTGCAAATAGCTATCAGAATCAGTCATCAATGAGTTTGTAAATCACCCAAAGGAACTTCCGAAACGATGACCTTGTAAATCACCCAAAGGGTTACCGATAAGAAACGTTCATCAATGAGCTTGTAAATCACTCAAAGGAACTTCTAACACGGTGAGCTTGTAAATCACCCACCGGAGATTATCGGATAATCCACAATAAAGCTTGTAAGTCACCGAAAGGATTACCGAAGAGAAACATTCATCAATGAGCTTTTAAATCACTCAAAGGAACTTCGAACATGATGAACTTGTAAATCACCCACCGGAGATTAACGGCTAATCCGCAATGATCTTGTAAATCACCTAAAGGATTACCGAAGAGAAACATTCATCAATGACCTTGTAAATCACTCAAAGGAACTTCCAACACGATGAGCTTGTAAATCACCCATCAGAGATTAACGGCTAATCCACAATGAGCTTGTAAATCACCCAAAGGATTATCGAAGAGAAACGTTCATCATTGAGCTTGTAAATCACTCAAAGGAACTTCCAACACGATGAGCTTGTAAATCACCCACCTAAGATTTCAACAATAAGTCTTCAACCTGCTGGAGAGATACGGTCAATCCACAATGAGAGATTCCTTGTAGGATTATCGAGAATAAATCAAATTGGAATTAACGGACTTGCTGGGGAAAAATCAGTTGCTCGTGGTGAGAGACCGTCACCTGCTATTAGGAAAAGATTGTAACAATATTGATGGAGAATGCAAGTGAATTCTCTTGGATTCACCTTTGTTGGAGAGATGGGATCTTCCTGACATAACTGTGCTTTCCAGTTACAACTCACAGTCTAAGAAGAACAAGGTAATAATTCTGCTTGGAGACCAGATTTCAAACCACAATCAAGCTAGGGAGGGGTAATTTGAACGATCATAGAGAGTTACAAAGAGGGTCGAGACTCTATTCTTCTTCGAGGGGTAACTCAGTGGAAAAAGTGGAAAGATGAACTTTTTCTACTTAAAGCTGGCATTCCATTGGAAAGAAGAAACATACTCTGATTATCAACATATGCGAATGAAGTTTATCTATGCATAGTGTATGAAGGAATGTACGTGATATACATATGGACATTTTATTAAGGATAAACATGGGAGATTGACTAATGCATGGACAACACTCAGCCAAAATGAAGTTTTCACAAACCATCAACTGAAGGGTAGCTCTTTATCGCATCAAATTTCAAAAGAAGCTGCAGGCATATCGTAAACATTCCCAGGTTCCTTTTGATGGAAGCATCCCATGGGGGGTCACCATGTCTCATCAGAGCGCTACTCTCACCAACTTTTATGAGAAAAAAATATATTTTGTGGGAACAATCCGCTTTTCACTTATATCTCATATTTGAACGAAAAATATTATAGAGGTTCTCATGGTACCAACTTCAATATTATCAATCTTGTTTGTTATTAGGATAGTGTCATATTATCCCTTTGCTTCACAAGTATGTTCTAACAAACCTGTTTGTTTTGAAATGCATTTTCAATAATAAAAGAATATTTTTATAAACTGAATAAAAATAAGATTGCCAAGGAATTGGATAAAGACTCACATTTTATTGATAGAATGGTAGTCTGCCAATAGTGTGACACCCCGATTTAATTCAAATATTAAATAAGTGAGATTTAATTATTTAATTAATTAAAGTCTTAAGTATTAATTTTATTTGGATTAATTGGGTCATTTAATGAAGAAAAGATTGGAGGTGTGCAGAGTAACAATGGGTGTGAGGAGTAAATCACTCTATTGTTACTAAGTTTTAATTATTTGTTTTATTTGGAATATTAAAAGGAGTATAAAAAGGAAAAGAAAGGAAAAATATGTTTTTTTGGAGAAACTGCTTTCACGTAGAATTGGAGAGAAGAGGAAAAGAGAGGAAAGTCGACGAGAGAAATCAAGAATCATCGAGGTAAGGGTGGTTTCGATCGATTAATATGCTTTATGGGTTTTGGGAATCATAAGGATAATTGGGTATGTTAGAGAGTTTGAATTATGATGATTATGAGTTATAGGAATAAACCCTATTTTGTGTCGGTGTTGGAATTAGGAATCATAAGTATGTCAGATAATTGATAGGGATGAATAAACCATGTTGTTTGATGTTATAATGGTGTGAAATGATGATGAAATGGTGTTCCTAATGTACCAAATCATATTGGAAAGTTTGGAAATGATAATGGATGCAAAATGCTGTCAAAAGTTGCGAAAACATCATGTCGTCGGTTCCTGTGGAAGGAACCGAGTTCCCAGTGTTAAATTGGCAAAACTGGAAAATTAGGTTCGTGAACCGTTCCTGATAGGTAGGAACCGGTTCCCATACAAAAACCAGGGAGCGAGATATTTTTAACTTTCAGGAACCGGTTCCTGTATATGTAGGAACCGGGTTCCATGTGTATTTTTCCAAAATTTTCTAAAACATTAAAACTCCATATTTTCTAAACCGTAACTCCGATTCGAGTGCCGTTTTCGGCGTTATTTTCTAAATTTAAAATACTACCTTTTGAAAAGAGAAAAATACTATTTTGCTAAAATTATTTCAAAAATGATCGAGCTCCCGATTTTTGAAAAGAGTGAGTAGTTAATGATATTGGAGAACTATTACCATTGGTCTAAGTTACCGGATGAAATATTAATGCTTCCTATGTTGTATCTTGATATTCATTATGGTTGAATGTGATACATTGATGAACTGGCATTGTGTGATATATGTTGATATAATGATCTGAGAATTAATGTTGCATGCTTTTGATGACGCATGCATACACATTTGTTGATTATGGTTCATTCCCATTGTGCGGAAGTGAACTGGTTGAGCCAATAGACTTACCCGGAGGTTGAGGTAGTGAGGCTGGATCCTTGACCCAATAGCTATGGGCGAATCATGAATTTACACTGTCTTTCCACATGTAAACAGAGTGGTGTGTGTGAACTCGGTTCACGTTTTGGTACCACATGCATAGAGTCTGCATTGCATACGGGATTGTAACATGCTAGGATGGATTCCAGTGTTGCAATTTCCATTGTTTGATTATGTACATGTTCATTGTGTGAACTGCTTTGTGATTTGATTATGACTTGTGTTTGGTTAATGGATTAATGTATCTGGTTATTCCGTTGTATTCTAAAAACGTATAATGCATGTTATATTGAATTGAGATCTCACCCTTACTCAACATTTTCAGATCCGAAGTGATTAGCTGCTTGGAGTTGGTGAGGATAGCTCTAGCATTGAGTCAGTTAATTAGTCCGTGTGTCAGTGTCGTGCTCTGGTAGATGTAACACTGGGGAAACGGTTGTTTGAATCCTTTAAACGGATATTTTCTTACTAGTTTGGAATTGTGTCTTGATTAAATATCCTGGAATTCTTTAATGTTTTGATTCATGTTTTAGTAGTTTATTATTCTGGAATACTGTGAATGTTGTATTCAGAATTTTTGGTTATGTTACATTTCCGCTGTTAAACATAACTGTTGCCTTATTTATTTAATAAGTCTTCTCCAGTGAAAGCATGACAACTGCATTGATGATTTACATTATTTAAAATTGTGACGCCTCTTGGATTTTGATTAAATACTCTGATTATTATTTATAAAACGCGGGTAAATAGAAGGGGGTGTTACAAATAGCATGACTCCATAGATGATTACAAAGTTTTGAAAAATGGTAAATACATGGAAAAGGTATGTCAAAGAACAATGAACACTATTCTCCCTAACAACTTTGAACTCATGTATTCTAGTCTTCAGTTGAGGTATGAAGATAATTCATGCAAATTGTTGCTTCTATGATCAAGTCTTGCCTGATTTAGTTACTTTCCATTTAAGTCCCTAACTTTTGCCTAGAATGCCCTTGCGGGTTTTTAGCTTACTGGGAGATTTGTTCTGCTTATGTCTCTAATTTTTTCCTAGACCGTCCCTTCGGTTTTTCAGTCTACCGAGACACTCTTTTTTTGCCTAAGTCGTCGTTTCGAGTTTTCAACTTAGCGAGTTATTCTTTTATTTATTTAGGCGAAGCATTTCTTGACTACATCAACATTCATAGGACGTGGGAACTCCTCGCCATCCATAGTTTCAAGAATCAATGCACCTCTAGAGAAGACTTTCTGGACAACATATGGGACTTCATAATTGGGAGCCCACTTGCCTCTGGAATCAGAATTTAAAGACATGATCTTTCTGAGCACGAGGCCGCCTTCTCGGAATACACGAGGTTTGAACTTTTTATCAAAAGCTTTCTTCATTCTTTTCTAGTACAACTGACCATTACATAAATCAGTCATTCTCTTCTCTTCAATCAAATTCAACTGGTCAAACCGATTCTGAACCCATTCAGCATCAGATAATTCAGCTTCCATTATCACACGCAAAAATGGAATCTCAACTTCAATGGGGAGTACTGCTTCCATCCCATAAACCAAAGAGAAAGGGTTCGCCCCTGTTGAAGTGCGTACCGAAGTGCAATATCCATGTAAAGCAAATGGCAGCATTTCATGCCAGTCTTTCTAGGTGACGACCATCTTCTGGATGATCTTCTTGATATTCTTGTTTACAGCTTCCACCGCCCCATTCATCTTGGGTTTGTAAGGAGAAGAGTTGTGACGAACAATCTTGAATTCTTCACAAAGTTCCACCATCATTTTCTTATTCAAATTCGAGCCATTGTCAATGATGATCCTGCTAGGCACACCATACCGACTGATGAGATTTTTCTTGATGAATTAGACCACCACTTTCTTGGTAACATTGGCATAAGAAGTCGCTTCAAACCATTTGGTGAAGTAATCAATTGCTACCAAGATGAAAAGATGTCCATTAGAAGCCTTGGGTTCAATCATCCCAATCATGTCAATACCCCACATAGAGAAAGACCATGGGGAAGAAATAACATTGAGAAGTGTAGGAGGGTACATGAATTTTATCAGCATAAATCTGACACTTATGGAAGTTCTTCGCAAATTTGTAACAATCGGATTCCATTGTCAACCAATAGTATCCTTCCCTTAGCATCTTCTTAGCCATAGAGTGTCCATTGGCATGGGTACCAAACGAACCCTCATGAATCTCATGCATCAACATGTCTAATTCGTGTCTATCCACGCATCTGAGCAAGACCATGTCATGATTTCTTTTGTATAACACACCTTCATTGAGAAAGAAACTACCATCCAATCTCCTCAAGATCTTTCTATCTTTGCTTGTCACATCAACCGGATACTCTCGAGTCATCAGGAAGTGATTGATGTCATGATACCAGGGTTTATCATCCTTTTCCACCTCCATGGCGAATATATAAGATAGCCTCTAAAGGTTCTCAATGGTGATCTAAGGTACATCATTCCAATGGTTCACTTTGTACATAGAAGCCAAAGTTGCCAGCACATCTGCCATCTGATTTTCATCTCGAGGAATATGGTGAACCTCTACTTTATTGAAGAAAGTCAACAACCTCCTTGCATAATCTTTGTAAGGGATTAAGACATGGTGACGAGTCTCCCAATATCCTTTAATCTGATTTATTACTAAAACTGAATCACCGTACACATCAAGAATTTTGATTCTGAGGTCGATGGCTTCTTTAAGACCCATGATACAAGCTTCATATTCTTCCATGTTATTTGTACAATCAAACATCAACCTTGTTGTGAAAGGAATGTGAGCTCCTTGAGGAGTGATAATCACAACTTCGATCCCTTTTCCACAAGCATTTAAAGCTCCATCAAACACCATTCCCCATCGGGATTCTGGGTCTGGACCTTCTTCAGGTAAAGGTTCATCACAATCTTTCATTTTTAAATACATCACAACTTTATCAAGAATATCAAATTCAATAGATTTATCATCTTCAACCGGCTGATGAGCTAGGTATTCTACCAGTACACTGCTTTTAATAGCCTTATGAGTGCAGTATTCAATATCATATTCAGATAACAACATCTGTCAACGAGCAATTCTTCCTGTAAGAGCAGGCTTTTCAAAGATGTACTTGATCAGATCCATTCGAGAGATCAACCAAGTAGTATGATTCAACATATATTGTCGCAGACGCTTCGTAGCCCAGGCTAAAGCACAACAAGTCTTTTCTAACATATAATATCGGGATTCACAGTCGGTGAACTTCTTGATCAGGTAAAAAATGGCATATTCTTTCCTTCCTGTTTCATCTTGTTGTCCCAAAATCCAACTCATGGAGATTTCCAACACAGTCAGATATAGAACCAATGGTCTTCCTTCAACGGGGGGGAGCAGGATATGAGGCTCGAGCAAATACTCTTTGATACTTTCAAATGCCCTTTGGCAATCATTTGTCCATACAGAACCTTCATCTTTCCTCAACGGCTTGAAGATTGCTTCACAAGTTGCAGTCATATGGGAAATGAATCTGGAAATGTATTTCAAACGTCCGAGGAAACCTCTGACTTGATTTTCAGTTCTTGGTGCCGGCATCTCTTAAATTGCCCTAACTTTATCAAGATCAACTTCAATTCCTTTTTGGCTGACAACGAAACCCAACAATTTTCCAGACTGAACACCGAATGTACATTTATTAGGATTCAAACGGAGGCGACACTTCCTCAAAAGCTGAAACAGTTTCAACAAATATTCCAAATGATCTTCCACAGTTTGGGATTGGCAATCATATCATCAACATATACTTTAATTTCTTTATGCATCAGATCATGGAATAGGGTCGTCATGGCCCTCTGCTACATTGCACCAGCGTTCTTCAACCTGAAGGGCATCACTCTGTAACAGAATGTTCCCCAGGGTTTGATAAACGTTGTTTTTTCCATGTCCTCATGAGCTATCTTAATTTGATTGTATCCGGAAAATTCATCCATGAACGATAGCACTTTGCATTTTGAAGTATTGTCCACCAACATATCAATGTGTGGCAAAGGAAAATCATCTTTCAGACTAGCCTTGTTAAGATATTGATAATCAACACACATGCAGACTTTTCCATCCTTCTTTGGTACTGGCACAATATTGGGAATCCACTGAGGATAGACTGATGTCACAAGGAAACCTGCGTCAATCTTCTTTAAAACTTGCTCCTTAATCTTTATCGCCATATTAGGATGAGTTCTTCTTAATTTCTGCTTGATTGGCGGACACTCAGGCTTTAACGGTAAATGATGCTCCACAATATCAGTATCTAACCCTAGAATATCTTGATATGACCAAGCAAAGATAATCACATATTCTTTCAGCATTTCAATCAAACTAATCTTCACCTCAGGATGTAGCAATGCTCCAATCTTGACTTATTTCACATCTTCCTTTGAACCCAAGTTAGTGACTTCCAATGGCTCTTTGTATGGCTGAATGGTATTTTCCTCGCGCTCAAGCAACCGAGAAACCTCTTCAGGGATCTCATCATATTCCTATTCTTCGGCTACAAATACAGGATGTTCAAAGTTGGAAGAGGGCGTCGAGTCATTGTTTTCAATGGTTTTATGAATTAATCTGCACATATGTTTATGATCGATTTTAGAAACTGACACATGTGACAAGTAATTATGCAAATTAAATTCAAATATTATTATTTTGTGAAAGTTTTTTTTATTACCATTTTTTTCAAGAAAAAGCAGAAAATAAAAGACACAATTTGGAATGAAAAACTAACTTTTATTAATGATCTTAAATTTCAAAACAAACAGATTTTGCCCATACAACATCACTTTCACCTTGGGCAGAGTGAAAGGATCATTATTTGAAAATTTAAACAAGCAAAAGTGAATTAATTAGACACGTGAATGCAAGTGGGGATGTCAATAGCAGTCCAATTACCAACTTTGTTTCCATGCATCACAATGTTGGGCATTTCCTGCTCTGGTCCATCTTCAACAATGGCATTGACTCCTGGAACAGTAGGATCAAGATAACCAGCACTTCGGAAAACATCTGGATATTTGACAGTAACAGGTCCTGACTTCAGTATTTCTCTTCTGATCTTCGTGGAAACGCCTAAACCAAAACCATTCTTATTCACCTTTGGCTCAATAACTTGTCCCAAACATTGCTAGAACCTTTCTAAACCACATTACGGGCATCCTTCAACAAAGCAATAAAATCTTCACTCCTTGGGACACTATCAATAGACAAAGCTTGGAAATGTGTTCCAACAGCGGCTTCATCAGCTTCTACTATGGAAAAGGAGGATAAATGAGAAACTATCATAGCTTGTTCTCATTCCATAATAATCACAACACCTCCATGGATAAACTTCAATTTCTGATGAAGGGTCGAAGTCACAACACCAGCCTCATGAATCCAAGGTCTTCCAATCAAACAACTATAAGCAGGAAATATATCCATCACCTAGAAGGTAATTTGAAATAGATGTGGGCCAATGTGAATGGGTAAATCTACTTCCCCAATAACAGATTTACGAGAACCATCAAACACCTTCACAATGACACAACTAGGACGCATCAGCGGACCTTGATATTTAAGCTTTGAAAGGGTGCTTTTGGGAATAATATTCAGCGCAGAGCCATTATCAATAAGCACATTTGACAATTCATCACTCTTGCAATTCATGGAAATATGCAAAGCCATATTGTGATTCCTTCCCTCAAGGGGCAACTCTTCATCACTGAAACTCAGATTATTGCAAGTTGTGATATTTCCAACCACACTATTGAAAATTTCTAGAGGCACATCACAATCAACAAAAACTTGATCCAAAACCTTCATTAGAGACTCTCTTTGAGCTGAAGAATTCATCAACAGAGCTAGAATTGAAATCTTTGACAGTGTCTACAGCAATTGCTCAACGATCTTGTAATTGCTCATCTTGATAATCTTCAACAAATCATCCATTTCTTTCTCTTGGGTTACCCCACTAGTCTTCCCTTCAACCTTCTTGGGTTCAGCACTAGTTTCCACAATCTTCTTACCATCATCAGCCAAATTTGGAAATGTAGGAGAAAATATACGATCACTTATGGTCATTCGACTAGCATCAACAATATTTCCTACTTGAGGTAACCGTTGAATTGGAACCCCCAATATATCCTTTTAGAATGGTGGCATTGTACTTGTATGGCACAACCTTGTTGGAACCATATGGGACAGGTCCAGATAAGCTAATAACCAAAGGAGTAATTGAAGGCTTACTATAATAGGTCACTTCCATAGGAGTGGGAATATCAAAATGTGGCACAATGACGTTTACATCTGCTTCTTCACCAGACTCATCAGCGGAGAAATACTCAGCAGAAATTTATTCATCATCAGATTCATCAAATGATCATTCAATCATATTGACGCCATTGTTGAAACCAAACTTGCTCACTATAATTTGAATAATGCCTTCATCTAGCAGACGCTGAATATCTCTTTTCACAACATCACAACCACGATGATATGCGCTACATACTGAGCATTCACTATATTGGTACACCTCTTGCCCTTCAATGAAATTGAAGTCGGCGTGCAAATTCACCAAATTAGCATTAGTCTCGTTCACATCATAAATTTGCGCTTCTCTAGTAGGACCATAGACAACATTAACTTAAAATTCAGGCTCATCCTTTAACCTGATAACCTGAATAAGGTTCTTGTCCATCATATCTTGAAGATTGCTCTTTATCTTATCACAACCACAAGTGTCCTTGCTTCACACATTACAAGCAACATGATCATGAGCACAATAACCAACTTTATAGAGAGCAGCATGCATCTTCACAAGATCTCAAATGATCGAATTCACATCATAAACCTTGATTTCTCCGTCAATCATATTCACAGTATTTTTATGTTTGGGAAATGAATTCCCTTGCACATTAGGACCCATGTCTTTGAAAGAATAAAGACCATATCTGACCATCTTTTGCACTTCTGACTTCAAGGGATAACAATTCTCAATATTATGCCCTGGAGCTCCTTGGTGGTATGTACAAGTCTGATCAGCTTTGTAATACCATGGCAAAGGCTTTGGAACAGCTAGAGGTGTCCTTGGTTGCACCAAGTGCCTCTAAATCAATGTTGGAAACAACTCTGCATAAGTCATCAGAATCAGATCAAACGGTTTTCTCTTTGGGCCTTGCCCTTGTAGAGATGCTTTGTTATAAGGGATAATAGTTGGAGTTGTAGCAACAACAGGGGTAATAACAACTTGTTGGTTCTGAGGACGTCTGTTGGGAGGTCTGGTTCTCCTTTCCTGGACAACAACGTTAACTTCTTCTTTCTTTTTTGAGAATCCAAAAGATGGATTCTTAGCCCCACTCGATCCTTCTTCTTTCGACAATCGTCCCTCTCGGATAACCTCTTTTAGACAGACTCCCATGCTCACCATTTCAGCAAAATCATTAGGTGCACTGGCCACCATCTTCATATAATAGAAGGGACCCAAAGTCTTCAGGAAAACTTTGGTCAACTCTTGCTCACTTAAGGGAGGTATAACCTGTGCAGCAAGCTCACGCCATCGCTGAGCATACTCTTTGAAGGATTCCTTATCTTTTTGAACCATTGCCCTCAATTGATCACAATTAGGTGCCACATACATATTGTAATTGTAATTCTTCACAAAAGCTTCACCCAAATCATTGAATGTATGGATGTCACTGCTGTCTAGATTCATGTACCATCTCAAAGTTGCACCGGTCAAACTATCTTGAAAGAAGTGGATGAGAATATGTTGGTCTTAAGTGTGAGTGGACATCCTTCTCAAATACATCATTAAATGGTCATGAGAACAACAATTTCCCTTGTACTTCTCAAACTCTGGAACTTTGAATTTAGCAGGCACTTTCACATTGGGAACTAAGCACATGTCATTGACATTATCACCAAAAAGCTCTTTCCCTTTGAGGGCTTTTAGCTCTTTTTGCATCTTGTCAAACTGTTCCTGGAAACCATCCATTCGATCATAGAAGTCTAAGCTTTCACTTGGAGGAGGGAATGGATTGTCAAATTCTTTGTTAAAAACAGGAGTAGCATGCACCACAGGAGGTGCGGAAACAACCACCGGTTGGGCCAAGGAGGTCACTTGAGCATCAGGGTTGTAACCTTCAGGAACGAAATTCTATGGCATTCCCCAAGGATAACCAGGAGGCATACGATGCTGGACGACAGAAACCACTAGCACAGTAGAAACATGAGCATCTTGAATCTTAGAGATAAAAGTTGTCGGTTGAGGTGGAATGATACGAGGAGAAGGAAGAGGAAGTAGTGGCTAATTCTGAGCAGCCACCAACTGTTCCACCATAGCAGTCAAATTGGCCATACCGGTCCTCAGGGAGATAACCTCTTCGCGCAGCTCGCGATTCTCTTGCTCTAGATTTTCCATCTTCTTCTTGAGTTGGCTCGAGTGTTATACCGATGCAACAAGTTGAAGACTGAACGAAGCAGAGAAACAAATAAGACACCTGTGAGAGTATGAAAATGCAATAATGCGTGTGTCATGATGCATGACATGCAATGCATGTGATTTGTTTATTATTTCTTCTCTTTTTTTTCTTATTCAAGGAACTTAATAAAAACAATTTAATTTGCAAATATTAAAGTATAACACAATTGAAATGTTGAAATAAACTCATATCATTAATAAAATATTTTGAGGATTACAACTCTTTAATACAAGTTTCAATGATTCCAAGTACAAGATAGAAATCAAAATAAAACTACAAGTCCTAAAGAATCAAATATGTAGAAGACCCCTCTTCAGACGAATGCTTCCTCTTAAGCTTTCTAATCTCTTCCTTCAATTGCTCATTCTCCAATATGTACCTGTCTACATAACCTTTCCAAGCACCAGACTTGGGAGAAGTATGATAATGAACAGGGATGCTAAGAACTGGGTGGACACTAGAAGAAAGTAAATCCTCTTGCTTCTCCATGATATCTACATCACGACTCTCTAGAATCTCAATCAAATTATCTTTTTCTTTCAACTCTATTGCGTGAGACATCTTCAAGGTATGATACTTTTTCTTCCAAGCTTCCTTCTCTTGTTGTATCCTAACCAAAGAAAGTTGAAGATCCTCTATGTCATGGGAACCATGAGTAGTAGCTAAGAATAAATCAGCAAAAGGCTCCTCACGAGCATATGGCATCTTCAACTCAATAGCTATTGCTTGAACCCATAGAAGATAAGGCTCCAAAGAAACAATTCCTCTCTGCCCTAGATTCTCTTTTCCTTTCCTATGAATATGATGCCAAGCTTTCTCTATATCCTTCCTAGCTACACTGTGGTCTTCACCCTCTTCAAGAAAGGAGCCACTCACATGAATACTCTTTGGTTTATCCCTCATTGGATAACCAAGCTGACGATGCGCAAGAATAGGATTGTAGCTAATACATCCCTTTGTACCAAGAAGAGGCACATTGGGAAAGCTACCACAATTGTCGATAATCTCTACATCATAATAAACTTGACGATACCACACAATATCAGAATGAGTGAGAGTCATGATCTTCGGTGCCAAACGAGATCCCCTTCTAGGATCCCAAAAAGTATCAGCTATAGGCAAGTAAGAAACAAACCAGCGGTATACCAATGGTACACAACAAATAATCTCTCCTTCTCGACGGAAGTTTCGAAGGTGAATAGAATAATAAGTCTCAAAGAAGAAGTGGGAACTATACTCCCAATCATGAAGATCCTGATAGCATTAACATCAACAAAGTTATCAACATTGAAAAACAAGAACAAACCATAGGCAAGAAAGGAAAAGATGGCTTCAAAAGCCTCCATACTCTTCATATTAGAAAATGACGAGCCTTCTTGAAAAGAAATGCAACCAAGAATCCTCTAATACACCCCTTGGTAGTCATATTGTCTTCAATCTTGGACCTCTTCAGATGGGTAATAACATCAATCTCATGAGACTTAGGCTCCTTCTCCAAACCAGTAAAAGGAACAACACTAGTAATAGGTCGACAAACAAATAAGCATACTCCTCCAAGGTAGGAACTAACTGATAGTTAGGAAAAGTGAAGCAATGGTATAACGGATCATAGAATTGAGCCAAGGTGAAAAACAAACCATCCTTCATCTTCGTCTTCATCAAAGGTATAATAGTCCCATACTTCTTCCTGAAATCCTCTAGACTCTCATTCTCGTCAATCAAGCTCATCACTCCCTCAATCTTAGGTTCCTTGAAATTGTATTTCCGAGTCCTCCTCCGTCCATAATCCATGGTCAAAGTATACCTGAGATATTTGCAAAGGTCAATTTTAAGTTCCTTGAACAATTATGTGAAAAAATGTGTATGGGTGCATGAATGCATGATGCAACAATCACACACAAAGATCACAAACATGGGGGTCCATAGGTTCGACGTCACGAGCATGGAGTCAAAAGGTACTATCCACAAGGTATTCTAAGCTTTGTCACATGTAGATCAAGGTTCTTAAGAAATCCCTAGAGTTTTCATTCCTCCATCCAATACTACAAATTTCCCGATGTACTGGGTAATTAGAAATACCTTCAGGTAAAAATCTTCTGAGTGCAGTATCACGTAGAAACTACTTCCGGATAACTCCGTAATAGTCCCCGCACTACCCCTGAAAAGGCCAGGATGGGTTAAGGATTCTACGGCTACTCAGCTTCATGGACTCTCAAGTCGAAAGTGGTCATGTCTTCCCGATCGCTCGATAAAAAAAATACCACAACCAAGGAGGTCTCCATTGAGTGGGCGATCTCATGTCTCCTTCTTCGGGATTAGTCCCTAAAATTTAACATGACTATACCGCCCGTCCTATCTTAAGTTTTCCCGAGTCTGGGTATAAGACTCAAAAAGAAGATCACCAAGCACCCATGAAAACCAAAAATATCGCATAAACAAGCATACAATATATACAAAATATAGCACATATATACAAATAAACAAAAATAGGGTCAACCTACTTAGATATGGTCCAATAATAGGTCAAACATCCCCACCAGAGTCACCACTTTTCTATAGCACCAAAAAATGTGAGTATAAATCATTGAATCGACTTAACTCAAAAAATAACAAAGGAGTCGCCACCACGCTTTTATTTTATCCACATGACTAGGAAAAAGAGCGAATAAAACCCTAACAAATAAAAAGATCAGAGATCTGGGACCGGGGGTTAATTATGTAAAGGGAAGGTGTTAGGCACCCAAAGCATCTACGGTACTCCGTAAGAACCTTTTTGAAAATTTGTATATGTGTGCTAAAAAAGAGTATATGTACAAAATGGATGGTGGGGGAGAATATAAATACTTTTTATAATTTTTGGTTTGATAGAACTTACAATGAGTTCCAGGCCTACATACCAACAATGTGCAATGTTGAAATCAAAACCAAGTAGTTCGGTTAAAAAAGACCAAAATTGTATGTTGGTTGATTTTAAGAAATTTTTTGTTAGAAAAGCCACAAAGGGCTCAACAAGTTTGAGTGAGGTTAGGTGTTTTTTAGTCTTATGAAAAGAAAAATCAAAGTATTATTAAATGGATTAAAAGTTTATTAAGAAAAAGAAATTTTGAAAATGCATGGACCTAAGTCCAAGTTTCTTATGAAAGTAGTTCGAGTTTTGAAAACAAGAATCCTTTGAAAAAGAGGGAAGATTTTGAAAATTAAAGAATAGGGAGGAGATGAAGAGGCTAACCTAAGTGCATAAAGTAAAAGGTAAGGGTAAAGAAAGATCTAACCGGGTGAGAAGACTAGTACTTGACATCAAGAGTCAAAACCATATCTCATCCTTTGGATTACCACATAAGCAACAAATAACCAGACAAAAAACCAAGCTTCATATAAATCAATGATTTTAGGTGAACTCTTGTCTTGAGAAAAACTGGCAGAGTAACGACTGTATTTTGGAGGAAATCCACTCTTAGTCGAGTATAACGGAATAACCTGCATACAAAGATAATAACTAGACAAGACAGAATAACACCAAGGTTCCAAAGATCTCTAAGTTGAGGTAAGGGTCCTAATCCTAAGTCCAAGATCAAGCTCCAAGCACAAGGATAGTAACCAAGTCCAATTAATTTTTTTTTATGTTTAGGTTGAATTATTAAGTGTTTTGGAAAAGAAAAACAAAGCTCAAGATAGCAAATTCAAAATAACAAGAAAATAAAATGCTCAAGTGAGCAAAGGAAAAATGACATAGAAAATAAAATACTTAAGTGAGAAAAGCAAAAATGACATGAAATATAAATGGTAAAATTAAAGGTGCGTAAAAATAAAGAGCATAAAAGTAAATGTCGAAAGTAAAGAGCGAAAAATAAAAAGCAATTAATAAAGGTTAGCAAGATGACCATCTTGAAACTTGTCAAGTCTATCATCGAATTGTTAATTGTTAGTCGTCATATCATCGATTTTGGAATTATCACATCACTTGATCAAAGATAATTGAGAATTTTAAATGGACAAGGTTAGTGGAAATTTTCCAAAAGCTTGATTAAAAATCAACGTGACCACACGAGAAGCGCCACAAGTGTTGAACCAAGATCAAAGCTCAAGTCATCTTTTGGGGCTTATGTTAGAACATTAAAGTTCATGCCACCAATTGATCACTTTCTCCGAATCGACAAAACAAAATTAGATGAAGAGGAAGAAATAATTTCCAAGTTTATTTTGCATCAGATGAATTTATTCAGTCTAACTTTGTCAAAATCAATCAACTTTCTTGGTGAATTTCGTCAAGAGACCTATCAACACCCAAATTCCATTGATATTGTGGAAATTTGTGACTCCAAAATAAACTCAAAAGTCAGCAAGATAAAAATAAAAATAAAATCAAATAAAAGGATTAAAAGTAATTTCGAAATTAGGTTATTTAATTGGACTTTACTGACGAAATATATAAATAGTATTTATTCATCAAAACAAAATTTCAAGAAAATTACCCAAAGTCAAACAGAGGTCAACAAGTGTTGACCAAATTTTTTAGAATTTTTGAAAGTCAGAAAATATTTTTAGAAAATAAAATAAAACGTAAAATAAACCAAAAATGGAAAAAATAGTACAATCAAAAATAAAAATAAAATGAGGCCACCAATATTTGTCAAATGACCATTTGATCCTTCCATAATTTTTTCCAGAATTTGAAATGTCAAAAAGTATTTTAAAACAATTAAAAACCTCAAATAAAAGGGAAAATATCATAAAAAAATATCAAACCTGAAAATAAAATTATGAAAAATTAAAATTCAGAAAGATAATATTTCAAAATATTTTTGTGAATTTTTTCATAATTTTTGAGTCTTAAATAAATTTTATATGATTTTTTGAAGTTTAAAACATTCAAAATATAAAATCAGAAAATAAAATAAAAGCCAAAAAAATGTGGACCATCTGATCATAGTCAAAACGTGTTAGTAATTATATCCAATGGACATGGCGCGTTGTGCTTGATATGGACTTCCTTTGTTTTCACACTGGATTGCAAAATAAAAAATTAAAACAAGAAATAATATCACACGTTGGATCGATGCTAACTAATAAAAGTAATCAGATCCAAGGGCTCCCATAACGAGCGCATGGTAAAACTTTATCACAAGATCCAATTTAAAAAATAACCTGGCGTGCTCTCATTGGTTGAGACGAGACATGTCATCGTCTTCAACCTCCAGCCACTCCAAAATTGGAATTCCTCAAATTGTAAAATCAATAATCATGAGTGGCATCCTTGGATTCGTCTCTTCAAGACGATCTCATCCACATGCTCGCAAAAAATTTATTTAAACTGGGTAAAGAGAAATTTGGAAAAAACTCAAATAATAGCGAATAGGATTTTGATGGAATTCTCAGTCAATAATTGATGAAAATGCAAATGGTGAAGATCACAAGGATCAGGGAGATGATGAGAGTGCAATGATGAGATTCCTACCTGAATGAAGTTCACTTTCAGAGCTCTGAAACTGGACTTGGATAACATGATTTAAGAAGCTTCAAGGCACGATTCTTGTTCTGTTAGCTTCAGTGAGGTCCAAGGAAGAAGAATGAATGGTTAATTTCAAACTGGAATGGCTTTAAGAGTGAAAATGAAGTTGCAGAAAATATGGTTCAAGAGAGAGTTTGGAAGGGGTTTTCTGGCTTCCAAATCTTGAGGAAATGAGTGGAATGACTTGCTTATTTATAGGATAAGTGAACGAGATCAAAAGATAGGGTGTATGATGCAATTTAGAGCGAAATCGTGCACACCTGCATCATGAGCAAAGTTTGACTTGCAAGTTGTAAAAACTCAGCCAAATCGTGTGTTTTATCCCTATAATCAAGCTTGGAAACTTTTTTAATCATGTTTAAGTCAAAAACGCGCATCAATTTGATCATTAGAAGCCACATTATTGAAAATAAAATCTGACTTCAACGGAAACTTTTGTTTCAAGGAACCCTCTTTGCAACCATGGTTCTCATCACTTAAGGATCTTTATGATACAATCTTGGATTTTTTAAAAATCTGAGGTTACAAACTTTACAATGCACTTGGAAAGGTAGTATTTGGCAACTTGAGCTAAAAGTTATGATCTTTTGATATCACCAAAAACACACTGACTTTTTCACACATAGAAAAATTTCTAAGTTTGGCAAAAAATGACCTATAATGTTTTCAATCCAAACACAGCCTTCCATTCAAAATTTTCTCTTGATTTTCAAAGATGAAATTAACTAGATCTCTCAAAGATCATTTTGCAAAAAGAACCAACCAAAAAATCCAAAAGTTGAGCAAGTTATGACCTTGTGAAATTGATGAAATTTCATTAAATGACCTATAATCTTTTGATTTCTTCAAGCAACTTCCAAACACTTTCAATCTTCAAAACTTGTATGGAGATAAAGTTCATATCTTCAAGATTGTTATGCAAAAACAATCATGTCAAGAAGATAAATGATGATCAAGATATGATCTTTTAAGTTGGTTGACCAACAATTGAGAAATTCATCAAGGACTTGCAATCTTTTGACTTCATAGGAAAATTTCCAAGCATTTTCTCTTCTTACCAATTGAACTAAGTTGTATTAGACATACTTAGGTTCATTGTGAAATAAAATGAGCTCAAGTAGACAAGGGATGACCAAGTTATGATCATTTGAATTCATACAAGATAAATGAAGCATCAATAGAGAGGGCAATCATAGACTTCTAAAACAATCTTCTCATCAATCAAACTCCTTGGATCCAAGAATATTCATATTAGAAGTCATCTTGAGAATAAAGTGACTTTGAAATCATCCACAAATTTTACACAAATTCCAAGATATGATCCTTAGAAGTCAAAACCCTAATTCAAGGTAGATGACCATAAAATGGTGAATTCTTTGAATTTGATGATCTCTTTCAAACATGAAGCATATACTCAAGATGAGAGACCATAGCTGATGACAAGAGAAATCTTCAATGGGAGACAATACTTTCAAAAATCTTGAGAATTGAGGAGAGAAGGCATGGAAATAAACACATGGACCTATTGACTCCTTGAATAAGAGACTTGTGCACCATTCACCTACAACATTTAGAGAGTGAAGTATACACATATTATTGTTAGTCAAATATCAATCATCACATACATTGAATGGTGCTTGGTGATCTCTTAAAGGCAAACCCAAAGATAATAGAGAGAGAGAGAGAGAGAGACCATTTGATCTTTGTGTGATGTAATGGTATAAAGTATGAGTGAATCTTAGGGCAAAATTGGGGTACAACATGACTAAATATGAAATGTGAAAGAGAAACTTGAACCATTAGTAGCTACAACTTCCAATATAGGGATCAACAAAGTAGTCAATCTTTATTTCCTTGCCTTTGTAGCTTCCTCTTGACACACATATGCCGCTAAATGTTGTTTTGTCTACACTAGAAGCGAAACATCTTTGTGAATGTTGTACACAACTACTATGGATGAAATATCCTAGAAAATTATCGATATGTGGTAGCAATATTATCTATTTTATGTGATAACATTGTTGCCATGTGTTTAACAAAAATAATTTTCAAAATTCTAGAACCAAACATATTGAGATAAAACATCATTTTATTAGAGACTATGTTGATAAGGGTGTAGTAGATATTCAATTCATTAATACTAAACATCAATGGGTGATGCATTTACCAAGCCTCTTATTGTTGAAAAATTTGATTTTATTAAAGAGAATCAACATGGTATTTTGATAACACGAATTTATATAACATATTTGACGTAATTTTCATAGACAATGTTACTATTTTTATTTAAATATATTACTTTATTTCAGACACGTTGGTATTTTCTATGTTTCGTATTTGTATTAGATAAAGATAAATTGAGCAAAGAAGTAAAATCGAGGAAAAATCGGATTAAAAGCAAAAGAAATGAAGCAAAGGGGTGATATAGCAAAAAGGAGGAGTTATATACCAAGCCAAGAGACTAAGCCCAAAGCAGGCCCAGAACTAAGCCCAACACGCCAGCCTCAAAGCCACCTGCCACGTCACAGGTGAGACGGTCGTCTCACTCCATCCACTTAGCATGGAGGCGCCCGCCTCAAGTGGGGCCCACCACTTCCAAACATTTTGAGACGCACGTCTCAGTCTCCTCTTGCCACGTGGAGGCGTCCGCCTCCTACTCCTAAGGCAACATTTTCGCCACGATCACACTTTGCATACAAAGTTTATGGAATGGGAAGTTACCAAGTGAAGCTATAAATACAAGTTCGAGTTTCAGAGTTAGGGTCGGTATTTTTACCGAACAACCGTTCTTCCGTTATTTCGCAATTTTATTTCAGTTTTGTATTTTGAATTTATTTTAGTTTTCGCTTTGTTTATGTTTTATTTCAGTTTTTCACTGATCTAACCTTACGTTAGATCTAGTGCTTTTTATTTCTTGTCGTATTTTTCTTTCAATTCAAGAAGTCTCCGAGCAGATCCAACCGACTTGTGGTGGAGTGCTCGCTTATTTCGAAGAACAAGATTATTTCCAGTATTCTTATTTTCAGGTTCTTAATTTAATTGTTTTATTTTATTTAATATGTCTGGCTAAATCTTTCTGATATTGGTATGTAAATTAATTGAACCAAAGGAATCTGAAATTAAACTGGCATAATGTTACGTTGCTAAAAATATTCTTTCTGACTTAGATATCTAATTTAATTTATTAAAAGGTTTAGAAACCAACAGAGCGAAAGTTTGAGGTTAATAAACGGACTAAGGTTAGAAACCAGAGCGAGAGTTTGAGGTTTAGAACCGATAGTGGATACTAGGTATTAATTTTAAAGACTGCGAAAGCGTTTTAAAAGAGATTAAACTTTATTGATTTTCAAAAAGTGTTTTTAAATTTGGCGGGATAGCGAGAGCATACGTTAGGATTTAATTACATGATCCGAATCAATAGAGCGAAAGTTTGAGATAGGATTTTAGATGAATATTGTTTGTCAAGGATTTTCTCAACTTGAGTAATTAGTCGGTGGAAATTCGGATCCCTTAGGTTAGACAAATTACATACCGATATCCGCTTAATTATTATATTTTTCCTTAACCAATATCTTAAAGAATTATTCGCTTTAGTCAGATACCGTAACTTAGGATAACGATAGATCGATTTATAGTCTCGTGGGTTCGATATCTTTTAAAACTACGCGATAGGACTGCACTTGCATCCGATTAATAGACGATAAAGTCGCGATCAAGTTTTTGGCACCATTGTCGGGACTATTTAAGTCGATATTGTAACTCGGTGTTACACCATATAGACTAAGGCACTTTTACCTTTACTACCATGTATGACCCAAATTTTTCCTATGCCCATTATCGATTTTGAGGAACCACAAGAATCCCATAGATCCGACCTTGAAATACGATGGAAACTTTAATGCTTCGCAAACCTACTCTTACCCCAACTACCTCCAGAACTACGAATCCCCATATTTTGAAGAACCACAAGAAATTTATAATTTCAACCAAACTTTTCCTCAACCCAATTCTTCCTATAATTATCAAACTCAATATTTTGAAGAATCACCAAAACCATATAAATCTGATCTCGAAATATTAATGGAAGATTTTAATGAAACATCGAGGATGATAAGTCGCTTCGGGGAAACACAAATTGAGACTTTAACTTACTTTCAAGACTCTGAAGAATCGCAAGATTTTAATTTTGAAACATCAATATAGGATTCAGATGAGATGATAACTAACTCTAGGTTAGAGTCTATGATTGAGCACTTTGTAGAGGCACAAATTATCCAAAATGAAGCACAAATTATCCAAAATGAAGAAGTAAGAAAACAAAGTCTTCAAACTAATGAAACCCTTAGCCAACTAACCATTATGGTTGAATCCCTCGCGTCTCACACCATTGGCTTAGAGACTAAAATCTCCCAACTCGAAAAACCTTCTAGGACCTTTACCGAGGAAGATGTGGATGTTGAAACAACCATTATGGAAAAACTACTTGGAAATCTAGAAAGCGATGATGAGTTTGAAGAGAGTGAAATTGTGGCCGAGGAAAGTTCTGACGAGAAAATAGTGGAGATTGAGAAAAATGCACCAACACTGTTTGAAAAGGAAGTTGTAAAAGAGGTAGAGAAGGAAGCGCATATTGTTATCCCAAATCACTACATCCCACTGATTCCTTTCCCGAAAATTTTTATGGAAACTCCGGTAGACTCCCAATCTAAAACGTACGTTGCGGTATTGAAAAATATCCACACTAATTCACCACTATTTGAAGTCTTACCTAAAAAGCGAAAATTAGAGGACCATAAAATTAAGGATATAATTACGGTTAAGAGGGTGAGGTTAACTTATGAGGCGATGGATGAAATCACTAAGCCCAAGATTGAAAAGCCTATACTTATGATAGATCCAAAACCACTACTAAAATGTCGAAAGAATAAACCGCCCTACAAACGTAAGAAAAGAAAAGGTGAGGGGTATGTGAGATGGCTTGATAAGTGGCCATGGAAAATTAACGAGTAGTCATTCTAGTTTCTAATTTTAAATTTTCTTTCTCGTATTTTCAATTTTTCAATTTTATTTTAAATTTTAAATTTTATTCGATTATCGGTTGCACCCTTTCATCTGATACGTTTGAACTACTTCCCCGTAATACTGATAATTATATTCAATTAAATAATCTGCATTAATATTTATATAATAATTGAATATTCTAATTATCGTATTTTTCTATTAATATACTGAACTAATACTTCTCAATATTTATAGTATCAATTATAATACATTATATACTAGTATTATATATATACTATTAAAATTAAAATTCTAGAATTATTGATAATATATATATATATACAAGTATATAATATGTATGCATGTAATCTACAATACTATTCCCCTAATCACATGTTTTTCTTGAAAGGCATGTTGATTCCCTACATTTAATTGTCACAACGCATGCATCTTTTTCTCTGCCCCATGCTTGCTCCTGGAGACGGTCAGCTCAAGCTTTTGCTAAGATTCCCTGCTGTTCATTTTTTCGTGCCCCATGCATTCCTTGGGAGACGGTCGCCTCCAACTTTGTGTCCCCTCCTGGAGACGGGCGCCTCAGCTTTCACTCTGCCCAATTAAACATTTGAGACGGGCGCCTCCAGCTGCTTGTCTTGTGTTTCATCTTGATGAGACGTCCGTCTCATCCATCTGAGGGCCTGCCTCGTGTTTCCTCACGCGCGTGATAGTCTCCTCTGGTCTCCTTGACTCAATGTTTCGTCCGTTTCTTTTCCCACAATTACTTCCATTCAACCACTTCATTTCCCACCATAAAATACATTCAAACTCTTCTTTTCATTTCCCAACATCATATTATTATAATTTATTTCTATTAAATCTCATACCACTATAAATACCCATTCTCACTTCTTCTCATTCCACATCCATTCTATCTACTACTCTAATTTTCCCTCTCATCAACCCATATTTCTACCATATTCCTTCTTCATTTCTCTCTTATCATGGAAACAACCAACGCCGAGTAAAACCACCGACCACCACCCGACCTATCCAATATCATATTCCCGAGATAGTGACGACGGCCAACAACACGCTAAGTATCTAAAATTCTATACCCGTTCAGTCATTCCTACAAAATATGTAGATTCCGAGTGTTTGGAAACCTTAGGAATGATCGATAGCATCATCTTCATGCTGCACAAACCCATATCCAACATATGAACCACTCATGCTTGAATTCCTCTTATTTTCCTACACAACACCTACCGACGATCCTTACACAACCGCACCGCTAACTTTCGCATGTTCAACCAAGAGTATTCTCTTGATCAAGAAAGGGTCGCCGAGCTTCTACATTTCACTCGTGGTGAAACTGTCCATTACAAACCGTTCGACGACGACAACAATTTCTCTTGGGATCAATTCGGCTTCTCTCTATGGAATGATCTAACCGGTCAAACCACGGAAAGTTGGCGCGATCTATATGCTTCCCACATCCATAATCCCGCATTGAGGTACTTCCACCGCATTCTTGATAACACCATCTTTGGTCGGACCAATAATCACAAGGTCAACCAAAATGAGTTGTTTATCATTTTCTGTGCTCTCAATGGTCAGGCTGTCAACGCCGCGCCCTTCCTGCTCTCCCACATCCATACATGCGTCAATGCAGCAGGTACAAATCCCTTTGTTTTTGGTGGCATCATTACTTCCCTAGCATTTTCTCTAGGCCTTTCCGCCGAGTTGTTGTCTTTGTCACAATATATGATGCCAGTAAACCTACTAGATGTCATCTATTGTCGTGATTCTCACATCATATCTCCTCGAAAAGATGGCCGGTATACATTAATGATAAATCATCGTCAAATACCTGGTGTTGTGTTACCCTGTCCTAATCAAATCGATGTCCAAGTCCGCGCTAATTGGCATTTTGGTCTTGATGCTCTTGCCGCACAACAACCAGAAAATCCAGATGCTAATTACGCGGCTATGCAAGCTCATATGAATCGTCAAGATCTCCTGTTCCACGCCATGCAACAAAACCAAGCTGAGACTTTACGTCTTGATCAAGAGCTACAACATGATCAACGAGAAATACAGCGCAACCAGCAAGAGTTACGACGTGACCAGCAAGAGTTACGACGTGAACATCAGGAGTATGTTTTCCGCAATGATCGCAACTTCGAAGCTTTGAATGCTCGCATCGCGGATGCTCTTCATCTCAATGATTCTGATTCCGACAGGCGTCGAAGACCTCGTACTAGAGGTAGAGGAACGAGTGGACAACATTTTCCGAGCGACGAGTGATCATCCTTCTCTTTTCTGATTTCTCCTGGTTTTATCGCATTGAGGACAATGCTTATTTTAAGTTTAGGGGAGTCAGAATATTTCTTTGTTCGTTTTTATTTTTCTTTATCTATTTAGTATTTCTTTTAGTTTTCTTTTTCTATGTATTGCAAAATTTCCATTCAATAAAATACATGTTTATGTCATTTTAGTCTTTTATGTAAAATTATCGTGCTTATTCGAATTCCTCCATTTTCTTGAGCCATAACAAAAAAATTCGAACGTTATATTAACATATTCGACTAGTATTAAGGCTGCTTATTTTTATAAATAAGAACTCGAGTAAAGCTTAGCAAAATTATTATCGTCCTAACACTTTAAAACCCCCAATGTGTTAGATCGATTTAAGTACTTATTATACCAACACCTTTAAACTTAGTTTTAAAGTAGCCCCGAGTAGTTTATTAAGCAGTCGGCACCGCCTTAAACGACAAACTACGTGGAGAATCGATGAATATAAGTGATTGATCAAGATTTTTTAAAGAAAATTTTTATTATAAGATGCACTTATTAAGTTAGATGGTCCTTACCAGATCATTTAATTCAACAGTTGCGGAAACTATAAAATATTTATGCAAACATCCATTATGAATTGGTTCAGTGGTCCCTGGTGCTGAACTTGGTAGGGAGGATGACGATCCGATCCCCCGAAATTGGTAATTGGATAAAGGATTACCAAATATAAGTACCAGGACTCCTAGCTGGGTTATAAAGATCAAAGTCACTAACCGGTTACTCCACTATGTGCGCGTAAGGTAAAGGGCTTAATGTGATGGCGCAAGAATGAAAACGGGTGAAACGAAACGAAAAGTATTAGGTCGAGCTATAATTCATGGCTTAAATTGGCCTGTAAAAATGGGGTTGTCTAGTGTTATTACGGTAACTTTGGTGTCGAAGTCTAAACTCGAGTTATCCAACAAAGAAGTGAATTGCAACCAAGTACGAATTAAATTGTGTTTTATATCTGTGTTTGACTTATGCTTAAGTGATTTTTCATTTTTACTTTTTGCTTTAGGACAAGCAAAGGTTTAAGTATAGGGGAGTTTGATAACACGAATTTATATAACATATTTGACGTAATTTTCATAGACAATGTTACTATTTTTATTTAAATATATTACTTTATTTCAGACACGTTGGTATTTTCTATGTTTCAGGTATTTGTATTAGATAAAGATAAATTGAGCAAAGAAGTAAAATCGAGGAAAAATCGGATTAAAAAGCAAAAGAAATGAAGCAAAGGGGTGATATAGCAAAAAGGAGGAGTTATATACCAAGCCAAGAGACTAAGCCCAAAGCAGGCCCAGAAATAAGCCCAACATGCCAGCCTCAAAGCCACCTGCCACGTCACTGGTGAGACGGTCGTCTCACTCCATCCACCTAGCATGGAGGCGCCCGCCTCAAGTGGGGCCCACCACTTCCCAACATTTTGAGACGCACGTCCCAGTCTCCTCTTGCCACGTGGAGGCGTCCGCCTCCTACTCCTAAGGCAACATTTCCGCCACGATCACACTTTGCATCAAAGTTTATGGAATGGGAAGTTACCAAGTGAAGCTATAAATACAAGTTCGAGTTTCAGAGTTAGGGTCGGCATTTTTACCGAACAATCGTTCTTCCGTTATTTCGCAGTTTTATTTCAGTTTTGTATTTTGAATTTATTTTAGTTTTCGCTTTGTTTAAGTTTTATTTCGTTTTCAACGATCTAACCTTACGTTAGATCTAGTGCTTTTTATTCCTTGTCGTATTTTTCTTTCAATTCAAGAAGTCTCCGAGCAGATCCAACCGACTTGTGTGGAGTGCTCGCTTATTTTGAAGAACAAGATTATTTCCAGTATTCTTATTTTCAGGTTCTTAATTTAATTGTTTTATTTTATTTAATATGTCCGCTTAATCTTTCGATATTGGTATGTAAATTAATCGAACCAAAGAAACGAAATTAAACGGCATAATGTTACGTTGCTAAAATATTCTTTCGACTTAGATATCTAATTTAATTTATTAAAAGGTTTAGAAACCAACAGAGCGAAAGTTTGAGGTTAATAAACTGGACTAAGGTTAGAAACCAACAGCGAGAGTTTGAGGTTTAGAACCGGATAGTGGATACTAGGTATTAATTTTAAAGACAAAGCGCTTTAAAAGAGATTAAACTTTATTTATTTTCAAAAGTGTTTTAAATTCAAGGGATAGCGAGAGCATACGTTAGGATTTAATTACATGATCCGAATCAATAGAGCGAAAGTTTGAGATAGGATTTTAGATGAATATTGTTTGTCAAGGATTTTCTATCAACTTGAGTAATTAGTCGGTGGAAATTCGATTCCTTAGGTTAGACAAATTACATACTGATATCTGTTTAATTATTATATTTTTCCTTAACCAATATCTTAAAGAATTATTCGCCTTAGTTGTATACCGTAACTTAGGATAACGATAGATCGATTTATAGTCTCTGTGGGTTCGATATCTTTTAAAACTACGCGATAGGATCGTGCACTTGCAACGATTAATAGACGATAAAGTCGCGATCATATTTATCAGAGATTGTGCTTGATTCTGAATGGGGTATCAGTCTCTTAAAATGATCAGAGGTAATAATATCAAGAAGCTGTTAGAGAGCCTCTAATATCAGGTAACCTTCAAACTATTTTGGATTATGAAACTCTAGACCTTATATTTATTGTTAAACTCTGATACATTTACTGGATTGAATATTTAATTTTTGGTAAATCTAGAATCTTGTTTAACTTGGTATTACATATATTGTGACTATACCCGATATAATTTTTTGGTCTCAACCTGAGTCTATTACAAGTAAAGTGTAAGTTTAAGAGTGCACATAAGAGGGGAGGGGTGAATTAAAACTTTAAAAATTATCCAGTTTTTGAAACATGTTGTTCTTATTTTCCTGGTTTGGTGAAAGAGTTTATAAATGTGTTTCTTTCACTACTGCAAAACACACATTCAACAACGCCATGGTCACCACGATTCTTCCATACACCGTAGTGACATCTCTAAACTAAGGTGCTACCATATTTATTTTATTTTTAATTAATAATTATTTTTATATAACAACGTTTGAAGGACCAACTATGGTGATACAATCAAACTATCATGGGTTCGATCCTCATCGCCATAAAGTATTTTACTCCTTCAACATTAAGGTGCACCTTTTCTTTTTTATTTATTTTAAAACTCACAAATAAAAGGGATATCATTATGGTGCTATTGATTCACCGCCATGATATATTATAATAATTAAATACTTTCCAATATAGTTGTTAGTGTTAACCATTGTGAAATATTTTATCCATATATAAGTGAATTAACTCTCACTTAGTCACAGAAGGTCGTTTCATTCACAACGAAACCCTAGAAACCATTTTATCTTCTTCTTTGCTATTAATCATGATTCTTGTGCTTCATACATTAAGGTATTCTAATTCTTCCATCTTCTTAGATATTTCTCCATTATCTCATTTGCAGCATGTTGTTTTTGTTGATTGTTCACATTTTTTCATCTCATTTTTCCAGATTCGTCTTCACTACTTTAATAAAGACCATACATTAAGGTATTTTTCTTCATAGTTTCACAAACAAGATATTTTTTATACTCCGTTGACAAATAAGTTTTTAGTTTCACATTGATAACTTTCATGGCTATTGTAGGACTCAACAAGAACTAAACATTTTAGTAAATGAAGAAAGAACATAGGAAGAAAACTTCACCTAATTTGATAATAATGAGAAGAAATATAAAAAAAAAATATGAAGTTGTTGTGTAAGATTATTACTCCTTATATTTATTTTTCATTGCTTCACAAATCATATGAACTTGAACTTGATAATTTATACTGTCTAGTTCTGTTGTATGATGCTATTTGAGTTTATTATATTCTATGTAGATTGTTTGTTTCACTAACCTCATTTAAAATACATTCATCTAAATGGACATAGATACTTATAACCTGCAAAATAAGTTGTATTCGAAAACCAACTTATATCAATCAATATTTATGAATTGAATGCATCTCATCGTTTATTTAATGCTCTTTTACATATAGATTATGGTTTAATGATCTGGCTCCTTAGAGTCATCGATGTCTTTGATTATAGTTAAATTTCATTAATTACAATTTATTAGATAATCTTCCTCATCGTCAGCACTTGTAATCGTAAAACTTACGATTATAAAAATTACAATGATAACTGATGATGATGAGACTGATTATCCAATGTCTTGTTGCTATGGAAATTTAACTAAATTTGAAGACATTGATGCTTCTAAGGAGGTAGACCAATAAACCTCAGTACATATGTAAAATATCATGAAATGCTCGACTAGACACATGAAATCCGAAATTAATGGTTTGAAGAAGTTGATTTTTAAAAATACTTTAATCTCTTGATTATTCACTTCTTCATCAATTTGAATGCTTGTATTTCTTTAGTGAGGTGTATGAAAAACAAGCAATATACATATTATATAATAAACTCTAGTACTTTCAACAACAATTATCTATTGCGACCGTGATCAAAGGTAGTTTATGTTTTACATAATTTGATGTTGACGGATTTTGAATCCAGAACCTAAGTGTATATATCACAACGTTATAAGTATAACCATCATGATATATTGTGCGCACCCTACCTTTCAATAACAGTTTCAAGTCTTTGGTAGAAAAAAATAAACTTACAACCACACCTTACTCAAAAACGGTACGTCACGCGTGATGGTACCCTTTTCCAACCGTTGTGAAATGGATTTTCTCTAGTAGTGTTTCTTTTCTGGTTATGTTTTAAGATGAAAGCGATAAATGCGGAAAATTAAAGAACAGAAGGATGTATCCTAGTTCCCCTCATAGTCCGAGAGTACTTCAGTCCCCTTTCAACACGAAATAGATTTCACTATTGTTAGATCTTTGTACAAGCCTTATACCAAGACTGCTCCTGCAATCTTCTAACAACAACACCACCAAGAGCAATCATCTTGTATCAACCAAGTTAAAATGAGAACAATCCTCTCACTTTCAACCTCTTGCTTCCAACAATCCTTGATGGCAAGAAACCAAACAAGTAGAACAAGAAAAAAAAACCTTTCCTTTTTAGTCTCTTGTTTCCAACAGTTTTGGATAACAAGGAATTTACAACCAAATTTGGAAAATATCAAGTAAAAAGTTGATGAATATATGTCAATAATAATGATTGATCTTATCTTCCAAACAAGAAATTTATAAAAACAATATAGTGCTCAAGTGTTTATGAATGAGAGAGGATTTTTTCTAAAATAATATGAAGAACACATGCAGAAAAAGTTTCAATAAAAGTTGAAGTATCAAAACACTTGACTTTGAAAATGAATGAATATAATGATGTTAATTACAATGGAATAAGTGAAATATGATTTGAAATTTTATTTATTTATATGAGCATAACACATATATGAATCATTGGTGAAGTCTTGGAAAAATATCATGATCAAATGCCAAATTAAAATGAAAAGGTTCCATGAAGAAGTGCATGAAAAGGTGCTAAATAAGTTGCTATTTTTTCACATTCGTACATGACTTATTAAGTCATTTTTTAAAATGCATAATTTTTTTTTTTTAAATTTCAAAATAAAATATTGCTTCAGACCGGTGAAAATTATGACAGTTTTTAGTGCTCTTACGACGGGTCAAACTGTCATAATTTACCAAAAACAAAATGTTTGAAAAATTGAAAAAATTGAAAAAATTGAAAATTTGTCTAGTATTTGAACCAAACTTATGAAACATCTATTGATTTATCCAAGTAAATATATTACATTTGAAAGTGATTTGACATGGTTCAAACATTAAAAATAATTTTTCAAATGCATAATAAGTTTTTTTTTTAAAATCAATATAATTTGCATGTTTGTACCTCTATTATAAAGATCAGTCAAGACCACAATGCTAGCTTTCAAAAAAATAAATCTTGAACACTTGATGCTAGCCTTCACACATGATGAATCTTTAACACTTGATTCTATATTTTGACCTTGAAAGCTTTCTCTATTCTTTTGTCATTCATTTGATTATCACTTTGTCTTCATCAAAACAAAATAGATGGAGAGTTTTGACTTTACATTCTCCCCCTTTTTAATGATGACAAACCATTGAAATTTGAATAAAAGAGAATCTCTTATGTGAATGCTCCCCCTATCTTTGATAACTCCCCCTTGATCAAAGCACTCCCTCGATTCATAGAGAATTTAACATTTTTCTGGCTGCAATAGTTAGAGACAAGCATACACATACACACACACACACACACACACACACACACACACACACACACACATATATATATATATATATATATATATATATATATATATATATATATATATATATATATATATATATATATATATATATATATATATATATATATATATATATATATATATATATATATATCTTCCCTTTGTCATTAGCAAAAAGGATGAGAAAAGACTTAAAATATATAACAAAATTATGAACATAAACATAATTTTTACTTATGAGTTTTACCTCATGAGTGACTTCATCAAATATTCATCCTTGATGAATTTGAAGTCTTTGTCACAAAGTTGGCTTTTGATTAGAATATTTTGCTTTAGTCTCTTAACATAAAGTAAGTCTTCAATGGATGTAAAATTTAGTGCTCCAACTTTTCCAATGCCAAGAGTTCTTTCTTTAATGTATTCTCCATATGTGAAATAACACTTTGATTTTAGAACTAGATTTGAAAGTTAATTTATTTCTCTATCAAATTCTTAGAGCCACCACTTATCAAAAATACCATAAATTTTAAGTAGTCCTCAAGCAACCGACAAAATAAATTAAGTTTGATTTGGTGCCCTTTGTACTTTGGGTCCATCATATTTAGTTCCCTTCTTAACCCACACATAATTTCCACTTGCTATATTAAAGTTTCTAACATAGCAAACATTAGGAGTATGGTCTTTTATACCACAATTAAAACAAGTAGAAACAAAGTTACTTCTATATCTAAGAACATATGATTTCTTTTTAGAAAATATCTTCTTACGATGACGATGAACCTTTTGTGCTTTATTCATTTTTTCCTTGTTGTATTGACCACTTTCTTTAACAAAGATGGTTTTACTAGTACTTAGTTTGTTAAAATTAGAATAACCAAGACCACTTTTATCATTTGAATACCTTTGTTGGCTAAGAATATTTTTGAATCCAATTTTTCCCTTTTCACATCTTTCAAAGACTATTTTTAATTGGAAAAATTGAAAAGAAAGTGATTCATACTCTTTACATGTAAAATTTTGTTTTTTTTTTCAATTTAAAAATTATTTTCCTGGTGTCAATCATTTTTTCAAGAGATAAAATTTGTTTCTTTTGGATTGACACATTTTTATACAAAATCTTACATTCATTAAGTAGTTATTCAGTACCATCTAAAGCATCATTATCATAAGAAGATATTTCATTATTAACCTTTTCTTCTTCGAAATTATGTATTGCTTTCAATGCAAGATTTACATGTTCTTCGTCTGATAATGAACTTATTTCATTGTCATCCTATGTTATATATGTTTTCTTTGGCCTTTTGTCCTTCTTTTTTTGGAAGTATTTATTCTTCTTCTCAAGTTCATGGCATTCACTTTTAACATGACCCTTTTCTCCATATTCAAAGCATGTATCCTTTCTTGTTGGTGCTTCCACTTTAATGATTTCCTTCTTTCTTTCTTTTCTTAGAAACTTTTCATACTTCTTGATAAGTCCATCATCTTCTTCACTAGTGGATTCATACTCTTGATTGTTATAATGATGTTTGACTCCCTTCTTTAAGGAAATGTATTTTGAATCTTTCACTTGTATTTCATGATTTTCAAGTCTTCCAAGTTTTGTCTCATATGTTGAAGATTTGAGAGTAATGTTGCAAAAGTCATTGAGGATAGAATTTTATTTTCGGATATTGCTGTCACTTTTGGTTGTCATTACCCGGTTAAAGACCTGAGAACTTTAAGATTAAGTTTATCATTGGTTAAAGTCTTACCGAGTGCATTTAAATGATTTGTCAAACGCACAAATCTTTCTGCAAGTTAAGGATTGATTCTCGGGTCTGCATTCTAAATAACTCATACTCTTAACTCAAAGTATTTAATCTAGATCTTTTAACTTCAGCGGTTCCTTCATGAGTTTCCACCAATGTATCCCAAATTTCCTTTGTCGTTGTGCATGCCAAAATACCAAAGAATTCATCTATGTTAAGTGCACATTGAAGAAGATTGAATGCCTTTTTTATAGAGGACTTTTTCTTATCACCGTCATCCCATGAACCTTTAAGCTTTGTCGTTCCAACACTGTTGACACTGTTGACAACATTGGTAGGAACAAAGGGGTCATTTTGGACAACATCCCATATTTTTATCCTTGTGCTTCTAAGTGAGCCTTCATACGAATTTTCCAAAAATTAAAGTATTCACTCCAAAACAATAGAGGTTTGTTGTTACCGTCTCTAAAGGCCGACTTTACATTTGCGGAAGCCATTTTAGATCTTTAGGAACAGGTTACTTATAACCTACTCTGATGTTAAGTTAAAATGAAAAAGTTTCATGAATAAGTGCATGAAAAGGTGTTGAAAAAGTTGATGATTTTTTTCAAATTTGTACAGGACTTGTTAAGACGATTTTACAGGATACTTGACTAAACAAATACAAAATATTTTTTTAATTTCAAAATAAAAATACTGCTTCCGGCTGGTGCAAATTACGGTTGTTTTAAGTGTTTCTACTACGGTTCAAACTGTCCTAATTTACCAAAAATAGAATGTTTGAAAAATTGAAAAATTGTCTAAGTATTTGAACCAACCTTATGCAACATCTATTGATTTATCCAAAAAATAATATTATATTTGAAAGTGATTTAATATGGTTCAAATATGAAAAATAAATTTTCAAATGCATGATAAATATATTTTGAGCGCTAAGAAATCAATATAATTTGCATGTTTGTATCTCTATTATAAAGACTAATCAAGACCACAACGCTAGCTTCCAAAAAAATAAATCTTGAACGTTTGATGCTAGCCTTCACATATGATGAGTCTTGAACACTTGATCCTCTTTTGACCTTAAAAGCTTTTTCCATTCTTTTTCCATTCACTAGATTACCACTTTGTCTTCATCAAAACAATATAGATGAAGAGTCTTGACTTCCCCTAAAGCACAATTTTCTAGCATCCCTATAGAAAGATAAGATTTCTTTATAGGATCTATAATTAACACCCCTTCAATGACTGATGTTGTTCCTAGTCATCAAACCTAAAGTAGGACTTCCAGTCATCTTCCTTTGTATTCTCTTCTTTGATGAAATTTTCTTATATTTTCCCATGTGTATCCCGAGTAATGTCATCAGTTGTTTTCACAGTCTCATTTGTGATTATCTCATGAGTACCTTCACCTACTTCACTTTCTCAGTCCTCTTCAATTCTCTGTCTGATGAAGAGTTTTTGGTGGTTCCTTATGTTCTTCTTGTGTTAGCTTACTCATTTTTATAATCTAGTATTTTGAAATATGTCCTTATTGTGTTGTGAAAAACCTGTTTTATATGCATGTTTACATTACATATTGTTTTTCTTATTTTTTGTGCCTGATCAATTTTTGAAAAACAAGCTGGTTTGGTAGTCTTTTTCAACCACTCTTCCCTGGTTTCTACGTATGTGCCCTAGTTGTAAAAATTAGCTTGTCTGGACTAAGAAGATGTAATTTTTTGTTCATAATAAGTTTAGATACCATGATTTAAAATTGAGTGTTATCATATTTTCTTAGAGTTATTCTTTCCCTACATTTTATGGAAAAATTATGGATAATGGAGTAAATATGTCCTAATGGAAAATGATTAAACTTTCATTAAATAGAATAAAGAAGTACATTCATAAGTAGTTAAGATATAACACTCTACAGAGAATATTTTAAATGTTTTTCTCTCCCTCACCAGTACATTAGCTTATGTAGGTCATTTTTCTTTTCCTCATCAGTACATTAGCTTATGTAGGTCGTTTCTCTCTTCCTCATCACTACATTAGCTTATGTGTGTCTAGTTTTCCTTTCTTCATCAGTGCATTAGCTAATATAGGTTTGTTTTGATCTTTCATCAGTATATTACCTGATGTATATCCACTTTGCCTTCCTTGATCAATACATTAACTAATGTAGGTCTTTAGCTCTTCCTCATCAATACATTGTAGGTCATTTTGGTCATTACATTAGCTCTTCCTCATCAATACATTAGTGATGTAGGTCATTTTGCTCTCCTCATTGGTACATTAGAATGTTGTTTTGCTCTTCCTCATTAATACATTAAATGATGTAGGTCGTTTTCTTTTCCTCATCAATATATTAGCTTACGCATGCTTGTTTTCTCTTCCTCGTTAGTACATTAGTGATGTAGGTATATGTTTCTCTTCCTCATCGCATTAGCCGATATAGGTCGGTTTGCCCTCATCGACATTAGCTTATGCAGTCTATTTTGCTCTTTCATCGGTTCATTAGCTAATGTATATCCGTTTTATGCTCCTCATCAAGACATTAGCTAATGTAGGTCATTTTTCCTTCCTCATCAGTACATTAGATTATGTAGGTATGTTTTACTCTTCCTCATCAATACATTAGCTGATGTAGGTCTGATTTATTTTCCCTCATCAAAACATTTGCTGATGTAGGTATATTTTGCTCTTTCATCAGTACATTAGTTAATGTATGTCTGTTTTGCCTTCCATCATTAGTGCATTAGCTTAGGTAAGTCGTTTTTCTCTCGCTCGTTAGTACATTAACTGATGTAGTTCCTTTTGATTTTCCTCATTAGTACATTAGCTGATGTAGGTCATTTTGCTTTTCCTCATTTGTAAGTTAGATGATGTAGGTCGTTTTTTTCTCTCCCTCATTAGTACATTAGCTGATGTAGGTCATTTTGCTCTCCCCACAAGTACATTAGTAATGTATGTCCGTTTTGCCTTCCCTCATCAGTACATTAGTTTATGTAAGTCGTTTGCTCTTCGTCATCAATACATTAGTTGATGTAGGCCATTTTGCTTTTCCTCGTCAGTACATTAGCTTATGTAGATCGTTTTTTTCTCCATCTTCAGTGCATTAGATGATGTAGGTCGTTTTACCCTCCCTCTTCACTACATTAGCTGATGTAAGAAATTTTTCTTTTCCTCATCAGTACATTAGCTAATTATAGTATTTTTGCTTTTCCTCATTAGTACATCAGTTGGTGTAGGTTATTTTTCTTTTTTTCATAAAAAAATTAGCTTGTGTAGGTCGTTTTGTTCTCCTCATTAGTATATTAGTTGATGTAGGTCATTTTGCTTTTCCTCATCAATACATTAGTTGATGTAGGTTGTCTTGCTTTTTCTAATCAGAACATTAGCTTACATAGGTTGTTTTGCTCCCCCCATCACTCATTAGCTGATGTAAGTCGTTTTGCTCTGCCTCATCGGTACTTGATCTAAAACAGGCAGTTTTCCTCTTCGTCATTAGTTCACTAGTTGATGTAGTTTGTTTTGCTTTTCGTAATTAGTATATTAGTTAATGTAGGTTGGTTTCCTCTTCCTCATTAGTATATTAGCTATGTATGTCTGTTTTGCTTTCCATCATCAGTACATTTACAGATGTAGGTTATTTTGCCTCCCACATCAATACATTAGATGATGTAGGTCATTTTTCTCTCCCTCATCTATAAGTTAGTAGATGTAGGTCGCTCGCTTCCTTTATACATTAGGTTAGGTAGTTATGTTTTGCACTTTCAATGATACATTAGTTGATGTATGTTATTTTTCTTCCTTATCGTAAATTAGTTGATATGGGTATGTTTTGCTATTCCTCGCGGTTCATTAGCCTATGTAAGTTTTCTTTGCCTTCCCTCATCAGTACATCAATTGATGTAGGTATATTTTGCTCTTTCATCGACATTAGGATGTGTGTTCGTTTTTCCTTCCTCATCAAGACATTAAGTGATTTAGGTCGTTTTGCTCTTCCTCATCAAGAGTTGATTTTGGTCGTTTTGATTTTCGCCATCACTACATTAGTAGATGTAGTTCGTTTTACTCTTCCTCATTAATGCATTAGATGACGTAGATTGTTTTTCTCTCCCCATTAGTATATTAGCTTATGTAGGTCCTTTTGCTTTTCCTTATCGACATTAGATGATGTAGGTGGTTTTGCTTTTTCTCATTAGTACATTAGTTGATGTATGTCATTTAGCTTTCCTCATTAGTAAATTAGTGAGGTCGTTTTCCGTCCTCATGAGTACATTACCCGATGTAGGTCGTTTGCTATCCTCATACATTAGATGTTGTATATCCATTTTACTTCCTCATAAGTACATTAGCTAATGCAAGTCGTTTTCTCTTATTCATCAGACATTAGTTGGTGTAGGTTGTTTTGCTTTTCCTCATCAAGACATTAGCTTATATTGGTTGTTTTGCTCTCCTCTTCGCATTAGCAAATATAGGTCGCTTTGCTATCCTCTTCAAGACTTTAGTTGTTATTAGTCATTTTGTTTTTCCTCATCATTACATTTGATGTTATACTTTTTGCTTTTCCTCGTCTACTAGGTCATTTTGCATTTTCTCATCAAGAAATTAGCCGATGTAGGTCATTTTTCTCTGTCACTAATACATTAGTTAAGTTGGGTTCTTTTCTCTCCTCATTAGTAGATTAGTTGATGTAGGTCATTTTATTTTCCTCATCAATACATTAGCTTATGTAGGTCATTTTGCTTTTCCTCATAAATACATTAGGTTGCCTTGCTTTTCTAATCGTAACATTAGCTTATGAGGTCGTTTTGTTCTCCATCATCACTACATTAGATGATATAGGTAGTTTTGCCTCATCAAGACATTATCTAATGTAGGTCTTTTACTCTTCCTTGTCAAGACATTAGTTGATGTAGTACGCTTAGATTTTCCTCATCGGTATATTAGGTTATTTAGGTTATTTTTCTCTTTTTCGTGAGTACAATAGCTGATGTAGGTCCGTTTTACTTTCTCTCATTAGTACATTATCATATGTAGGTTATTTTCCATCCCTCATCAGTGCATTAGATTATGTAGGTTGCTTTGCTCTCGCTCATCGATACATTAGCAGATGCAGGTCGCTTTGCTTTCCCTTATATATTATAATATGTAGTTATGCTTTGTACTTCCCTCATTAGTACATTAGTTGATGTAGGTTATTTTTCTCTTCCTCGTCAATACATTAGTTGATGTAGGTATGTTTCAATATTTCTCATCAGTACATTAGTTGATGTAGGTCTACTTTGGCTTCCCTCATCAATACATTAGCTGATGTAGGTATTTTTCTTTTATCGACATTAGAAGTAGGTCTAGTTTTCTTTCATTAGTACATTACAAGTATGTCCGTTTTCCTTCCATCAAGACATTAGCTAATGTATATCCATTTTGCCTTCCTCATCAATACATTAGTGATGTAGGTCTGCTTGCTTTTCCTCATCGACATTAGATGATGTAGGTCGTTTGCTTTTCCTCATTGGCACATTAGTGATGTAGGTCATTTTGATTTTCCTTATTAGAAAATTAGCTAATGTAGGTCGTTTTTCTCACTCATTAGTACATTAGTTGATAGGTAATTTTTCTCTCCTCGTTAGTACATTATCATATGTATGTCTGCTTTCCTTCCTTCATCGACATTAGCTAATGTCGTTTTCTCTTCTTCATAATTACATTAGTTGATGTAGGCCATTTTTCTTTCCTTATTAGTTCATTAGCTTATGTGTGTCATTTTTTTCCTCATCGCATTAGGATGTAGGTCGTTTGCTATCCCTTATCGAAATTAGCTAATGTATATTGATTTTTCCTTCCTCGTCAAGACATTAGCTAATGTAGGTCTGCTTGATTTTCCTCATCGACATTAGATGATGTAGGTCGTTGCTTTTCCTCATCAAGACATTAGCAAATGTAGGCCATTTTGCTTTTCCTTATTAGGAAATTAGTGATGTAGGTCGGTTTCTCTCTCGTTAGTACATTAGTTGTTGTAGTTCATTTTCTCTCCTCGTCAATACATTAGATGTATATCCATTTTTCCTTACTTCATTAGTATATTAGCTAATGTAAGTCGTTTAGCTCTTCTTCATCAAGACATTAACGATGTATGCCATTTTATTTCCTCATCAAGACATTAAAGTCGGTCATTTTACTTTTCCTCATCAAGAAATTAGTAGGTATAGGTCATTTTGCTTTTCCTTATCAAGAAATTAGCCGAGGTGGGTCGTTTTGCTATTCTTGTTAGTACATTAGCCGATGGGCCGTTTTGCTCTTCATTAGTAGATTAGCTTATGTAGGTAATTTAGCTTTTCCTCATCAAGACATTAGTTGATGTAGGTCATTTTCTTTTCCTCATTAATAAATTAGTTGATGTAGGTCGTTTTGTTTGGCTAATCGTAACATTAGCTTATGTAGGTCATTTTGCTCTCCTTGTCACTACATTAGTGATGTAGGTAGTTTTCTCACCTCATTTGTACATTGCCTTCATCCGATGAAGAACCAAATGCTTGATGTAGCTTCAACTTCAGGATCTTTTTCCCATAATAAGCTTTGAATTCAGCTTTCTCGGCTTTTAGCTTGTTAACGACATTTTTTCACTCGTCTGGAGCAGGATTGTCATTTGTCATTTCTTCAAGCTTTCTTTTTCTTTCTTTGATGTATTTATTGATTGCGTCATCCTTTCGAAGAATCTTCTCATCTTTCTCCATAAGTCATCCATCTTAAAAGTAGAGCGTTTTTTCGTGATCTTTGACCTACTTCTTAAGCTTTACATTCTCAAAGTCAGTCTTAAGACATTTGTCTTCCAAAGCTTCTTTCTCTAGCCTCATCTTAGACAAAGCTTCTTGGTATTCTCCCATAGTCTCAATGGGAATGGTGGTCGACTTAGATACCACTGGGAACATGGGTTTTTCATAAGCATAAGGCATTCAGAATTCCTTCGCTCTTTTCTTTATCCAAGAAGTGTAGATTTCCATGGCTACACAATTCTTTGCATCACCTTTTTCTTTCCTTCGAATATGACGCCAAGCTTTTATCATTATAGCTTTCAAACCTTGGGAATCTTCCCCCTTCATGATAAAACTAACCCTCTTCTGTAAAACTAAGGGGTTTGCTGGAGTTTGCGTACCAAGTTGGCATCTTGGCAAGAATGGGTTATAGTTAATTCCTCCTTTGTACCAATGAGAGGTACATTGAGAACTCTCTACTTTCAATGACTTCCATCTCATTGTAGGCCAAGGTATATCAATGAATATCGTCATTAGTAAGATACATGAGTCTTCGAGACCAATGCCAACCGCTTTTGTTTTCTAAGACCGTAGACTTAGGCAAGTGTGAGATAATCCATTTGAACAAAGAAAGGCACACAACACACGATAATTCCATCTCTTTGACAATTCCTATGATGGATTGAGAAATACGTATCACCAAGCAAATTGGGAACGAGATATTATAAACAAATATTTGAATTTGAAAAAAAATAGAAAAAACGTGTGTATTGTTCTTCTTCAACCTCCATCCTTCTTTGATTCTTATCTCTCTCAATTCTTGGTGAAATTAAAAGATGTAAAGATAAAACTTGCTCGTTTTGAACCCAGGAACACAATGGTGGTGTTTAATTTCATTTATTTTAAACCTAAGATGATTAAATTCTTAGAAAACCAGATGAACCCTAATTCTAATAATTGATCGTGAAATCGTGTATGGATCATGATTTGTGCAATTGATTGAGGGTTAATGATCAGTGAAAGTGCAAAAACAAGATGGCCAAGCAATTTTTAAACTAGAAGGCAGAAATCATAAAGTTCAAATTTAAAGTGACTTACCTCTTGAAGCTGAAATTGAATTCCTTGTTGGAGGTGTTCCAGAGATGTTTTGATGATTGTTATAGCTTCAGTGATGATTATGGAAGGTGTTGATGTGCATACCTTAGATTAAAATGGTCTGGATCGTTCCACCCAAGTCCAACTGCCACAACTTGAAGTGTGATTCAATTTTGATGTTGGAGTTGTTACAGATGTGTTCCACGTGTTTGGATAACTTCTATGAGGTATATGGATTATGTTTGAAGTGAAAGATTGAAGCTTGCACGAGTGGAATGGAAGTTTAGTGGTTAAGGCTCAATTTGCAATTTTATGGTGCTTGGATATGATTTCTGAGTTTTGAGGTTTTTTGGGATGGCTTGAGGATTCCAACAACTTTCTAATGATTTTTGGAAAGTGTTTGAAGCCTAATATTGCTCAGAAATTGCAAGACTTAGAATTTGCAAATTCTCCCACTTGAAAAACTTAAAACTTGAAAAACAAGGAAGAAAGAAGGAAAATTTGGTTTATGATTCTTTGGTGTGATTTGAAGTGAAGTAGACACCTCTATTTATAGGCCAAGAGTTCTGAATGGCAAGGGCAAGGATTGGCTTGAAAATTAACAACTTGCCTTAAAGGGTAAGAAAGGAAATTTTGCATTATGCACATGGTTAACTTCTTTAACCATGGCTAAAACAATCAAGTGATCTTATACTCCTCTAATCCAAGCTCATAAGATATTTCCTCCTTGAATCCTGTCTATTTTTGTGACAAGGCTTCTAGAAGAAGGAATTTGCAAAAAAGACCTATAAACTTGAAAAATGACCTAAAATCAAGGTTATGGATCATTATGTTTCAATTTCAAAACCCTAGCTACAAAAAAAAATTCCAAGTTGTTGGACATTTTGGAAATATTGTAACAACATCTACAACTTTCATGTTTTGAGTTTTGCTTGAATCAAAATGGATCTAGGTGAAAATGGTCATGAAAGTGATGAAAACCATGTTTTAACACTTGAAAATTTTTCGTGTTAGAAAAATTTCAATCTTGACTTTTGTAGACTTTTTCACACATTTTGATTTTTATGATCATGATGGATAATTTGAAATGATTTGATGATTGAAAAATTTGAATTTGGAAAAGTTGACCAAAAGTCAAAGTTGAGTTTTCTAAACAGCTTGAATTTTCATCGATGATTCGATTTTTCCGATGATCAATCATGGTATTTGGAATATTTTGAACCAAGTAATTAGGTCAAGATGTTGCATTGATGTTTTAGATCAATCTCAAAGCATTAGGTCATTCATTGAGCAAAACTCAATGATACACCATCCTCGATCAAAACCCTAATTGGTCGATTCAAGATAGATCTTGAGGAAATGATGGGAATTTGAAGATTAAATGTTGATGATTGATGAAGATAGATAATTTGAGGTAACTGGAGACTCAAACCCTAATTTGATCACATCTTGAACAGATGAAAATTTTGATCAAACCCTAATTTGGCTTAAGGAGCACACACACAATCTATCCTGTGCTGGAATTGTTAGTGATACAATGATGCATATGTGAATGATATTAGAAGGTATATTAGGTCAAAAATTAGGGTATGACACAAAGTAGACAGAAAGCGATTCTCCAGTTCCCACAGAGTCTCCGCTCAGAACACATGGGAGAACCGACTTGTTTGTTTTATGCTTTATCGTAAATGTCGGATAGCAAGAGTCGCCACCTACTTTTATTTTATCCAATAAAGGAAAGGTGAAAATAACAGGAAAGACCTTTTATCGATTCTTAGTAAGGGAGGTAATTATGAAAAGGGGAGGTATTAACACCCTTTTCCATCCGTAGTTATCTACGGGCTCTTAATTGCTTAGCTCACTTTTGAAAATTTGCTTTCTGTGTGTATGTGATTTGAAAAGTATTTCGCTTTGACTTGTAATGATTCTTGTATCACCTCAAGAATGTATACAAAGTGTTCGGAAATGTTTTGTTTGAAAATGTTTAACTTTGTAATGATTCTCGTTGGAATGTATACAAAGTGTTTGAAAAGTATTTTGAAAATAAGTGAGGTGTGAAGAGTATTTTTTATTGGAGCAAGCAATATAGTCTTATTACATACCCGTAACCTTCTATTTTCCTTCTTCTTTAGGATAAGGCTATCCATACCATTAGTTGGTAGGTAACTTTATCCGTTAGATGTGAAGGTACAATCGTAGGGTCATTGAATGCAACATTGTAAGGATACCATAGAAATTTCGTAGGGACGATCATCACTTGTTCGTAGGCAACAACCCGGGACGAGATCATATATTTGTAGGCAACAACGAGGGTCATCGAGGACTATGATCTTTATATCGAAGGACTATGATGATGTTATTTGAAAGCGTCTTTGCTAATGGTACCCTATGTTCGAGGGACATGACCATGTTTATTCAAGGCAACAAGAGAGGATACCCTAAGGGGTACAAGTGTGAGAAGTGTGTTGTTTCAGATATTTTATCTTGATTTTTAAGGTGATCTAACGGTTGATTTTAGTCTTAGCATGCAAATCCTAATTAGCATACATCTAAGCTATAAAGTTTATAATAGTACGGAAAGTAAAAAAGATAAAGTCCTATGCTATTACAGGGGCTACATAATAGAGGTGTAGAAATTAAAGGTAGAAAAGTAAATCTACGATATTACAAAATGTCATTGAGACCTATACATCGATTTCTAGAATTTAAAAATAAATAAAAGAAATAAGGAAAAATGTTAGATGTTAGTAAATAATAGTTTGAGGTTAGTAAAAAGTTTTGAGTAAGTTAACCTAATTACTATGTGAAGAAAAATTGTATTTTGTTTTGGATTGATTTTAGTTAAGAAAACCTAATTCAAAGTTAATTAACAATTAATTATGAAAAATAATTTAAATCATGAGAAAAATAAACAAAAATATGTCAACAATTATTTAAAAGTTTTATTAACCTAATTCTAAAATTAAATTATTTTTTTGGGGTTTTAGAAAATAAGTTGAATTAATTTCGAAAAGAAATTAAAATAGAAAAGAAAATTGAAAGAAAAATAGGAAATATGAAGGAGATTAGTGCCAAAAATAGGGTTTGGTCATGCCAGGGTTTGAACCCAGGACCCCCAGGTTATTGGTGCAAAACGTGGCCACTACACCATCTATTTGTGGTGATATATGTGCGTCTCCATTTGTATGTATGTGTTAAAACTTGTAAAAATCAGAAATGGTGAAAAATTGCAAAAGGGCAAGCTCGAACCCATTACCTGAGATACAAAGAGGACTAGCGCGCGCATGGTTAACCACTAGGGTGGTGATACATCCATTAACAATGACACAATGATAAATATATAAGTGATGTTGTTTTCTGAATATCAGATTATCAAAACCAAACGCGCGTTGGAGCCCATGGGATTTGAACCAACCAATTGAAGCATGTCACACATGCCCTCACCAGAGTCAACAAAGTCAGAGACGCCGGAGCCAAGCTCCGGTCGTCTTCTCCGATCCTGCAAAAACCGAACCTGCAAAAATAGCAAAAATAAATGGAATCTAAGGACCGTACCCCCTAACTCGAGGGCTGCAAGTTCAATGGTGATGTCCTTATGATCTGGATTGACATGTATTTAGGGATTCAAAACTTGTTAATAGTTATGTCCTAACAATGGCATGATGCAATTTAAGCCTCAAAGCTTACATCTAAAACGTCAAACCTGTTCTAACAAGGACCTTGAACATGGACAAACACATTAAATATCCTAAGAGTGCATGGAAATTGAAATCGATTTCAAGAAAACCTTACTAACCGGTGCAACTTCGTGAGGATGATTCTGGGCACGGTTTTGCTTGCCTAAGGACTTGAATCAATTCTTGGAAGGCTCAGGAGGATGAATCGATCCTTGAACTGAATGAAACGGCTGGAGAATTGCTTTTGATCGTACCCTAAGACTTTGGATTTCTTTTGAAGGTTTAGGGTTTGTGTAAGAGAGCAGCAATTCGTGTTTTGATGGTTTGAGGTTGTTGTGTATGTATAGAAGAAGAAATTATGTCAAAATATCTTGCATTGTTTGGAAAATATGTGATTGAAGAATCAAATGCAATATTTCCAAAAATTGATCAATCTTCATGCCAATCACATCTTGCACAAAATTGCCAGCTATTTGGGCTTGCTTGGACTTCAAGAATGTTGAATAATAAGCCTTGCATGCCTCACTCTTATTTTTGTATTTTATTTTATTTAAAATTGAATTTTAATGAAATAATTCAATAGTAAATTAAATAAATGATGCAAGGGCGTGCTAATGGACTTATAGGTCATGTACCATCTTAGAAATAAGTTTGGATCACAAAATTAAGCCCATTTGGAAAAAAAATTGAATTTGCTTAGTATTTCTCTTCATGCATTTCTTCAAATTTCCCGAAATTGCACAAGTTCTATCTTGCTCAATTTTCAACATTTTGAAGTGTTATTGGATTATTTAGAAAGCTCAAGATGTCCTCTAAACATTCCTTTTGGTTTCATCTTCATTGAAGTTTCCATGCTCATGTACACTTTTTTTGAAAAAGATGAATTTTTGTTGACTTTTAGAATGACCTATACTGTCTTGATCCATAACTCTCAAATGAAGAATTTTTGGCCAAAGTTTGTGAGACACAAAGTTGTAGAGTATTTAGTTATCTTCAAAATGAGCTTTGGTGGAAAATTTCTAATAAAGTATGTTAAAGTTATGCCTGGTCAAAGTTCTGTTGACTTTTTATCAAGAAACCCTAATTTAGAAACTTTGACTTTTGATCAAATCTTGAGTTTTCTTGATGAATCATGATCAACCCTTGATCAAATGATGAATGTGACTTCAAAATCTTGATTTTGACCAAAAATAATGAATTTTCACTGTATGTTGACCACAATTGGGTTCATCTGGTCAGCCCTTGAGAAATTCTTGAGTATCAAGGTTGTTTTGCTCTTCCTCATAAGTACATTAGTCGATGTAGGTCCGTTTTGCTTTCCTCATCAGAGATTAGCGATGTAAGTTATTTTTCCTCACTCATCTGCATTAGATGATTTAGGTTTGTTTTGCTCTCCTAATCAAGACATTAGTTTATTTAAGTCGCATTTCCTTCCTTATCATTATATTAGGTTATGTAGTTTGCTTAGCACTTCCTCATTAATACATTAGTTGATGTATGTCATTTTTCTTTTCCTCATCAAGACATTCACTTATGTATGTCGTTATTCTTTTCCTTATAAGTACATTAGTTGATGTAGGTCTATTTTGCTCTTCTTCATCAAGACATTAGTTGATGTAGGTATATTTTGCTCTTTCATCAGACATTAGTTTATGTAGGTATGATTTTCCTCATCATGCATTAGCTTATGTAGGTCATTTTTCTTTTCATTAGTAAATAAGATGGTGTAAGTCCATTTTCCTTCCTCACAATACATTAGTTGATGTAGGTTATTTTTCTCTTCCTCATGAGTATATTACTTGATGTAGGCCGCTTTTGCTTTTCCTCATAAGTAGATTAGCTAATGTAGGTCGTTTTGCTCCCCTCATCAAGACATTAGATGATGTAGCTCTTTTGGCTTTTCCTCATCGCTCATTAGTGATGTAGGTCATTTTGCTTTTCCTCATCAATCTATTAGTCGATGTAGGTCATTTTGCTTTTCCTCATTAGTAAATTAGCGATGTAGACGTTTTGCTCTCCTCATTAGTAAATTAGTCGATGTAGGTCGCTTTCCTCTCCTCATCAAGATATTAGCTAATGTAGATCATTTTGCTTTTCCTCATCAAGACATTAGGTGATCTTGGTCATTTTGCTTTTCCTCGCGGTACATTAGTTGATGTAGGTCGTTTAACTTTTCTAATTAGTACATTAGGTGATTGTTTGCGTTAAAAAGTGACGAACGAGGGAATCGAATCGGAATTCGAATCTCTGGCTCGAAACAATTTACTCTTTTGATTTGTTTTTAAAGATGCCGCGAGCATCAAGCTTTATCGTTTCCAAAACAAGAAAAATGAGATGAAAAAGGGGAAAGCTGCAATACCGTCAATAAATAATGATATGCGGTGCGACTAGCGTGAACTAGACGCAACGCATTGGGGAGAGATCTGAGCATGGGGGTTTGTTATATAAAGGGAATAGATGTGGCACCCTAAATATATATAGTTATCTATAGCCTTATATATATATATGAATATTTTTGATATGTTTGTGTGTTTAATTTGCTATTCTATTCTTGCGAAAGTTTCTTCTTTGGATTTTAAGAAAGGTAGGTTATGTGGGATCCTAGGTTTTTGTTATTATTGTGCTCGCAAAGATCATTGGGATCTTCTGCATACATATCCCTTAATGGGAATCAGAGCATTTGTAGCTCGGATCTAAGGGAGCTATGGTTTTGTTTGGTTTGAGGGAGAAAGAAGTATGCTCGCCAAGGATGAGACCTTGTGCCTACGTATTCTCAAAGGGAGGTTGAGAAAGTCAGAGCAATCGTAGTTCCCACTTATGCTAGTGGAAGCAACGGGTGTTATTAAGAGACAAAGACAAATGTCATCTTAATGAAAAATGTATCTAATCTATTTTATCACATACATTTTGAAGGATGGATTGATTGAATCTTTCATCGTAAGTATTAGGTGTTTTGCTTGAGTGTACAAGCATTACCACTTACGAGTTAAGAAAGATATTTGAAAGATGATTGAATCTTTAATTGTAAGTTTTGGTGTTTTGCTTGAGTGTACAAGCGTTACCACTTACAGTTAAAAGATGTTTTTGTTTGAAAAGAGTGTTTGAAAAGTGTTTGATTGTATGTGATGTGATAGATGAGATACTTCTTCCATAGAGATGATAAACGTCTAAATCTCTAGGAGAAATTGATTGGATTAGGGGGATGCTTTTAAGAAGCCTGTGGGTCCTTGTATTGTAAGCCCAAGAGGAGGCATTCCGAGGGTCATCGAGGGTCCTTGCATTGTAAGCCCAAGAGAAGGCATTCTGAGGGCCATCGAGGGTCCTTGTTTGAAGCTCAAGATAAAGCTATAGGGTATGGCAGGCTTTGGCTTTAAGAGTGGTTTCACCGGGAAACCATCCTCTTAGGATTTCAAGAGTGATTTCACCGGGAAATCATCCTCTCAGGGTACTATCCCAACGCGGGTGATTCTTTGTATTGGAAGCCCAATAGGAGTCTGTTAAGAGATTTCCAGGTCTCTTTCTTGTTTGATGCCCAATAGAAGGCTAAACTCAACGAGGGAGTTCTTTTGAACGAAGCCCAAGCGGAGGCTAACTCAGCAGGGGAGTTGTCTTATATGAAGCCTAAGCGGAGGCTAAACTCAACGGGTGAGTTTTCTTATATGAAGCCTAAGAGGAGGCTAACTCAATAAATGAGTTATCTTATACGAAGCCTAAGAGGAGGCTAACTCAATAAATGAGTTATCTTATACGAAGCCTAAGAGGAGGCTAAAGGGAACCTAGTTGTTAGACTAGTTGTTATGTTATAACTAAACAGTTATATGAACAAGTGTGTGATGTATATTCACAGGAGTTTATGAAGGAAATATATAGACAAGTGTATAAAATAAGCAATTAAAGCGAGTGTAACTTGAATATATACAAGGTTTGGGACTTACACCTTAAGGGAGACCCATTGGTTTAAGAGCAGTTTCACCGAGAATAATGCTTCTCTTAATACCAATGGAATCGGTGTATAAACAAGGGGATGAAAACAAACGAAAGAAGTTTGTTTATGCTTAAATATTTACAAAGATGATTGAATGTGTACAGGGAAATGAATATGTACACAAAAAGGGTTATTTATGTACAAGGAAATGAATATGTACATATGAGGGTTGGGACTTACACCGTGAGGGAGGCCTATGATCAATTAAGAAAAATTCAAGGAGAAACCTAGTTCGGTTTATCTTTAAATCTAATTGATCATGGAAAAATGTGTGTAAGTTTATTGAAAAGTTTTTAAAAAGGTTTTGAAAATGATTTTGAAAAGTGAAGGATATTCACAAGAAGTTTTGAAAAAGATTTAAGTTTGAAAGTTGGAAAGAAAATATTTTTGCAAAGTATTAAAATACTTAAAATGTCTCATTTTTAACTTAATAAAAATATAATCAAAAAGAAAATATTTTTTTGGATTTTTTTGACATAATCATAAAATAGGTGTATTAAATGACAAGTATGCAAAAAATCATCTCAAAATGAGAAGTTTTGATTAGTTTTTGAAAATGTTGAAGTTTGTAAAAAAACATGAGAAAATTAGTGATAAAAGAGTTTTGGTCCTAAGGAGGTTTGAACCTTGGACTTTTGGCTTAGAAGTGAAGATTTTCCATCGACCCATGTGCTTGACTTGTCATTTAATCACCTTGTTTAGAAGGAGTTTTGAAAAATGAAGTTTTGAAAATGTTCGTCGGAGTTCAAGGGATCGGTGGCTACTTTGGGAAGGGGATCGAAGCTAGCGCTTTTGAAGGAAGCCTCAAGCATGTTGCTCCGGAGCGTGTGGAGGCATCTTCGATGCCTTAGAAGTGGCTTCGGATGTTAGAAGCTTGATGTTTAGGAATATTAGAAGCTTAATGCTTAGTAGAAGCTTGATGCTTCTGGAGGTAGAAGCACTAGAAGTGCTTCTGAAGAGTGTAGAAGTTGAAAGCTTCTAGGCATATCAAGTACCGGAGGGTCGAGCCTCAAGTTCTTTCAAGAAGCAAGCATCAGTTGTGATGCCTTTATTAAAAAGGTCCTGTGGGATTCAAACCCTGGACCTTGAGGCGAGGCAAAGGACTAAGTGCGTGTTGGCTTGCCACTGGGGGGGCTATTACATCCGGTCATAAAACAACAACCAATAAACATAACATCAACAAAGAATTTGAATTTTCCAGAAATTATAAAAACGCGCGCAGGGCTTCATCTTCAACCTCCAGATTTTCCTTCATGGATTCTTCATTTCTTAATGAAATTGTATGATTCAAACATCAAACTTGCTCGTATTTTTACCAGGAACATGATTATGTCAATTAATTTCATTTATTTTAAGCTTAGAATCATTAATTTTCGTATGAACACGAAGAACCCTAATTCTAAGTTTTTATAATGAAATCATGTATGAGCACAATTTTAAGCAATTGATTGAGGGTTATTACTCAGTGATAGTGCAGAAACAAAATGGCCAAGCCTTTTTGAACTGAAAGTTAGAAATCACAGAGTTCAAAGTTCAAGTGTATACCTCTTTAAACGGAAATCGTGTTTCTTGCTGGAGGTGTTCCAGAGGTACTTTGATGATTGCTACAGCTACAGTGATGTTTATGGAAGGTGTTGGTATGCTTACCTTGGTTTAAAATGGTCTGGATTGTTCTGACCAAGTCCAATTATAGTCACTTGAAGTGAGAATTGAATCTGGAGATTTTGTGTTTACAGTGATGGAATGATGATTTGGATTACTTCTATATGATGTATAGAAGGTGTTTGAAGTGAAAGTTTGGAAGATGCACAAGTGGATTGAGAGTTTGTAAGTTATGGCTCAATATGTACATACATGAAGTTTGAAAATGATTTCGAGTTTGGTTTTTGTGCTAGCTTGAGGATTTTAACAACTTTCTAATGATGTTTAGAAAGTATCTGAAGCCTAAGTTTGCTCAGAAATTGCAAAACTTGAAACTTGCAAAATTCTCCTTCTTAGAACTTTGAAACTTGGAAATCAAGAAAGAAAGAAGGAAAGCTTGGATTATGATTGCTTTGGGGTACTTTTGAATGAAGAAATGACCTCTATTTATAGGCCAAAAATTCTGAATGGCAAGGTAAGGTTATAATTGAAAGAGCTTGCAACTTGGCTTAAGTGGTAAGAAATAATCTTTTGCATTTAATGCACTTGGTTAACTTCTTTAACCATGGTTAAAATTTCTTCTTGATCCAATCCTTCTCTCAATCATTACTAACTTATATTTATCATTTATAACCTATCTCTTAATTGTGACAAGGCTTCTAGAAGGAGAAGTTGCAAAAATGACTTGTAATTTTGATGCATGATTTTGGAAATCCATGGTTTTGGAGCTCTATGTTTCAAAATCAAAACCCTAGCTACACAAAGTGTTTTTGCAAGTTCTTGGACATTTTAGAAATCTTGTAACAACACCTACAACTTTCATGTTTTGAGTTTTTCTTGAATCAAAATGGATCTAGGTGAAAAATGGCCATGAAAGTAAGGAAAAACCATGTTTCTTAATACTTGCAAATTTTTCTAAGTGTTAGAAAAAATTCCAACTTTGACTTTTTGTTGACTTTTTCACATTTCTTGATTTTTTATGATCATGATGGATTATTTGAAATGATTTTATGATTGAAAAATTTTGGTCTTGAAAAAGTTGACCAAAAGTCAAAGTTTGACTTTTTGTGCAGATGAATTTTCATCAGATGATTCAGAATTTGTCTGATGAAGAAACATGGATTTTGCAATGTTTTGAACCAAGAAATTAGGTCAAGTTGTTGCATTGAAGATGTTAAGATCAATCTTCAAGCAAATAGGTCATCCATTGAGCAGAAAGTCAATGATTCATTATCTTCGATCAAAACCCTAATTGGTCTATTCAAGGTAGATCATGAGAAAAAGTTGGGAATTTGAAAATCAAATGTTGATGATTGATTAAGATAGATCAATTGAGGTGAGTGGAAACTCAAACCCTAATAGATCATATCTTGAATAGATGAAATTTTGATAAAAACCCTAATTTTGACTCTAGGAGTACACGATCTATCCTGTTCTGAAACTGTTTGTGATGCAATGATGCATATGTGAATGATATAGGGTGGTATCTTAGGTCAAAATTGGGGTATGATAGTGATGTAGGTTGTTTTGCTCTCCTCATTAGTACATTAGCATATGTAGGTTGTTTTTCTCCTTCATGATACATTAGCTAATATAGGTCGCTTTTTCTCTCCTTCAAGACATTAGCTAATGTAGGTCGCTTTGATTTCCACATCGACATTAGCTTATGTGTTATTTTTCCTCCATCATCGACATTATTTAGTATAGGTCATTTTACTCCATCATCAGTACATTAGCTGATGCAGGTCGATTTGTTTTCCCTTATCATTACATTAGCTAATGTCGTTCTCTTTTGCATTTTCCTCGTCAATGCATTAGCTGATATAGGTCTGTTTTACTTTCCTTCATCAGTACATTAGTTCATATTGGTATGTTTTGCCTCCTCATCGACAATATGCAATAACTATTTTCAATATGTAATTTCAACAATATATTATACATAATTAGTCATTATTATTATTATTATTATTATTATTATTATTATTATTATTATTATTATTATTATTATTATTATTATTATTGTTGTTGTTATGTAATTACTATTTTCAATAATATATTATGCATATTGGTATTGTTATTGTTATTATGTAATTACTATTTTCAATTTCTAATTTAAGAAGAAACACGTGTATAACTACATATGATACATAAGGGATATGACATATAAATTTTAGGTAGTTGTAGCGGTAGGTCTTTTGTATTTTTTGAATATTTATCAATAATGAATATTTTTTCCATAATTTGTTTATTTTATATTTGTTTAACACAAATGTATAAATTATTACATACAGAAATAGTAATGAATTCCAGGAAGAGTAAAAATTAGTATCACATGCTTTTTATATATGATTTTACTATGACCCTATATGTATTTACCTATAACGTGCTCTTATATATGATTTATCGCATGCATGGTTATATTATACTATTTGTCATTATGAATACAATTGTTAAATAGAGTACAAAGAATCATGCTTATCCATTTTAACGTATGTACAATAGTTTCTTAAGGAATAAAAAATTGAAGCCCGTGACAAAATGTATAATTATCATTAGGGATATTCGAGGATCTTTAGGAATACTTTAGGATCTTTAATTGTTTAGAACTTCCTCATATCTTTTCTTCACTAATTCCAAACATTTAATACTTTATATCTGTAAAAATAGAGAAGAGAGGTTGTCATGAAAAGAAAAAATTAATGCATTGAAGTTCTTTTAAAATACACATTAAATAGAGAAGGAAAAAATTAAAAGTTAATATTATTAATCCATTCAAATTATAAAAAAAGAAAGAAATAATGAATTCCATAGGAGCGTGTATTATAAAAAAACTAAATTTCATAAAGTATAACTTCATTAAAAATATTAAATTGTCTTTTATAAAGTTTAAAATTTAAATCATATATATTTCCCATAATTTTATATCAATACTAATATTTGAAATAATTTTATCAAACTCTTTTTTTTTATCCTTCATTTTCAATTTTTTTTATTCCTTAATTCTTTTATTTTCTCCAGCCTACCTATTCTCCATCAATCTTGTTTGTGATTGGTCCAATTATCAGCATCGTGATAATTTATGGTAATGAGTTCTGAAGATATTATCAATTATCAGTAAAATGATAACTATGGAAAGGTAATTCTTGAGAATTTTACTGAGTATTCAGCCTTGTGAATAATGATAATGATGGAAACAGATCTCAAATGAGTTTCTATTTTCAGCTTAATCTTGTCGGGATCTCTCTCTTTTGAGAAGATGCGGGCATTTCAATTGTAAAGACACAAGTTTTTCTTTAGAGAGAAAGACAACTGCGGAGATTTCTTTAACTTTCATGATTGGACTTGCTAAGAAGAACAATCTTTTTATGACAAGTTTCAAGATGAAATGGAAATAAGCAGCTCGGATGACGAGGCTATTGCTTATTGTTTGCAGGTAGTTTTTTTTGTGAAATCTAAACCTGAATTGGTTAGATACGAGGTTCTATCCAGGAATGAACTGGTAAGAAACGGTCAATCAAGACTTTGTATCCAATGAGGAATGATCTCAATTGGGGGACTGGAGAAAAATGTATTTTTCTGCTTGGGGATAATCTACTGGAGAGATGACACACCCACACTTGTTTTTTGGGAATAAATGCAACCTAAACAAGTGATATTGAAGCAAACATTGAGAAATGCAAGAATGCATTAATGATGCAATTATGTATGATGAATGTCATGAATGTCATATGCATCCTGACAATACTTGACAAGACAACAAAAAGTATTCGGGAAAAGGACTATGTCACAGTTCAAACAAATACTCAACAAAATCTGCAGCAATGGCATAGACGTTACTAATGATGAATCTAAGTTGCATGCTTTAAACTTTCTGGAAAAGGCATTTCTTGGTAACCTTGTTGAGGATTCTTTTTCGGATAAGAATACCGTCCTTTGATGATCTCTTTCGAGGAAAAGAAAACTTCTCAGCAGTTGTTTTACCTTTCAGAGGTTGAAACACTCATGGAGAAAACTGTTGGAATTCTTTCTGTGTTCATAGTTCAAAAGAAATTTTCGCTCTTAATTCAAAAAAAATTGAAGTAAAAATTCATTTAAAACTTTTTTTTTTAGTTTCAAAAGTGATTTTCACAAGAAAAAACGTTATTTTGCAAAACAAAATAAATCAGGAATTGCAAACAAATGGGCACAAGGCTCAAATTTTATTGATAGAATGGTAACCAGCCAAAGGCGTGATTCCATGGACTATTTACAAAAGTTGGAAAAGGTAATTTATTGGGAAAAGGCTACATTGAAAGCAATAACCACTATTATCCCTAACAACTTTGAATTCCAACTGTGTTTGTTGCTTTAGAAGGTTTGATTGAAGATCCGTTGATGGAAGATTCTTCAGATTGACGAAGTATGGACTGATGCAGTTACTTTGTCATTTTTTATCCTTAATTTTTGCCTAGATTGCCTTTTCAGGTTTTCAATCTATCAGGATAAATTTCTGTTTATTGTCTTTAATTTTTGCCTGGACCGCCTTTTCGTGTTTTCATCCAAAGCTCATTTTGCCTAAGCCTTTTCGGTTTTCGACTTACCGAGTTGTTCTTTTGTCCTTTTAGACAAAGTATTTCTTGAATGCATCACATTCATAGGATGCGGAGTTCATCACCGTCCATGGTCGTGAGAGTAGCACCGCCGAAAAGCTTTTTGACGATCTATGGGCCTTCGTAATTAGGAGTCCATATGCCCTAGAATCGTTGAAAAGACAAAATCTTTTTAAGCACGAGGTCGCCTTTTGGAATTCACGAGGTCGAACCTTTTGTCGAAGGCTTTCTTCATCCTTCTAATATAATTGTCCATGACACGAGCGGTCGACGCTTTTCTTCGATTAAGTTCAATGGTCGACGCTTTGACACCATTCGCTTCGATAACTTAGCTTCCATGAGAACTCTCATTGATGGAATTTTAACTTCTACAGGAACACTTCCATGCCGTATACTAGAGAAAAGGGTTTCCGGTTGAAAGCATCTTCAAGTACGATACCCATGTAGAGCAAATGGCGATTTCGTGCGGTCTTTGTAGGTGATGACCATCTTACGGACGATCTTTTGATGCTCTTGTTGGCGCTTCACGGCGTCATTCATCTTTGGTCCGTAAGGAGATGAGTTATGATGCTCAATCTTAAATTCATCATTTTGTTGTTCAACTTTGATCCATTGTTTGTAATGATCTTACTTGGAACTCCATATCGGCAAATGAGGTTAGTTTTGATGAACCTCACAACCACTGTCTTGTAACGTTGGTGTAAGATCTCGATCCATTTGGTGAAGTAATCAATAGCCACTAAGATAAAGCGATGTCCATTTGACGCTTTTGGTTCAATCATCCCAATCATGTCGATACCCACATGAGAAGGGCCACAGAGAGGAGAACGTTGAGTAGAGTCGGTGGCACATGGATCTTATCTGCGTAGATCTGGAACTTGTGACATCTCTTGACGTGTTTATAGCAATCGGATTCCATTGTTATCCAATAGTATTCTGCTCTTTAGATTTTTCTGGACATTACATGCCCATTTGAATGGATTCCAAAGGACCCTTCATGCACTTCGTGAATTACTATGTCGCCCGTGTCTATCCACGCATATGAGCAAGACCATGTCGAAGTTTCTTTTGTATAACACATCTTCATTCAAGAAGAAATTTCTAGAAAGCCTCCTTAGAGTTTTCCTATCTTTGTGCGATGCCCGAGTGGGTACTCCGAGTTTGAAGGAAGCGTTTGATGTCGTGGAACCACGGTTTATCATTGATGAGCTTGATTGCAAACACATACGCAGTCTTTCAAGGCGTCGATGCGATTTTAGGCATATCGCTCCAATGGTTGACTTTGAACATGGAAGATAGAGTAGCCAAGGTGTCCGCCATTCGATTCTTTTCTCGAGGAATATGATGCAATTCAACTTTGTTGAAGAAAGTCAACAAACGCCTAGCATAATCTCGAGGGAATCAAACCAAGATGATGAGTTTTATACTTGTCTTTGATTTGATTGATCACAATGAATCTCCATATATGTCAAGGATCTTGATCCTTAAGTCGATGGCTTCTTCGATACTCATGATACAAGCATCATATTTTGCGACGTTGTTGGTGCAATCAAATAGTAATCTGGCGGAGAACGGGATATGAGAACCCTCAGGAGTGATGACTACTGCGTGCCCCAATTCCATTGCCAAAAATGTTAACTGCTCCATCAAAGATTAAGCCCCATCTAGATTCTGGATCAGGACCTTCTTCATGTAATGGTTCGTCACAATCTTTCATCTTTAAGTACATAACATCCTCGTCAGGGAAGTCGAACTTGAGAGATTGGTATTGGTTGATTGGTTGATAAGCCAAGTAATCGGCGAGAATACTTCCTTTGACCGCTTTTTGGGCGCGGTACTTGATGTCATATTCAGATAATAGCATCTGCCATCGAGCGATTCTCCCTGTTAAGGCAGGCTTTTCAAAGACGTACTTCATTGGATCCATTTTGGAGATTAACCAAGTCGTGTGATTGACCATGTACTGGCGGAGACGTTTCGAAGCCCACACCAAAGCACAACATGTTTTTTCGAGCATGGAGTAACGAGTTTCACAATCTTTGAACTTTTTACTCAAGTAATAGATGGCATGCTCTTTCTTACCGGTTTCATCTTGTTGTCCAAGTACCCAGCCCATGGAATCTTCTAACACGGTAAGGTATATGATTAATGGTCTTCCTTTGATTGGAGGAATCAATATTGGAGGTTCTGACAGGTATTCCTTGATACTGTCAAACGCTCTTTGGCAATCTTCTGTCCACACAACCTCTTGATTTTTTCGGAGAAGCTTGAATATTGGTCCACAAGTAGGTCATCGAGAGATAAACGGAGATGTAATTCAATCGTCCAAGAAATCCTCTTACTTGCTTTTACGTGTGGTAAGCATTTCTCGAATAGCCTTGACTTTGTCGTGGTCAACTTCAATACCTCTTTGGTGACGATGAAACCTAAGAGTTTTCGGATCTTACCCCAAAGGTGCTTTTGTTAGAATTCAGACGAAGCTGAAATTTCCTTAGTCATTGAAACAACTTTAAGAGATATTCTATATGCTCTTCCTCAGTGTCAGACTTTGCTATCATGTCGTCCACGTAGACTTCGATCTCTTTGTGCATCATGTCATGAAAGAGGGTAGTCATTCCCCTTTGATAAGTTGCGCCTGCATTCTTTAATCCAAACAGCATTACTTTGTAGCAAAATGTGCCTTATGGCGTGATGAAGGATGTCTTCTCCATATCTTCGGGAGCCATTCTGATCTGATTATAGCCAGAGAAACCGTCCATGAAGGAAAAGATGTTGAACTTCGCAGTGCTATCCACTAGCATGTCGATATGTGGTAGTGGGAAATCGTCTTTTGGACTAGTTTTGTTCAAGTCCCGGTAGTCAACACACATTTTGACCTTTCCGTCTTTCTTTGAGACAGGCACTATGTTGGCTAACCATTGAGGATATTCAGAGGTGACGAGGAAACCTGCGTCGAGCTGCTTTTGAACCTCCTTTTCGATTTTGTCGGCCATATCTGGGTGAATCCTTCTCAATCTTTATTTAACTGGCGGACACTCCGGTTTTAATGGCAAGTGATGCTCTACGATGTTGGTATCCAAACCTGGCATGTCCTGGTAGGACCAAGCAAATACATCAACATATTCTTTGAGAAGATCTATCAGTTTTCCCTTGACGTTGTTGTCAAGTAGAGCTCCGATGTTTACTTCTCTTTTCTGTTTTCCTCAGAACCTAAGTTGATTGCTTCCAAAGGCTCTTTGTGAGGCTGAATGATTCTTTCCCCGTGCTTAAGTAGTCGAGAAATCTCATCCGGGATCTCTTCTTCATCTTCTTCTTCGGTATCGAACACAGGGAATTCAAAGTCAGGAGAGAGAGCGTAGAGTTATTGCGTTCAATGGATTTGTCCATTGTTAATCTACATATTCGATTTATGTTTAGTTTTTTTTTTAGAAAAAGTTAATGTGAAAGTGTATGCAAATTTTTTTTTTTTTTTTGAAGATGCTTGTTTTTATTTGAGTTTTTTTTAGGATTACCATTTCCAGAAAAAGGGTAAAAAAACGGAAAAACAAACACAAAATGTGGGAATCAAAACAACGCTTTTATTTATGATTCACAATATGAAACAGGGCCCTAAATACAAACTCATTTGCCTTGGGCAAGACAAAGAGAAATTATTTAAAAGCTAACCCTATAAAACATCTCTCTGTCTTGGGCGAGGCGAGAGTTCAAAAATCAAGATAAACTACTTAAAACTATGAACATCAGTCTGACCTTTAACAGGCTTCCAATAGTGACGAACTCCTTGGAAGTCTAGATATTCTGGTAGTTTTCCTTTTGGCTTACTTATCGTGTAGATTTTGATCGTTGGTCAAACAGGTTTTGAAGACTCTGGTCGGTTGACCTTGCCTTTTGTACTGCTGAAGCGATCTTCTTCTGCTTGATTGACAGGTCGAGGAGCATAGAATGCAGCATATGCGTTTTCAAGTGGCATGTATTCTGGATTCTTGGGATGCACTTCCTAATCCTCTGGGTGAAGAGACTCATTATCCGAGACACTTTCCAAATTATTTCCAGAATTGTCTTCCAGATCCTCTTCAGTAATTGCGTTAACTTGGTGATAATCAAAATCTGGCTTAACAACCTCGGCAGGTGTATTGAAGCAAAGATTTTCATTTGGGATCTCAAATTGATGATGAGATCGAGAAGATGTGTATGACTCTTCTGGTTGACTGAGATATTCTGGAGGATCGTCCCATCCAGTTGGTTGGATGTCTTTGATTCTGATTCTTGAGCTTTCAGGAGCAGTATATCTCACCATAAATTCAAATTTCCCGCTTGGTTCTCCCAAGGTATCCCAAACCTCAGGTGGGATAGGTGGAATTTCATTTTCATTCTTTTGCAGGAACATGCCTTCAAATTTGTCTGAAGGTGGATAGAACGGCGCGTGCGATTCTTCCTGGGACACATATTCAGAGTTATCAAGATAAGTGCTCCACTCTTCGGATCCGAGAGATTGTCTTCATTACCTTTATCAACAAGAACATAATCCTCTTGAGGAAAGGTTACTCGTGTTGCGGAGTAAATGTTGAGTTCTTAAAGTAGGAACCTCATTGGTGGTTGGATGTACCTCAGTGTGTTGACGAAATCAATGCCGAAATTGAAAGGCATTCCCATGGATAGCCTACGGCATCTTGAAAAGAGGATTCCGATCGCAATAAACCGGAGTAGTAGTGATCTCGAAATCGTCGCTTGATTTTGAATGTTTGATGTTGTTTGATGATTTTGTGTAGCCAACGAGCTTACCAAAGAAGTGAGTCTTTCCACCTCTTCCTGGAGTGTTGTCACTGTGCTACGAAGCTCAACATTTTCTTGTTCAAAATCATCCATTGCTTTTCTCCTGTTTGCACGAGTATTGTATCTGCGAGCTGACTGTGAACGTAGTCGAGAAACTCTAAGACGCGACAGCTTGACGATCTTTCTCTCTGGAAAAAATTCCAAAAGATAAGACTTTAAATGACAAACTCGAGATGCAAAGTATGATGCATGATTATGAATGCAAAGAGAAAAGAATTTCCAAAGAATTTACGCTAACAGAGAAATTTCTAGTAAACATTTGGATGGAAAACTCTTATTTTATTAATATTCGAAAGAAGATTACAACAATTTTTTGGAGCATAGCTCTTACAATGATAAAAATAAATGATAAAAATTAAAGTTAAACTAATTAAGCGTCTTCGTCTGATGAAGAACCAAAGGCTTGATGCAACTTCAACTTCAGGATTTCTTTCCCATAGTAAGCTTTCAGTTCAGCTTTCTCGGCTTTCAGCTTGTTGATGACTTTTTTCCAATCGTCAGGAGCAGGATTGCTAATTGTCATTTCTTCAAGCTTTCTTTTCCTTTCTTTGATGTATCTTTTGATCGCGTCATCTTTTCGACGAATCTTCTCATCTTTCTCCATGAGCCATTCATCTTGAAAGTAGAGCGTTTTTTCATGATCTTTGACCTTCTTCTTAAGCTTCTCATTTTCAAAGTCAGTCTTAAGAAACTTGTCTTCCAAAGCTTCTTTTTCTAGCCTAATCTTAGCCAAAGCTCCTTGGTATTCTCCCATAGTCTCGATGGGAATGGTAGTCGATTTATATACTACTGGAAACATGGGTTCTTCATAAGCATAAGGCATTCAGAATTCCTTAGCTCTTTTCTTTACCCAAGAAGTGTAGATTTCCATGGCTACACAATTCTTTACATCACCTTTTTATTTCCTTTAAATGTGATGCCAAGCTCTTATCATTCTGGCTTTCAAACCTTGAGAATCTTCCCCTTCATGATAAAAGTAATTTTCTACTGTAAAACCAAGAGGTTTACTGGAATTTGCGTACCCGAGTTGACGTCTTGCCAAGAATGGGTTGTAGTTAATTCCTCCTTTCGTACCAATAAGAGGTACGTTGGCAAACTCCCCACAACTTTCAATGATTTCCATCTCATTGTTGGCCAAGGTATACCAATGGATATCGTCATTAGTAAGAGACATGAGTCTTCGAGACCAATGCCAACCGTTTTTGTTTTCGCGGAAGATAGGAGACTTAGCCAAGTGTGAGACAATCCATTTGAATAACAGAGGTATACAACACACGATAGTTCCATCTCCTTGACGATTCCTATCATGAATGGAGAAATACGTGTCACCAAGCAAAGTGGGAACGAGATTTCCAATCAGAAAGATCCTTATGGCGTTGATATCGACGAAACTTGGGACGTTGGGAAACAACACTAATCCATAAATGAGCAAAGCTAAAATAGCTTCAAAGGCTACCATGCTACCGGCTTCAGAAAATTTAAAAGCCTTCTCCATTAGGAACTTTGAAGTTAGTCCTAAGAGTTTTTCTTTGGTAGTCAGGTTTTTGTCTATCTCAGATTTCCTTAAATGAGTCATCGCTGCAATGACTGGTGGCTTAGGAATGGCTTCCAAACCATTGAAAGGCACCTTATCTGACACTGATATACCTAGTATGTGTGCGTACTCTTCCAAAGTAGGCATCAACTGATAATCAGGGAAAGTGAAACAACGATAGACTGGATCATAAAATTGAACGAAATTTTTGAGAAGTCCTTCATCAACGTTAGTGTTCAGGACAGTTAAAAGAGTTCCATAGCGTTTTCTGAAATCCGAGGGATCTTCTACCAAGGATGCTAACTCTTTTAACTTTCCTACATCAGGAATTCTAAAACTGTATTTCTTGGTATATCTTCTTCTGACGTCCATCACTCTAACCTAAAATGTTTACAAAGAAAAATCTCTAAATTCTTTGGAAATGGGAAGAGAAATGAGAATTTGAAGTTTTTGAATGAATGCATGAATGCCACAAAGATACAAACATGGTTAGTGGTTATACACACGTTCAAGCGTTTGAAGTCACGAGCATGAGGCCAACGATTAGAACCAAACATGGGTAAGTTCTAAGGGCTTATTCACCTGCAAAACATGTTCTACTGATAATACAGGTTCAACGCTTCTCTTTGAAATATTATCGGATTTGTTAAATACTTGAAGTCCAATAATATTTTTCAAGAAAAACTCGCCTGATCGTAGTCTCGTATGACAACTAATCCAAGTTTACACCGAATAGCCACTACATCCTAAATGGCAGGATGGGTTATGTGTTCTGACCACTCGACCGTTAGTTCCCTTGAAAGCAAAATGTCTTCGCAAATACTTGCTAAACACAAATACTCCCAAGACAACCTCCACTGAGAGAGGCATCTCAAATTAACTTAGTAAGTAATGAAACTTCTCACAAATTAATAGGACTATACCCCCACCTAGATCTTAAAATGTTTCTTAAATCCGGGTTAAAATTTCTTTCCATCAGATGAAATTGCGAAAACACACAATAAAGAAAAACAAACATATGCACATATGAAAGCTTAACCCCTTTTTTTCTTTTTTTGAAAACAAAAAAAGCTTGGTGCTCTTTAGCAGAGTCACAGTTTTCTTTGAAAATAAAAAGTTAGCGTTCTCCCAGAAGAGTCGCCATTTTCTCTTTTCGCGTTAAAAGTGATTTAACGAGGGAATCGAATCGGAATTCGAATCTATGGCTCGAAACGATTTACTCTTTTGATTTGTTTTTAAAGATGTCGCGAGCATCAAGCTTTATTGTTTCCAAAACAAGAAAAATGAGATGAAAAAGGGGAAAGTTGCGATACCCTCAATAAATAATGATATGCGGTGCGACTAGACGCAACGCATTGGGGAGAGATCTGAGCAAGGGGGTTTGTTATATAAAGGGAATAGATGTGGCACCCTATATATGAATATTTTTGATATGTTTGTGTGTTTTAATTTGCTATTTTATTCTTGGGAAAGTTTCTTTTTAAGAAGGGTAGGTTATGTGGGATCCTAGGTTTTTGTTATTATTGTGCTCGCAAAGATCATTGGGATCTTCTGCATACATATCCCTTAATGGGAATCAGAGCATTTGTAGCTCGGATCTAAGGGAGCTATGGTTTTGTTTGGTTTGAGGGAGAAAGAAGTATGTTCGCCAAGGATGAGACCTTGTGCCTACGTATTCTCAAAGGGAGGTTGAGAAAGTTAGAGCAATCGTAGTTCCCACTTATGCTAGTGGAAGCAACGGGTGTTATTAAGAGACAAAGACAAATGTCATCTTAATGAAAAATGTATCTACTCTATTTTATCACATACATTTTGAAGGATGGATTGATTGAATCTTTCATCGTAAGTATTAGGTGTTTTACTTGAGTGTACAAGTGTTAGCACTTACGAGTTAAGAAAGATATTTGAAAGATGATTAAATCTTTAATTGTAAGTTTTGGTGTTTTGCTTGAGTGTACAAGCGTTACCACTTACAGTTAAAAGATGTTTTTGTTTGAAAAGAGTGTTTGAAAAGTGTTTGATTGTATGTGATGTGATAGATGAGATACTTCTTCCATAGAGATGATAAACGTCTAAATCTCTAGGAGAAATTGATTGGATTAGGGGGATGCTTTTAAGAAGCTTGTGGGTCCTTGTATTGTAAGCCCAAGAGGAGGCATTCCGAGGGTCATCGAGGGTCCATGCATTGTAAGCCCAAGAGAAGGCATTCTGAGGGTCATCGAGGGTCCTTGTATGAAGCTCAAGAGGAAGCTATAGGGTATGGATGGATTTGGCTTTAAGAGTGGTTTCACCGGGAAACCATCCTCTTAGGATTTCAAGAGTGATTTTGTTATACCCCAAAATTTGCCCTCCTACTTCTCAAGGCATTTCATACCTCCATACTCAAGGATTCCTCAAGGGTTGATCAGACAAATCCTCTCCTAGGCAATCAACCCAAACTAGGGTTTGGAAATTCTCAGATCAAAATGGATTTCCAACATCTCCAATGGTCATCATGCCTCCTCATATGCTTCAAAGAATCTCCATGTCAAGTTTCAAGCCTTACAAGTCAAGTTTCCTCAGGCAATTGCTCAGATGGTGGAAAACCAATTGTATTGGACAAAAAGTCAACTATGGTCAACATACAGTCAAACTTCATGATTTTTGGTCAACATCCATATTTTGAAGTGATATTCATCATTTTAACAAGGGTTGATCATGATTCATCAAGAAAACTCAAGATTTGATCAAAGGTCAAACTTTCCAAATTAGGGTTTTCTAGAGAAAAGTCAACTGAACTTTGACTGAGCATAACTTTCTCATACTTTATCATAAATTTTTTCACCACCTCTCATTTTGAAGAGAATTCAATTCTCTACACCTTCATGTCTCACAAGCATGGTCAAAAAATGCTTCATTTTGAAGATATGGATCAAAACATTACAGGTCCTTTTCAAAGTCAACAAAATGTCAACTTTTTGTTTTGAAGTGATATTGAGCATGGAAACTTTAATTGAGATGAAACCAAAGAGGTTGTTTAGAAGACATCTAGAGCTTTCTAAAAAGTCCAAGAACACTCAAAAATGTTTAAAATTGAGCAAGATACACCTTGCACAAGTTGGGCATTTTTGAAGAGGTGCACAAAGAGAAATACTTGTCAAAAGCCAAAATTTTGCAAATGGGCCTAACCTTTCTTGGTTCAAACTTGTTTCTCAGCTAATTTGGAACCTCCAAGCCCAAGGCCACGAATTTTATCTTTATTTTTCTATTTAATTTGGATTTTAATCATTGAAAAGCCAATTAAATTAAAATAAAAGGTAGAAAATCAAAATTAAATGCAAATTGGACTTTTCTCTCATTCTTGGGGTCCAAGCAACTCATAAAAGCTGGAAATTTCGAAATTAACATTGATTGGCAAGAGAATTGATGAAAATTGGATCAAAAAAGGAAGATTTAATTTCATACCAAATCAAATTTTTTTACATTGATTGATTCATGATTTGCTCTTGATTTCTGACCTAAATCCATCTACTATATATACACAATGCATACACATGAAAAAAGAACAGAAAAGTTGCCTCAAAGAACCCTATTCATACTCAAAAAAACCGTGTCCTTCAAGCAAGTGGCAGCCCTAGTTCTAGCTTGTTTCAGTCGATTCCAAGCATTCCATTGCATTCCTGGAGGTCTCTTGAACCGATCCAGACCCTTACAAGTCACAAAATCATCAAGAATTGTGAAATCACTATTTCGGTTTGTCCAACTTTTTTCAAATTCGATTTTTATCATTCATGCATAATTAACTTGTTTTGATTGTTTGTTCATGCTCAGAATCGTGTTTGCAAGCTATCTGGGTGGTTTAATTGCATTTTAGGTGCCCGGATCGAGTTATGCCATAGCTAGGGTTTTCTGCTTCGTTTTGGGGCTTCCCAAAATACGTAAAATTGGACCAAACCAAGGTTACCAGCATGACCAGTGGACAAAAACGAATTGAACCATGACTTCATATTGCATTTATATTACTTGTGCTGGATTTTTGAATTTTGCAGGGGCTATAGCATCGAACCAAGCTGACGCTAACTATTTGAAATTTCAAACGAAGAAGATGAAGACCTTCGCGCGTGTTTCTGATTCCCAGGAAGCAAATTCGTTTAAAAACGCTTTGTTTCATTATTTTGACACCAAACGCGGATTGGTCTAGTGGTGAAGGCAACGTGTGTTTTCTTTGGATGTCCCTGGTTCGATCCCTGGCCATGGCAATATTTTTTATCACTTTGAAAACTAACTTTTTCTATTTCTTATTTTTTCTTAATATTTTTCATGCAATTTAATTAATCTTCAAATATTTTTTTCATGCATTTAAAAATCACCAAAAATATTTTCCTTTTGCATTTTAATCAGAAAAATGTTTATTTAATTTTTGACATTAAAATTAATATTTTTGCATGCATATTTTAATTAATTGCTAATTAATCATTATATTGACTTTTAATTGCTTTTAATTATCGAAATCGATTCAGAAAATTACCAAAAAATTATCTTATCATCTTATTGTCATTACCAACCTAAAACTTTTCTCCTCATTTAAAAATCATGTTTTTACTAACATTTTTCCTCTTATGCAATTTTCTCGTATTTTCCGATTATGTATATGTTTACAGGTTGTAACGTTTCGGACGATTCTTTCTTGCTTTTCTTTTTCAATATTATGTAACAGCCTATGGGATGTAATAGTTAATTAGGACTTTTACCTTTCCGCACTCCTATTATGTAACTGCCCCAAAGTCATGTAATAGCGTAGGACTTTACTTTTCCGCACTTTACTTTCCGCCATTTACTTTCCGCACCCTATAAACTACTAATAATTAGGCGTGTATGGCAAGATAAAAAATCAACATATATCACATCTAAATGCAAGATAAAATATCTGAATTTGACACACTCTTTCACACATGCATCCCTTAGGGTAATTCTCTCTCGTTGCCTTACGATTAAATGGTCAAGTCCCTCGAATGTAGAGGTATCCTAAGCACTGTTGCCTACGAAATATATCATCATAGTCCCTTCGATACAAAGATCATAGACCCACAATGTCGCTTACGAAAACATGATCTCGCCCCTCGATTGTTGCCTACGAAAAGTGATGATCGTCCCTTCGAATGTGCTAGGATACTCCTACAAGTTGCCTTCTATGACCATCCGATGTCCCTTCTACATCCAACGAATGGGGTTACCTACCAACTAATGATACGGATAGCACTATTCTAAAGGAATGTAAAACAACACGAAAACGATGATTCTGAGTAGGTAATAAGACTTTTAGTTGCTTGCTCAATCAAAATACTTTTCACACCACACACTTTTGTCAAAGTTCAAACTCTTTTCAAAACAAAACATTTAGAACACTTTGTATACATTCCTACATGAATCATTACAAAGTCAAAGCGAAATGCCTTTTCAAAACATTTTGGTCAAACACACGAAAGCACTTTTTAAAATGATCTAAGAGCAACTAAGAGCCGTAGATAACTACGGATGAAAAGGGTGCTAATACCTTCCCTTTTCATAACCTTCTCCTTACTCGAATCTAACGAAGGTCTTTTCTGTTCTTTTCACCTTCCCTTAATTGGATAAAAGAAAAGTCGGTGGCGACTCTTGCTATCCGCAACATTTGCGATAAAAAGCAAAACAAATTCTCAAAGTCAGTTCACCGTATTACAGATTTCACCGGGAAATCATCCTCTCGGGGTATCTAAGCGGGTGATTCTTTGTATTGGAAGCCCAATAGGAGGCATTAAGAGATTTTCGGTCTCTTTCTTGTTTGATGCTCAAGAAGGCTAAACTCAACGAGGAGTTCTTTTGAACGAAGCCCAAGAGAAGGCTAACTCAGCAGGGGAGTTGTCTTATATGAAGCATAAGCGGAGGCTAAACTCAACGGGTGAGTTTTCTTATATGAAGCCTAAGAGGAGGCTAACTCAATAAATGAGTTATCTTATACGAAGCCTAAGAGGAGGCTAACTCAATAAATGAGTTATCTTATACGAAGCCTAAGAGGAGGCTAAAGGGTACCTAGTTGTTAGACTAGTTGTTATTTTATAATTGAACAGTTATATGAACAAGTGTGTGATGTGTATTCACAGGAGTTTATGAAGGAAATATATAGACAAGTGTATAAAACAAGCAATTAAAGCAAGTGTAACTTGAATATATACAAGGTTTGGGACTTACACCTTAAGGGAGGCCCATTGGTTTAAGAGTAGTTTCACCGGAAATAATGCTTCTCTTAATACCAATGGAATTGGTGTATAAACAAGCAGATGAAAACAAACGAAAGAAGTTTGTTTATGCTTAAATATTTACAAAGATGATTAAATGTGTACAGGGAAATGAATATGTACACAGAAAGGGTTGTTTATGTACAAGGAAATGAATATGTACATAGGAGGGTTGGAACTTACACTGTGAGGGAGGCCTATGATCAATTAAGAAATTCAAGGATAAACTTGGTTTGCTTTATCTTTAAATCTAATTGATCATGGAAAAAGGTGTGTAAGTTTATTGAAAAGTTTTTGAAAAGGTTTTCAAAATGATTTTGAAAAGTGAAGGATATTCACAAGAAGTTTTGAAAAATATTTTAAGTTTGAAAGTTGGAAACAAAACATTTTTGCAAAGTATTAAAATACTTAAAATGTCTCATTTTTAACTTAATAAAAATATAATCAAATAGAAAATATTTTTTGGATTTTTTTGACATAATCATAAAATAGGTATATTAAATGACAAGTGTGCAAAAAATCATCTCAAAATGAGAAGTTTTGATTAGTTTTTGAAAATGTTGAAGTTTGTAAAAAACTTGAGAAAATTAGTGATAAAAAGAGCTTTTCCACTGATCCATGTGCTTGACTTGTCATTTAATCACCTTGTTTAGGAGTTTTGAAAAAATGAAGTTTTGAAAATGTTCAGAAGCTGGAGTTCTGAAGGGATCAGAAGCTAGTTGCTTCTGAAGGAAACCTAGAAGCATGTTGCTTCTGGAGCGTGTGGAGGCATGTTGCTTCTGGATGCCTTAGAAGCTGGCTGCTTCTGGATGTTAGAAGCTTGACGCTTCTAGGAATGTTAGAAGCTTGATGCTTCTGGAAGTAGAAGCTTGATGCTTCTGGAGTTAGAAGCACTAGAAGTGCTTCTGAAGAGTGTAGAAGCTGAAAGCTTCTAGGGGAAGAAGTATCAAAAGTACTTCTGGAGGGTTGAGCCTCAGAATTGCTTCTGAAGAAGCAAGCATCAGAAGTTGTGATGCCTTTTATTAAAAAAAAAAAAAGGTCCCAGGGGGATTCGAACCCTGGACCTTGAGGCGAGGAAAAGGACTAAGTGTGTGCTGGCTTGCCACTGGGGTGGCTGTTACATCCGGTCATAAAACAACAACCAATAAACATAACATCAACAAAGAATTTGAATTTTCCAGAAATTATAAAAACGCGCGCAGGGCTTCATCTTCAACCTCCAGATTTTCCTTCATGGATTCTTCATTTCTTAATGAAATTGTATGATTCAAACATCAAACTTGCTCGTATTTTTACCAGGAACATGATTATGTCAATTAATTTCATTTATTTTAAGCTTAGAATCATTAATTTTCGTATGAACACGAAGAACCCTAATTCTAAGTTTTTATAATGAAATCATGTATGAGCACAATTTTAAGCAATTGATTGAGGGTTATTACTCAGTGATAGTGCAGAAACAAAATGGCCAAGCCTTTTTGAACTGAAAGTTAGAAATCACAGAGTTCAAAGTTCAAGTGTATACCTCTTTAAACGGAAATCGTGTTTCTTGCTGGAGGTGTTCCAGAGGTACTTTGATGATTGCTACAGCTACAGTGATGTTTATGGAAGGTGTTGGTATGCTTACCTTGGTTTAAAATGGTCTGGATTGTTCTGACCAAGTCCAATTATAGTCACTTGAAGTGAGAATTGAATCTGGAGATTTTGTGTTTACAGTGATGGAATGATGATTTGGATTACTTCTATATGATGTATAGAAGGTGTTTGAAGTGAAAGTTTGGAAGATGCACAAGTGGATTGAGAGTTTGTAAGTTATGGCTCAATATGTACATACATGAAGTTTGAAAATGATTTCTGAGTTTGGCTAGTTTTTGTGCTAGCTTGAGGATTTTAACAACTTTCTAATGATGTTTAGAAAGTATCTGAAGCCTAAGTTTGCTCAGAAATTGCAAAACTTGAAACTTGCAAAATTCTCCTTCTTAGAACTTTGAAGCTTGGAAATCAAGAAAGAAAGAAGGAAAGCTTGGATTATGATTGCTTTGGGGTACTTTTGAATGAAGAAATGACCTCTATTTATAGGCCAAAAATTCTGAATGGCAAGGCAAGGTTATAATTGAAAGAGCTTGCAACTTGGCTTAAGTGGTAAGAAATAATCTTTTGCATTTAATGCACTTGGTTAACTTCTTTAACCATGGTTAAAATTTCTTCTTGATCCAATCCTTCTCTCAATCATTGCTAACTGATATTTATCAGCTATAACCTATCTCTTAATGGTGACAAGGCTTCTAGAAGGAGAAGTTGCAAAAATGACTTGTAATTTTGATGCATGATTTTGGAAATCCATGGTTTTGGAGCTCTATGTTTCAAACTCAAAACCCTAGCTACACAAAGTGTTTTTGCAAGTTCTTGGACATTTTAGAAAGCTTGTAACAAGACCTACAACTTTCATATTTTGAGTTTTTCTTGAATCAAAATGGATCTAGGTGAAAAATGGCCATGAAAGTAAGGAAAAATCATGTTTCTACTTGAAAAAAATTTTAAGTGTTAGAAAAAATTCCAACTTTGACTTTTGGTTGACTTTTTCACATTTCTTGATTTTTTATGATCATGATGGATTATTTGAAATGATTTTAGGATTGAAAAAGTTTGGTCTTGAAAAGTCGACCAAAAGTCAAAGTTTGACTTTTGTGCGGATGAATTTTCATCGACGATTGAAATTTGTATGATGAAGAAACATGGATTTTGCAATGTTTTGAACCAAGAAATTAGGTCAAGATGTTGCATTGAAGATGTTAAGACCAATATTCAAGAAAATAGGTCATCCATTGAGCAGAAAGTCAATGATTCACTATCTTCGATCAAAGCCCTAATTGGTCGATTGGTAGATCATGAGAAAAGTTGGAATCGAAAATCAAATGTTGATGATTGATTAAGATAGATCAATTGAGGTGGTGAAAACTCAAACTCTAATAGATCAAAGCAAATGTTGATGTAGTTCTCTTTGCACTTTCCTCGTCAATGCATTAACTGATATAGGTCTGTTTTACTTTTCTTCATCGGTACATTAGTTGATATTGGTATGTTTTGCCTCCCTCATCAGTACAATATGCAATAACTATTTTCAATATGTAATTTCAACAATATATTATACATAATTAGTCATTATTATTATTATTATTATTATTATTATTATTATTATTATTATTATTATTATTATTATTATTATTATTATTATTATTATTATTATTATTGTTGTTGTTATTATGTAATTACTATTTTCAATAATATATTATGCATATTGGTATTGTTGTTGTTATTATGTAATTACTATTTTCAATTTCTAATTTAAGGAGAAACATGTGTATAACTGCATATGATACAGGGATATGATTTATAAATTTTAGGTAGTTGTAGCGGTAGGTCTTTTGTATTTTTTGAATATTTATCAATAATGAATATTTTTTCCATAATTTGTTTATTTTATATTTGTTTAACACAAATGTATAAATTATTGCATACAGAAATAGTAATAAATTTCAGGAAGAGTAAAAATTAGTATCACATGCTTTTTATATATGATTTTACTATGACCCTATATGTATTTACCTATAACGTGCTCTTATATATGATTTATCGCATGCATGGTTATATTATACTATTTGTTATTATGAATACAATTGTTAAATAGAGTACAAAGAATCATGCTTATCCATGTTAACGTATGTACAATAGTTTCTTAAGGAATAAAAAAATTGAAGCCCGTGACAAAAATATATAGTTATCATTAGGGATATTCGAGGATCTTTAGGAATACTTTAGGATCTTTAATTGTTTAGAACTTCCTCATATCTTTTTCTTCACTAATTCCAAACATTTAATACTTTATATCTGTAAAAATAGAGAAGAGAGGTTGTCATGAAAAAGAAAAAAAATTAATGCATTGAAGTTATTTTTAAAATACACATTAAATAGAGAAGGAAAAAAATTAAAAGTTAATATTATTAATCCATTCAAATTATAAAAAAAGAAAGAAATAATGAATTCCATAGGAGCGTGTATTAAAAAAAAACTAAATTTCATAAAGTGTAACTTCATTAAAAATATTAAATTGTCTTTTATAAAGTTTAAAATTTAAATCATATATATTTTCCATAATTTTATATCAATACTAATATTTGAAATAATTTTATCAAACTCTTTTTTTTATCCTTCATTTTCAATTTTCTTTTATTCCTTAATTCTTTTATTTTCTCCAGCCTACCTATTCTCCATCAATGTTGTTTGTGATTGGTCCACACTTCCCTACATATTCATATGAAATAAGTGGCTTATGAGTAATGATTGTGTAATCATATCTTAAAATAAATTTAATCATATAGGTAGGTGATAGTAGGTATGTCAAGAGTATCGAGTCAGAATTTTAATAGATACTTAGAGTTTTTTTGATGCAGAAACAATTTTAAAAAGTATTTTGTGAGTTTATCATATATGAATTAAATGTTTCTTTTAAAAAGTTCACAATTTTTTTCAATGAGAATGAAATTTTATATTCACAAGTTTAACATAATAACAAGAATTAATTAAAATCAATTAAGAGTCATTAATACAAATTAATGCTTTATAATGATGTGTCACTCCATCCTTTCTAGAAATATATTCTTGTCCCATTGCAACTAGCAACGGAGTTTATTCCAATTATGAAAATTTTAAACAATATTAATTACAATAATTTACAAAATGATAAATATCTACCTAGCAAGTAGCAACCACTTTACATAACTACCTAGCAACTAATTTACATAACTCAAATCAAAAATTAAATCCAAAAACTAGGAAATGGGATTGCATTAACAAATTCTCCATTTTTTTAAATAACAACACTTTGAAATTTAGTTGTATGCAAAACAAATTATAAATTTCCCTAACTTTGTGCCAAATGTATACTTAATTATAAGTAGTGTCAATATATATATATATATATATATATATATATATATATATATATATATATATATATATATATATATATATATATATATATATATATATATATATATATATATATATATATATATATATATATATATATATATATATATATATATATATATATATATATATATATATAATGCATTGTCGAAATAGAAAATAAGCCATATCACATATACATTCACGTAATATAATATGGAAAGAAATCACAATAATGGACAAGGAAAATCATGTAACACAAGTAATCAAACGCATATAACAGTTATAAGTTTTGTATGAAAGAAAACATGAGAAAGATAAATTAAATATAACTAATAAGATACTCGTGCATGTGCGTGGATAAAATTATTTCGATAAAATATAAAATATATTTAGATGTATATGTAATTTTAAAATAATTTTCTTAATTATAAAGTGAACCATAATTATATATATTTAATTGATTAAAATAAAATATGAATCGTATCGATAGTGACCCGTGAGATAGAATATTTTATTATTTAAAATTTGATATCAATATATAATACTTTAAAAAAATTATTTGATGTCAATGAATAGTAATTAAAATATGTTTCGAGATAGAAAGTAAAAGAATGCATACTTCTTAAATTGGATTGATAACCAGGGCGGGTCATTGGGTAAAACCACTAAAGATAGGGTTTTAGGCCCCCAAATATATAATTTGTTATTAAAAAAATTAAGGCCTAAAAAAGCCTCCATCAATTTTGAATCGATTTAACACTCCCAACAAATAAAATTTTATTCAATTTATAAAAAAGCTTTTGATTTATTTGAATTAATTTAAATTAAAATAAATTTAATTCAATTTAATACTCCCAATAGTATCAACGTGAAAAGAAAAAAAAGCATGTTTTTTCATTTAATTTAATTTTGCTATGACTATGTTTTTTCCAACATTCCAATAATAATATTAATAACACAATTATTAAATTGATTTATTTGATCAATATTTTCTAATAACTCTTCTTCTTTCATTTATTATTTAAATTACAATTGAATATTTTTTCAAAAGAAAAAAAAATGTAACTGCAAATCTGTCATTGAAGAAACTCTACATATTTATACTGTAATTTTGAGTCGCCGTTGTATCATATTAGAATCACTCCTACATAGATAGAGACAACTTCTTGTTTTGTTGACGGCAAATAAGTTATTCTCTCTTTTATTCTCTTTTTATCGGTGTTCTTTTGTTTTTTGTTAAATCTAATTTCTTTATTGAAATTAGGTGAAGTGAATGATGAACCTAAAATAAAAAGTGAAGTTGAATGTTTGACAACTTATGGTAGGCATGACTATTTGGTATGAAATATTGTTCGCTGTAAATTCAGTTAAGAAACACGTTCATCAAAGGATATGAGCATTGATGTTGCTATAGAGAAATTGAAAGGACTTATTTCTTTTTTCAAAAAATATAGAGAAAATGGTTTTGAAAATGTCATAATTTCGGCTAAAGAAATTTCTATCGAAATGGATATAAAACCTAAGTTTCGTGAAAAAACGTATTATTCGTAGAAATAGACAATTTAATGAGAATATTAATGATGAAGTTTTAAAAACTCCTGAAGAATTATTTAAATCTGACTATTTTTTGTACTATTTTTTGTAAATAATTTTGCTTCTCAAAAAGCTTGAAAAGTAAATTTTAAACAAAAATTATAATAATTTAACTTAATTTAGTTTTTTATTAGAATATAAAAGGCCTCAATTTAAAATTTGCTTTAAGCCTCGTAGAGTGTTGGACCGGCTCTGTTGATAACATTATTATTTCTTTGTAATAAAATTAAGGATTTTGCCTTTCGAATAAAGATAATTGTTGATTAAAATAAAATAGGTAATACGATATAATGGTCCGTGAGATGGAAAATAAATTTTATTATAAAATAAATTATTAATTTTATTAAAATTTTAAAAAATATTAATTAATAATCTTAGTGATACATAAATAAAATTGATTAAATATGTCGTAAAAATAAAATAAAATTTTTCAAACTCATATTCAAATTGATTAAAGACTTATAATTAAAAATAATCTTTACAAAAATCTTTTATTAAAATACCTAAATGATAATTTAAAAGTGTGAAAAAATTAGCTTAGATAAATATAATATAATTTTATTTAAATGAAAAATAATTAAATTTGCTTAGAATTCAATAAATATTATATTTTAAATAAAGTTTGTTATTAATAAATATTAAATATTTCTTTAAAAATATATTAATTTTAACATTTTAAATTATTTTTAAAATATATGTTTAAAATATATTAAGAAATTCTTTAATTATATATTAAAAATTTCTTCAAAATATAATAGTTTTAATATTTATATTTAAAAAGAGTATAACAAATAAATTTATTAATAAAAATCACGTGATTTTATTTTATTAATATTTCTTATAAATATGTGATTCTAAATATTTTATTTTAATCAAAAGAATTTTATTAATTCGAAAAGCAATTACAAGCCCAAGGCGATCACAAACAATGATCCAGCCCAAAGAAAACAAAAGAATCAAGGAGAAAACAAATTACAACATTAGAGACTCTAGATGTTTCCTAAACTTAATTTTACTCCACAATCTATAGGTTATAGTATCAATTATCCTCTCTTCAATAGGTTTAAGATTCATATTGCTGCCAAAGAGCTTGTTATTTCTCAAACTCCAGATTGCATACACCATCTCAGTGATAGCACACTTCAAGAAGGCAGCTCTCCAACCTTTCCCCCCACACTTTTGAGTTAGCCAAAGAAGCTCTGAACTCCACTTTCCCGGCTTGTGGGTGACATTTAACCAACTCAGAACTTTTATCCAAACAGTTTGTAAAGTTTCACACTCAAAGAAAAGGTGATTGAGAGTTTTTTTTAGCGGACAGAAAAAACAATCGTCATCCAGAATAATTCCAAATCGTTTCAAGCGGTCCTTTGTCGCAAGTCTGCAATTACACGCTAACTAGAAAATGACATGGGCTCGAGGTCTAGCAAGGTTATGATACAACAAACCACGCCAGCTCACTTTAGTATCCGTATCTAGCATGCTGATATAAACGTGCTTCATGCGAAAATCACTTTTACAAAGCTGCTGCACTCTATTGTAATGAATTCTCATCTTAAGAATATCCTTGAAGATCCAGGAGTGGGATTCCTTGATCTCCATGTTCAACACATTCCCATTTTTAATATAGTAAGCATGTATCCATTTGATCCACATGTTGTCAGCTTTATTACAAACATTTCAAAGAAGCTTAAGGAGATTTACCTGATTCCAAATGCCTGTCAATGAGATTTAGACCACCAATGTTCTTGGGAAGACATACCTTCTCCCAAGCAACTGGATCTTTCCTCTAACTCTTGCCACCAGACCACAGAAAGTTTCTACAAATGCCATTGATCCTATTCAGAACTGCAACAGGGAGGGGCAGGCTTTGTATCCAGAAACTAACAGTTGAGAACATGACGCTTTGTATGAGCTGGAGGCACCCTACATATGTGAGCAAGCTGGAAATCCAGTGGGTGATACGGTTAACAAGTTTGTCAATCAAAGGCAGGTAGTATTTAATGGCTAACTTCTTGTTGGTCAAAGGGATCCCCAAATATCTGAATGGGAGTCTCCCTTCTATAAAACATGTACACTGCAGAATCTCCTTCTTGCTGTTATCATCAACACTACCAAAGTAAGTTTGACACCTCTGAGGATTAACTTTCAGCCCTGTAGAACGCAGGAATTTATTGAGCTTGACCATCATAAGACTAACAGAAAGAGGATCTCCTCTAGTAAACAGGAGCGGATCATTTGCAAAACACAGATTGGTGATTAACAACTTTTCACACCTAGAATCATAGTTAAAGTCATGAATGAATCTCAGTTGTCTAAGTAATCTATTGAGATATTCCATCACCAAGACAAACATCAAGGGGGAAATAGGATCCCCCTTCCTTATTCCTCTTCTAGCAGGCAGAATGTTAGAGAGATTGCCATTAACATTAATTCTGTAGGTTACACTACTGAAAATAAGCATAATCTAGTTGCTGAAAGTATAAGGAATGACAAACTCCCTCATGATCCTTTCCAACGCACCCCAGTTCACCATATCGTAATCCTTATCAATATCTACCTGCATTGTACATCTCGGAGTGCCATTCCTCCTCCCATAACCCTTTAGTAACTCATACGTCAGCAGGACATGGTCGTGAAGATGTTTACCGGTAGTGAAAGTCGCCTGATTATAGTCCACAATGCTATAGATAACTTTTCCCAACCTAGTTGTCAAAATTTTCGAGATGTTTTTGTATACAGTAGTGCAACAAGAAATAGGCCGATAGTCCCTAACCATTTTTGCTTCAGTTGACTTGGGAATTAACACAACCACTGCACAGTTGAAACCTTTATGCATTCTATTGTTCTTAAAGAAGTCTTGAACTGCTGCTGTGACATCCTCTCCAACAATTCTCCAAGTGTCTATGAAAAAACCGAAACCATAGCCATCAATCCCATGCAATTTGTTCACATCAATGTCTTTCAGAGCTTTGAAAATTTCCTTCTGTGTGATGGGAGTGATAAGACTGTCTCTTTGAAAATTGTTGAGTTGGGCTCCATCTCTCAAGGAAGGAATGTCCACCCTTAAGGCAATCGTCTGTAGCACCCATGAGACCTTTGTAGAATCTCAAAACTTCCTCCTCGATATCCTCTTGCATAAAAATGCTACACCCATTATCTTTTTGCAGGGATTTGATTATATTCCTGGATTGTCTGCTTTTGATAGAAGCATAAAAATATTTGTTATTACCATCACTATGGCGAAGCCAATCCAGCTTAGCTCGTTGTCTCAAGTCTTGGTCCTCCGGCTCTCGTAAGAACACAAGATGATCAGTGCATTTCTTCACCAGATCCAAATTATCAGAGTTAAACCGATCAGATGTAAGATACTGTTAGGCCATCTGAAGCTCTTTCCTAGACATCTCTATCTTGGACAGAATATCCTGCATAGGAGTGCTAAGATTATACATCACAATCTTCAATCTTTTGATCTTCATCCACAACATATACATGGGATTACCACGAACCTGTTGGTTCCAGTTCTCCCTGACAACAATTGAAAAGCCATTAATCTTGGAAACACAGTTCCTGTAGCGAAATTGGAATTTAGGATTTATTGTTCTCACATTATCTTTGAGGCATAGCATGCCATGGTCAGATAAATGGGGAGCTAAAACCTGTAAGGTTGAATCAGCATTAGCCTGCAGCCAGTCAATGTTTCCCACAACCCTGTCAATTCACGAATAAATGGTGTTGGCAGCCTGCTTATTGGACCAGGTATAGTAATCACTTTCACTATCCATCTCAAAGAGCCCAACACGATCCATCATGTCTCTTACGTCTTCATATTCATATTCAGTAACAACTCTACCTCCAATTCTATCTTGAGGCCTAAGAACGTTATTGAAATTTCCCAGAATGCACCAGGACCCCTACTGCTGAAGACTGATTGCCTCAATGTCTTGCCACAATTTCTTTCGATCTTCCAGTTGATTCAAAGCATAAATGGTTGTAATCTAATATATGAAGTTACCTCTGGTGTCATATACCCTGCAATGAAGTAGCTGATTTGTGCTTCTGAATACCTTTATGTCAATCATATTGTCATCCCAGAAAAACCAGATTCTCCCATTTCTATGATGATCATAGTTATCCAAGCAATTCTTATTCAGGTTGGGCTTCTTTCTAATGTTTACAGTTTATTCTCTTTAACTATAGTTTCAAGTAAAATGCTTATAGTTGGATTAAGATTTTGAGTCGGGAACTAATTTCTCTAATCATTCCAACTTTATTCAGTCCCCTAGTGTTCCAGGAAATAATCATGGCACCTTTTCCTGAACCACCAGGGGCTCCTTCAAAAACCCCAAGGGTCCAAAACCATTAGCGCACTCAAGTAGGAATGATGGTTGTTTGATAACCTCTTTTCCATGCTTCTTTTCTCTTATCCATTCCTCATCCTCAATAGTCTCTGGTTCCGTGTTACCTTACTTGTCTCCCCCATAACAATAGGTTTGGGAATCCAAGTTTTTTCCTTCTTAAGCTGAGACATCTCACAAGTATGACCATATTTCTTGCACTTGACGCAATACATTGGCTATTTCTTAGTAACATGTTGCTTTTTATATTATTTTATTAACAATTTTCTTTATTATATTATTTTAGAAATATTTCTTAAATTATATGTGATTTAAAACATCATATCATATAACTTGAAATACATGGAAAATAATTATTGTCTTGAACACACATAAATTGTGTTTATAAAATATGGATTTGTGTCTATATTTGGTACAGAAGTCAAGCCTTCTGTGAGTGGCGTGCCTTGGACATCTAAAAGTTGGATCTTCTAGAGGGGATCCTTCTGAGGGTGTCCAGAAGCTGGAGTTTTTGGAGGTGAAACGTCTGAGGGGGTCCAGAAGCTGGAGCTTCTGGAGATTTCTGCATCTGAGGGTCTAGAATCTGGAGCTTCTGGAGATTTCTGCATCTGAGGGTCTAGAAGCTGGAGCTTCTGGAGACTTCTGGGTCTGGGAACGTCCAGAAGCTGAAGCTTCTGGAGGATCTGGTGTTGGGGATGTCCAGAAGCTGGAGCTTCTGGAGGATGATATTTCTAGAAATCTAGATGTTAGGACTTCTATCAGAGGCACCGGGAGAGAAACTCTGGTCATCTTCTCCGGTCATCTTCAATCATCAACCTGCAAAATAAACAGTATGAATGTAACAAGGATACCCTATCCCCCTAATTCAACGGCTACGAATCGATTGGTGGTGTTTGTTCATTCTAAATCGGCCTAGAACTTTGGATACGAAGCTCCTCCAGTCCGTGCTCTAACAATGGCAACTAGCGATTAAGCCATGGAAAACTTCAAACGACTGCCCAAATCTATTCTATATTATGCTATAAACATATTATAAACTTTAGTTGCAAGCAAATCACACTCAAACGTAAAACACGAATTCAAAAAAAAGTGCAAATTGGAGCAGTATGTAGGGCATGTTTCAACATGTTATGGTCATGTACAATGATGCTTACTTACTCAGACTTACTTCAGGAGCACAATGGAATGCTTAAAAGTGAATGAAAGTGGCTGAAAAGTAGTACACAAATTTGCCAACTTCTTGGAATTTTTGAGAATTTTTTGGGTTGCTGTGGAGGCAAGGGTCTCGTGTAAGAGGCTGGCAAATCGTCCCTTTGTCTTGTGAAGATGTTAAGTATATATATAGGAGTGGAAATAGGTCAAGGCTTTAAGAGAAAATATTTTCTTTAAATGGATAATATTTGATTGGAAATTTGCATGAAATCTTTCCAAACTTGGCTCAATCTTTCCCTTAATCTTCTTGCACAAAATTGACAGGTCTTCTGGGCTTCCTTGGTCCTCAAGACATGCACAAATCAAGCCCATCTTGCATTAATAATTATCTTTATATTTTATTTAATTAAATTTGAATTTAAGCCATTTAATTCAAAAATAAATAAATAAAAAAAGATAAGAGGCGTGGCATGCAGCATAGAGGTCATGAATAATCTTATAATCAAGTTTGGATCATAAAATCTTAGGCCCATTTGAAACATATTTGCTTTTGCTAGGTATTTTTCTTAATGCACCTCCTTAAGAATGCTCAACTTGCACAACTTGTATCTTGCTCAATTTTTAACATTTTTGGGTGTTCTTTCACTTTTTAGAAAGCTCAAGATGTCTTCTAAACATACCTCTTGGTTTCATCTTCATTGAAGTTGCCATGCTCATGAACACTTATTTGCAAAAAGATGACTTTTTGTTGACTTTTTAAAAGGACCTATAAGGTTTTGATCCATAACTTCCAAAAGAAGCATTTCCAGCCCAAGCTTGTGAGACATGAAGTTGTAGAGAATTGAATTCTATTCAAAATGAGATTTGGTGGAAATTTTTTTGATAAAGTATATGAAAGTTATGCTTGGTCAAAGTTCTGTTGACTTTTGTCTAAAAAACCCTAATTTAGAAACTTTGACTTTTGATCAAATCTTGACTTTTCTTGAGGAATCATGATCAACCCTTGATAAAATGATGAATATTACTTCAAAATATTGATGATGACCAAAAAATATGAAGTTTGACTGTATGTTGACCACAGTTGACTTTTTGTCCAATACAGCTGATTTTTAACCATCTGAGCAACTAGATGAGCAATTTTGACTGGTAAGACTTGAAACTTGACATGGTGATCCCTTGAAGCATATGATGAGGTATGATGACCACTTAAAGCATTGGAAATCCATCTTGACTTGAGAGGAGCAAAACCCTAGTTTGAATTGTTTGCTTTAGGAGAGGGTTTGTCTGATCAACCCTTGTGAAATCTTTGAGTATGGAGTGGTGGATTGTCTTGAGAAGTAGGAGGGAAAATTTTGGGGTATAATAGTAGTCATCGAAAGCTTCCTCAACTTCCTATAATTCTTCTTCGACTTCATCATGGATACACAATTCAACATCAACATGCTTCACCTCAATATGAATCTCTCCTAGTTCTAGCTCTTCGTCAAATGTTTTTGCACTTCGTCTCACATTAGCACTTTTCTTAAAAGACATTTCAGTTTCATTGAAAACTACATCTCGATTGATGATACACCTCTAGTGGCCTAGATTTAGACACCATAGCCAATAAGCATTGACTCTTTCAGGGTATCCCATGAACATGTATTTCAGAGCTCTAGGTTCAACCTTGTCTTGCCTAATGTGAGCATAGGCTATACAGCCAAATACTCTCAATTTGTTGAGATCTGGTGGATGTCTTGATCAAACTTCTTCTGGTGTCTTCATTTCTAACATTGTCAAAGGACATCTGTTTATCAGATATGTAGCTGTCGAAACAACCTTAACCCAAAACACCTTCTTTAATCTAGCACTAGTCAACATGCATTTGAATCTCTGTAAAATAGTTTGATTAAATATTTCAACCAAACCATTTTGTTGTGGATTACATGCAGTAGTTATGTGCCTTGTAATACTAGAGGTGGCACAAAAATAGTCGAAAGCCTCATTGAAAAATTCAAGGCCATTGTCGGTTCTTGACATCTTGACCTTTCTGCCAGTCTGATTTTCCACCAGAGTCTTTCAACTTTTGAAATTCTCAAATGTTTAATCCTTAGTCTTCTAGATGAATACCCATAACTTTATGGAATAACCATCTACTATGGATAGAAAATATCTTGCTCCTAAATGTGATGGACACCTTACAGACCCCCAAAGATCAGCATGGATGTAATCAAGAGATCCATGTGTTCTTTGTTTTCCTTTGTTGAACTTCACTCTGAAAGATTTTAGAAGTACACAGGGTTCACAAAACTTCTGTTTTTCGAATTTGTCTCCACATAGCAAACTTTTTTTCCCCAATTCTACCAAACCCCTTTCACTGACATGGCCCAATCTCATGTGCCAAATTTCTGTCTTCGAAAAAGTTTTCGTGGATGCAACATTTGTCGAACTATTTACAACTTCACCCTCAAGGGTATACAAGCCTTGTTTCTGCACGCCTCTCAAGACTTCCTTCGACCCCTTCATGACTCTTCGGATACTTTTCTCTCATTGGAAAATATATCCTTTCTTGTCGAGTTCACCAAGAGAAATCAAATTTCTCTTCAGATTAGGTACATACCTAACTTCAGCCAACAACTATATTGACTCATCATGGAGCTTGAACCTTACAGATCCAATACCTACAATCTTGCAAGCTTTATTATTTCCCAGCAATATTGATTCACCATCTTGTTCACATAATTCCTCAAACAAGTATTTGTTTGGATTCATGTGCCAAGTGCACCCAGAATCAATAATCCACTCCTTACTTGAGTAGCTGCTTGAAACCACAAGAACATCATATGAGTCGAAATCATCTTGAACAATAGCTGAGTTGCCATTATCCTTACCTTCATTAGCTTTCAGACGTTCATGGCATATTTTTCTTGTATAACCCTCCTTCTTACAATGATAGCATTGAATACCATATGCCTCGTCAATATAATACTTCGAATGACTTTTACCTTCTTGTCGAACATACTATCCTTTCGTAATGATTTTCCTTTAACGGCAAAACCTTCACCAATCGTCAAAGGTTTATGCTCCTTTTATTTGCTCTAGTCCTTTGAATACAAGGCTGATTGAACTTCTTCAAAGGTCAAGGACTCCTTTCCGTACAAGAGAGTTTCTTTGAAGTGAGCATGTGTTATGGGCAAAGCGCGCAACGTCAACAATGCTTGATATTCATCATTGATCTTCACATTAATATTTTCAAGATTAAGAATCAGTTTGTTGAACATATCCAACTGCTTAGTTAATACTTTATCTTTAATCATCCATATAAATATAAAGCTTGCTTCAGGTAGAGCCGATTTACAAGTGATTTAGGCATGTTAATACTTTCAATTTTCACCCATAACCCTACATTTGTCGTCTTCTTTGATACCTATCAAAGAACCTTATCACCAAGGCTCTACAAGATTGCACGCTGGGCCTTCTCTATCATCATTGTCTTCTCATTTGTAGTTAACGCAACATTCATGGCTGCTTCTCCCTTCAACTCTTCCAAACAACCCTGCTAAACTAGTAGGGTTTTCATCTTCAAGCACCACAGGCCGAAATCGTTCACTCCGGTGAACTTTTCAATATCATACTTTATTGAATACATCTTCTCCATGCTCACCGCACCAATTTGTTTTGAAACATGATACCTTTTAATAAAGTATAAACTTGTTTGTGTATGATCAAGAAACAATTGGGGTAGAAAAGATGAAGAACACGAAGAACAACAAGTATTGGTTATTAACATCTATTCTTTACATTCTCTTAAATCAAGATTACGAGTACACAAGAATAACAAATAACCATCTCGCCCTGAATTAGGATTTGTAGTATCAAATCATATGAGACTACTATGCTATTTATAATAAATCTAACTTACTAAACTAATGGGTTTTTTCACAAATACCCATTACAAGCTAACTTAGGGTACAATCTAACTTAAATAGTTCGACATTACAAACAGACCCAATTCAAAGTACTAACAACCCTAGCATTTTGACACCCACATACTAGAACATACTTCAACTACAGTATGTAGGTCTTCAACACCAACATGTGAACATACTTCGACGACATGCATAAATTATGTCAAACCAAAAGCTACTATTTGACCCAATAGAGTTTGATCAAATATCTCACAAGATGAATGTGAAAGAAGAACATAACACAAAGTTATTACAAATTTCTGGATGTATCAGTCTTGGTAAATATGATATTATTGAGCTTGATTAATCATTAAAGATAACAAGATTAATCAACTCACTCTCTAAATCACTAAACGCAACAACACAATCGCATAAAACGAGATGAAACAAAAAGGATAATGAATTTGACATGAATTCACAATCAAGAGGTTATTTGTAGATGATGATGAAGAAGAAGAAGAAGAAGAAGAGAAAATATCATGGTGTAAAGGAGAATACAATAAGAAGAGAATATAAATAAAACACTCAATGTATTTATGGGTAACACCATATGTTTCTCACACTTGTTACTTTCATCAAAGAAAAAGTTATCTATATGAAATATAAAAAATGGGTTTTTAAAGCAATGTTTCAAATCAAGTGAAAACCATGATACAAATCAATTTTGGACCCTTTAACTTGTTGATTCGAATCAAGTGAAACTATGATTCAAATCAATTTGAACAGGGGGAAAATGAAGCTTCAAAAGGGCACTTGGTTCGAACGAATATATGTATTGGATTCATATCACATGAGGAATCGATTTGAATCATGTGTATTTTTTTATTCGAATCATTTCAACCAGAAACGTTTCCCATATTTCACACTGCTCATGATTCAAATTATATTGTGTGCTTGATTTAAATCAATTCACTGATATTTCAATTTTTCATAACTTTAACTTGTGATTCAAGTTACGCCTGTGAGAATGACAAGAGAGAATTCTCATTGGCTCAAAAGCAGAATACTAACAAAGATTAAAAGAGATTTATTTCATGAAATGAAGAGCATCTTATTGGTACAAGTTTCTAATAGCCAAAGCAATTACAAATAATAAAATCTTATAACTACAATGAACGAATTGAATTCAATTACAAATACGCAAATCAAATACCATAAACAATAATCAAAAGACAATGCATCAAAACACAAACGACGCTTAGAGCACTTTATAGGTATCACGTGATACTTAATGTTTTCAAATATAACAATTATTTATACAAAGAAAAGATACAATAAAAAAATAAAAAAATTAAAGATCTCAAGGTTAGGATTTAAGTTTGGGTAAGGGTTGTTAAAGAAGTAGGAAATGATCTACTAATTAACTCGGGCTTCGAGAGTTACTATAGGTTTCTTCTTGAAAAGAATTTTATCAGCATAAAATGCAATAAGTTGAGAACTTTGTTCCTAAAATTCATTCTTGGTACATAAAATCATCTTCTCCAAGCACTTAAAAACTTCACTTTTAGAATACCAAGGAAAAGAAAAATTAAAGTGGTCATACCAGCCTTCATCTTTACATGTAACAATTTCCATATCACCCAACCTAACCTCCATTTCATACGTGTTATCATTATGGATCTTAATTCCCTCTCTCTAAAGTACCACGGGTTGTACCTGTCTTTGTAGTAGTAGTGTACCCAACGCTGTTTTTCGCCCAATCAACTAAAGAGAAATAGAATCAACCACTCGTACCCGCCAAACATACAACAATACACTCAGTATACACTAAGTGCTCAACATACTAAACATGATAAGAAATATTTTAGAAATGAAGAAGTGGTGCCACTTTACAATGATTTTGATATCACTAGAAACATAAGTGACAAATCATTTACATACACTCTTTTTGAGAATTAGACATATTTTTTTTCCATAAAGAAGCTTCGAGACGAGCAAGGAGTCTGGTGGAAAGGGAGTGAAAACTGTGAAAGAATTCTGCTAAACTACTTCTCGGAACTTTTCTCTTCCTCTGAACCTTCTAACATTCAGGAAACGTGCGAAGTGGTTCGAGGTAAAATCTCTCAAGATCATGTACAGTGGTGTGAGGCAACTTTTGAAGCAAATGAGGTCAAAGAGGCTTTGTTTCAAATGCACCCTTTAAAATCTCCAGGGCCTGATGGGCTGCCAGCTCTGTTTTACCAAAAATTCTGGAATGTGGTGGGATCCAATGTTATTACCATGGCTTTGGATATTTTAAACAATGGGAAAAATCCAGAAATCTTGAATAAAACTTACTTAGCTCTGATTCCAAAGTGTAAGAACCCTACATCTCCAAAAGAATTCAGACCCATAAGCTTGTGTAACGTGGCTATGAAAGTTGTTACGAAGACCATCGCAAACAGGCTCAAAAGGATCCTTCCGGAGATTGTGGATGAAGAGCAAAGCGCCTTTGTCCATGGTAGGCAGATAAAGGATAATGCTTTGGTGGCTATGGAGTGTTTCTATTGGCTAAAGAAGAAGACTAAAGGTAAAAAAAGGAATGATGGCTCTCAAGCTGGACATGTCGAAGGCGTATGACCGTTTGGAGTGGGAATTTGTAAAAGTTACTCTGATGACTATGGGCTTTCCTTCTAGAATGGTGAACCTCATATACTCTTGCATCTCTACGGTTTCGTACCAACTGCTTATCAACGGCCAACCCAGCAAAAGTTTCGTGCCAGAGAGGGGACTCCGTCAGGGGGATCCACTCTCTCCCTACCTGTTTATCATGTGTGTTGATGTTCTTTCATGTTTGTTGAAAAAGGAGGCCAGAGACAGGAACATCCATGGAATTCGTGTGGCTCGTAAAGCTCCAGAAATTTCCCATCTGTTTTTTGCTGATGACAGTTTACTTTTTGCAAGAGCTAATCAGGTGGAAGGCAATCGTATTTTGGAAATTCTCTAGATATATCGTAGAGCTGATAACACGAATTTATATAACATATTTGACTTAATTTTCATAGATAATGTTACTATTTTTATTTAATTATTCTGTTTTATTTCCGTATTACGTTGGTATTTCTTTTGTTTCAGGTATTTGTATTAAATAAAGATAAATTAAGCAAAGAAATAAAATTGAGGAAAAATCGGATTAAAAAGCCAAAGAAATGAAGCAAAGGGGTAATATAGCAAAAAGGAGGAGTTAATAAGAAAGAAATAATTATAAGACTAAGCCCAGAAGAGAAAAGCCCAGCAGAAGTCCAGTCCACAAGGTGTGACGACCGTAACAGCCCTGTGACGACCGTAACACGCTAATAGCCTTGTGACGACCGTAACAGCCCTGTGACGACCGTAACGCGCTTATATTTCACGTTGCTGAACTGAGACCCACGTCTCAGGATTGTTCTTCATGAGTGAGACCCACGTCTCCTATCCTTCCATGATGTGAGACCCACGTCTCACACTTCCTTCTTCAGTGGAGACATCCATCCCATGTTCTCCCATGATTCTGGCAGTTTTTACACATGATGTCCACTAGCCTTCGTACAACATGGAAACGGGAAGTTACAAATGAAGCCTATAAATACAAGTTCAACCTTCAGTGCAAGGGTCGGCGATTCTTACCGAAAAATCGTTCTTCCATTATTTCGTATTTTATTTTCTTTTCAGTTTTGTATTTCTATTTTATTTTCTATTTCAGTTTCTTTCTTTAGTTTTTATTTTAGTTTAAGTTTCTATAATTTCCTCACAACAATTCCTACACCGGAAATTGTTGTGTATTTTTCACTGATCTAACCTTACATTAGATCTAGTGCTTTTTATTCCTTGTCATATTTTTCTTTTCGATTCGAGAAGTCTCCGAGCAGATCCAGCCGACTTGTGGTGGAATGCTCGTTTATTTCGAAGAACAAGATTATTCAAGTATTATTATTTTCAGGTTCTTAATATAATTATTTTATTTCATTTAAAGTATTGTGCCTGATATTTATTTATTTGATTATGGAGATGTTTAAATATACTGAACCTTATTATTTATGCATGTCTGAATTAATAAATATGTCCGGCTAAACCGTTTAGGTATCGGTGTGTAATAGTAGTAAAAGTAGGAATTAAATTGTTTCTAAGCTAAAATATTAATTAACATAATTTCTGGTTATGACTTTTTGTAATTAAAATTAATCTTTTTGCTACGAAAGTAAGATAAGTAGAATAGGTTAGGATCGAGACCACGAAAGTGTGAGGTTTTAACCGGATAGCTAAAGTTAGGCATTCGATTTAAATACAGCGAGAGCGCTTTAAAACGAATTAGATTTTATTAAGTTTTCAAAGAATATTTTCTAAACACTTATGGGCTAGCAAGAGCAGGCATAGGGCTTTAGGAGTATAATCCGAGATAAGACCACGAAAGTGTGAGTTGAGGGTTTTTAAACTGATAATTTCTACGGAACAATTAAGTTAACCATCTTTATACGCTTAGGTTCGATTTAATCCGCTTAGGTTCACTACATTACGTACCGATATCCGTTTTATTTATATTTTTCCTTAAACCTTTATCCAAAAGAATTATTCGCCTTAGCTGTATACCGTAACTTAGGATAACAATAGATCGATTTATAGTCTCTGTGGGTTCGATATCTTTTTAAAACTACGCGATAGGACTGTGCACTTGCAGTCTCCCGATTAATTGACGATAAAGTCCTACGATCAAGAGCTTTAGGTCAAACTGTCAACTTAGACAAATCAGAGGTCTCTTTCAGCAGGAATGTTGAACCTGAAGTGCAAGAAGAAATCTGTAACAGCATGGGAGTTCGAGCAGTTTCATGGCATAAGAAGTATCTAGGGCTTCCTGTGTTGTTAGGCAGGTCGAAGAAAAAGATTTTTTCTTTGGTGGTGGAGAAGGTGTGGAAGAAGATCAAAGGGTGGAAAGAGAGATTTTTGTCCAGAGCTGGGAAGGAGACCCTTATAAAAGCGGTTGCTCAGGCGATTCCAAGTTATGTCATGAGCTGCTACAAACTGCCGGAAAAGTGTGTGCAAAGAGATTGAGAGTACGATAGCTCAATTCTGGTGGGGAACCAAAGGAGGAAGAAGGAAAATACACTGGCTAAGTTGGGAAAATCTTGGAAAAGCAAAAGGTGAAGGAGGATTGAGATTTAGAGGAATCAGTGAATTTAATACAAGTCTATTGGGGAAACAATATTGGAGACTACTTTCTGACGAGAAGTCTCTTGCTGCAAAAAATTTCAAGGGTAGGTATTTTCCGAATTCAAGCTTCAGAGACGCCTCCCTGGGTTACCAACCAAGTTTCGCCTAGAGGAGTATTATGAGTGCTAAAGAACTGGTTCTGTCCGGAAGCCGCTGGAGGGTAGGAAATGGAAAAAAGCATCAGAGTCTGGGAGGATTGATGGCTTCCAAACAATCCGAGTTTCAAAGTTTTTCCGCACAACAGAATAATCTCCAACAAAACAAAAGTCTCGGAATTGATTGATGTTGAGATGGGAAATTGGAATACAAGCAAAGTCAGGAACCTTTTCTGCCAATCTGATGCTAACCAAATCCTCAATATTCCTATTTCCTTTCGTCAACCTACTGATAAGATTATTTAGCATTTTGAAAGAAACGGAGAATATTTGGTAAGAAGTGTTTATCATGCGCTAAAAAAGATTGCTAATGCACAGATTCCAGGCCCATCATATTTTGCTATGAAAAACTTTTGGAAAGAGATCTGGAAACTCCCGATTCAGCCGTATATTCGGAATTTCTTATGGCGTCTAGCAAAGAACATCCTTCCAACAAGAGAAAACCTCCTGAAAAAAGGTATTCCAGTGGAACCTTGTTGTCCATTCTGTCAAACTGAAGTTGAAACGGTTCAGCATCTGTTTATGCAATGTCATTTTGCAAAAGCTACATGGTTTTCCTCTCCTCTCGGCTATCGGGTGCCGTTTGACACTGACATAATAGACTGGTTGAAGAACATTGTTAAGGATTCAGGGAGCACGCACAGTCAGGCCCTCTGCACTGCTATGTGGAGACTTTGGAAAGCCATGAACGACCTCTGTTTCAACTCCAAACGTTCAGAACCTGCTCTGATCGCGGCGGCTGCTTGGAATTCTGTTCTGGAGTTGCAGGAAAACCTCTCTGCCATGGCAAAATCCGAGGTTCAGAATCAGGAAAAGCTTGTAGCTGGCAGGGATCACGAGGTTGTTATTATGCAGGTGGATGCGGGCATCGGAGATGGTTGTATCTCTTTCGGTTGTGTGATTAAAAATCACGAAAATGATATCGTAATGGCTGCGTCAAAGAAGGAGGCAGTGGAATCTAGCCCGTTGGTGGCAGAAATTCTAGCCATCCGGTGGAGCCTTTAGCTTGCAAAACATCTGAATATAAGTAGTATCCTAGTGCAGACTGATTCTTCTCTTGCTGCTGATTTCATTCATGGTGTCGAAGTTTTAGCAGATATTGATCACATTGTTTTAGACTGCTCTGTTCTTTTAGATAGTTTTAAGCAAGCTTCTGTTATGTTTCTTGGTGGGAATGGGACTTTAGATGCTCATAAAATGGCTGGCATAGAAAAAAAAAAGTGAGAAATAAGTGTTGGCTTGGGAAGGTTTAAGAATTGTACCAAAACTTTGTTCTTTCTTCTAATTTTTAATGGAATTGCATTTTAAGTCCAAAAAAAAAAAAAGACATATTTTTTATTCAAAAGCTTGACAATTAACCAGTGCATCATTTGATATTTCATCTTCAATTTGTCCATAGTAACTTGGCTGAAATGAACATCGCGAATGCGAACCAATTGCTTTAGTATTTGTTGAACATAATTATGACAGTCATAATTGTCATATTTATATTCCTTGACACCCATATCTCATTGATGTCAATTTTAAACAATCGAGTTTACATGGTGTATGTAAAAATGGTTTCCACGTTTCTTAAAAGATTTTAATACCTTACTTCGAAACATTGGAGACTTGGCGTCGGAGAACACTTTACATTAAAGGGCTTTTACATGATGTTCAAAAATAGTTAGTGTCTAAATGTATTTCAAAAACTTACGCTAGATTAAAATCATATGCCATGTCATTCAAATCATTTGACCAAAAATGTTCATTTATATCAAAATATGCTCAAAATGCTTAAGTATATTTAAGTGAATATATATACCAAATATATGGTCAAATTTACATTTGAGCATACTAAGCACACAAATGGAATGGTTAAATATTAGTATCTACAATTATTTATATATAAACAATTATACATGTAGATTTTACATGACTAATAAATCACATCAAACAACTAGATGACTAAAATGTTACACAAGGAGTCATACCAAACCATAACGTTTTTACGAATTCACTAAGTAAAAAATGAAAATTTTATACAAACTTGTTAGAACTGTAACACCCACATATATTATACATCTAAAAAATACATTATATATAAATACACATAAGAGCATATCAACATTATATATACATGTTCAAAAGAAGTAATATACATAAATATCACATGATATACAAAGATTCCCCAAACACAACCAAGATCTATAAGAGAGTCCACATGATCCAAAATAAAAGATCATAATCCAAAAAGGTCTGATTGCAAAAACATCCTCAAGCAAGCTCATCCTTTCCTTTACCCAACGCATAATTACCAAAAAAACAACAACAATATTGGGGTGAGATGATTATCTCACTGAGTTCCCCTATCTCATGGGTCCACTCGGATCTAAAGAACTATTATCGTTTCTTTTCTAACTTAAGAATTTTCTCTATGTGTCACTTGTGTATCATTCACACAAAGTAATTAGGACTTAGGCAAGAGGATGCAATGCACCTCAAGTGATATTGGGTCACTAGGATTTAAACATCCACTCAACTCTACTTGACTAATTTTTACTAGATCCTACGATCCATGGGTGCTAAGGAACGAACCATATATCATGAGATAATGTTATAACGAGTACCGACTACTATGGCCAATAAATACCATTTATTGAAACCAAGGCTTATGGTTAAATTTATAGGCTAAGCAGGTAATCAGTCCTTCTTTACGCCCATTATACTTGGATGAATTTAGCCTCGAGTCTAACACTAATTTTATGGTAGGGATTAAACTACCAACCATTATGAATGATCAATGGTCAGTGTTTACTGGTCGAAAGATGCAAGAAAATTCTAGAGATGTAGGGATTAAACTGCTAACATCTACACCTTATTATGCTCGGGCGAATGGTCAAATCGAAGCGACAAACAAGGTAGTGATTAGTTTAATTAAGAAGAATGTGGAGAAAAACCCAAAGAATTTCCATAAGACTTTTGATAAAATTCTTTGGGCTTATTGAACGTATCCAAAGGAGGCCACAAAGCCTAAGCCTTTTCGATTGACTTATGAGCATAACACAATGTTACATTCAAAATATGTCTTCGATCAACTAGAACTCAAAGACAATATGAAATTCCATCTGAATCTTACTAAAGCTGTTAGATGAATTGGTTGAGTTAGACGAAAAAATATTAAATTCCTTAGAACTATTAAGGAGGCAGGAGAAGAGATTAGAAAAAGAGCATGATAAAAAAAAAGGTTAAGGTTAAAACATTTTCAACTGGAGAGTTGGTGTGGAAAGTAATATTATTTATGGATAGAAAAGATATAACATTGGGTAAGTAGTCTCCAAATTGTGAAGGTCCACTCCAAATTATCGAAGTCTTTTTGAATAATGCTTACGAAATCGAAGAGTTAGCGGAAGATCGAAAATTCTTGAGAGTAAATGGGAAATATTTGAATAAATATAAACCCATTCTTCAGGAAGTTGAAATATTGAAAAAATAAATGCTTGTGCAAAATAGAAGCTAAAATGGTAATATAAATTTTCCAAAATGGCTTTGTTATTCGTTACAAAAACATTCAAAAATTCAAGTTCATAAAGATGAAAATAAAGGCAACAGTTCATCAAGTACAAAAAGTGGGAGGGAGAGAGGCCTTCATTCGATTGTACTTTCTGTGATACGGTAGCAGAACTGACTTGTTTATTTTGCGTTTTATCGCAAATGTTGCGGATAGCAAGAGTCACCACCGACTTTTCTTTTATCCAATTAAGGGAAGGCGAAAAGAATAGGAAAAGACCTTCGTTAGATTCTGAGTACGGGAGGCAGTTATGAAAAGGGATGGTATTAGCACCCTTTCCATCCGTAGTTATCTACGGGCTCTTAATTACTTAGCTCACTTTATAAATTGCTTTCTGTGTGTGTGTTTTAAAAGATGTTTTTGAAAAGGCATTTCTCTTTGACTTCGTAATAATTCTCGCTGGAATGTATACGAAGTGTTTGGAAATGTTTTGTTTTGGAAAAGTGTTTAACTTTGTAATGATTCACGTTGGAATGTATACAAAGTGTTTGAAAAGTTTTTGAAAATAGTGTGAGGTTTGAAAAGTATTTTGATAGAGCAAGCAATTAAGAGTAACTACCTACTCAGAATGGTCGTTTCCATGTTATTTTGCTTTCCTTTAGGGTAGCGCTATCCATACCATTAGTTGGTAGGTAACTCTATCCATTGGATGGAAAGGGACATTTGAAGGGTCATCGTATGGTCATAAAAGGCAACATGTAGGGATACCTTAGCATATTCGTAGGGACGATCATCACTTTTCATAGGCAACAATCGAGGGATGAGATCATATATTCGTAGACAACAAGCGAGGGTCATCGAGGGACTATGATCTTTGTATCGAAGGGACTGTGATGATATTATTCGTGAGCGTCTTAGCTAAGATATCCCTACGATGTTATTCGAAAGTCAAACAAATACTTCACGCTTTTATGGTCACTAAATACTTCAAATCTAGAACCATAAAGATAATGCCTCCAAATCTTAAGCACAAAAACAACCGCCGCAAGTTCCAAATCGTGAGTAGGATAGTTCTTCTCATGAATCTTCAATTGCCTCGAAGCGTAAGCAACCACTTTGCCACCTTGCATAAGCACACCACCTAAACCCATCATAGAAGCATCACAATAAACCACAAACGGTTCTTCAGGATTAGGTAGAATCAAGATCGGCGCCGTTGTTAACCTCTTCTTCAATTCAACAAAACTTTCTTCACACTTGACATCTCACACAAAAGCAGCTCCCTTACAAGTTAACTTTGTCAAAGGAAGTGCCAACTTAGAAAAACCTTCAATGAACCTCCTATAGTAACCAGCCAAACCCAAGAAACTTCTAATCTCGGTAACAAATTTAGGAGTTTCCCATCTTAACACATCATCAACTTTAGAAGGATCAACCGCAATGCCATCGCCAGAAATGACATGCCCTAAAAAGCTCACTTCACCTAACCAAAACTCGCACTTTGACAACTTAGCATAAAGCTTCTTGTCCTTCAGAACTTCTAACACAATGCGCAAATGTTCTGCATGCTCTTCCTCCAATTTAGAATAAACCAGAATATCATCAATAAAAACAACCACGAAACTATCCAAGTAAGGATGGAAAATACGGTTCATGTACTCCATGAATACTCCCGGTGCATTAGTGACACCGAAAGGCATCACCGAATACTCGTAATGTCCATACCTCGTCCTGAAAGCAGTTTTTTGAACATCTTCTTCTTTCACCCTTATTTGATGGTAACCCGATCTCAAATCAATCTTACTAAACATGCGAGCACCAACCAACGGTCCATCAAATCATCAATCCTAGGAAGTGGATACCTATTCTTGATAGTTACTTTATTCAACTGACGATAATCAATACAAAGCCTCATGCTACCATCTTTCTTCTTCAACAATAACACAGGAGCTCCCCATGGTGACACACTTGGTCTAACAAACTTCTTCTCGAGCAAATCTTCTAATTGACTCTTCAATTCTGCTAACTCTGATGCGGACATCCTGTATGGCGCCATAGAGATAGGTGTGGTACCAGGGACAAGATCCACAGAAAATTCAACTTCTCTTTCTGGAGGTGCACTAGGAATCTCATCAGGAAACACTTCGGGAAAGTCGCACACCACCGGAAAGTTTGCAATAACAAATTGACTCTCCACAGAAAGAGTCGCCATCAACAAGAAAACTGATGCTTCATCTTTCATGAACTCCTTCAATTGTTTCGTCGACACCAACATAGTTTGATCTTCTTCCGCTAAGGAAGAAAACCTCACAGTGTTGTCATAGAAATTGATATGGACATAATTAGCTTTTAACCAATCCATACCTAAAACCACGTCCAACCCAACAAGCGGTAAACAAATGAGATCCACCACGAAGTCTCTACCAAAGATTGATAAAGGGCAATTTGCACACACAAAAGAAGTAGTAACCGTTCCCTTAGCCGGAACTTCCACCACCATATCTCTATCTAGAGATGATAAAGTAAGACCCAATCTCTTAACATAATCAGCAGCAATAAAATAATGAGTAGCACCAGTATCAATAATATTAATAAGGGGAATGCTATTAATGAAACTAGTACCTCGAACAAGACCATCTTCGTTTGCCGTCGGAGCACCCGACAAAGCAAACACCTTCCCCGCCCCTTGTGCCTTCTTAGGCTTCTTGCATTGAGGACTAGTTTGACCTCCCTCACCATAATTAAAATAGACTACGTCCCTATGCTTTCAATCGCGAATCACATGACCCGTTTCACCACATCTGAAACACCTCACCTCGTTCTCTTTAGCCTTCCCATCATTCCTACAAACATTACTCTTGTGGCCAGGTTTCCCACACTTGTAACAAACAATACTAGCAGGAGCATCTCCCCCACTAGTCCTTCGTCCTTGAAACGCTTGTTGTTTCCCTTTACCAGTTAGGGACATCATAAGGTTTCCCACACGGCTCTGCTGGCCCTTGCTCCTCTTATCAGACAACATCTTATAGTTTGCATTACTATCCTCTTCAAAGATTCTACAGCTATCAATCAAATCCGCAAAGACACGGATTTTCTGATAACCGATCGCCTTCTTAATCTCAAGACGTAAGACATTCTCAAATTTAATGCACTTAGAAAACTCAGCACCCTCACCATTAAAGTGAGGATAGAACTTAGCCAACTCAATAAACTTAAAGATAATCATGATAGACATGCTCCTTGCCTTAGTGAAAGGAACTCAATCTCCTTCTTTCCCCGAACATCTTCCGGGTAATACTTCCTCAAGAACTCCCTACTAAAAAATTCCCACGTTATCTCTTCACCAGCAACATCAAGCCTTTGACGGGTGTCAACCCACCAATCATCAGCCTCCTTACTTAACTTATGAGTACCATAACGGACTTTCTGCGCAGGAGTCCAATCCATCACCCGAAAGATTCTTTCAATCTCCTTCAACCAAGTTAGAGCACATTCAGGATCATACTTCCCGTAGAAAGTAGGGGAATTCTCTCTCTAGAAGGTCGTCAAACTACGAGTCCAGCCTCGTCGACCGGGGTTTTGGAAAGCCTGAGCCATAGCCTGCATAGCAGCAGTAATAGCATCATCGTTCCTACCAGCGTTCCTACCAGCATGCCTACCAGCCATAACAACCTCTGCTCACAACAAAACAAGGATTAGAGTCTACAAATAACAATACTTGATTGTTAGACAACAACAGACTCAACAACTTGGCCGGACAGACCGACCTGCTCTGATACCACTAATGTAACACCCCAATTCTACCCCGCGTAATTATATAATAAAATCAAAGTTTCAAAATTCCATTTAACAAAATTGAGGCATCACATCTTCGCATTTCCAACAATTAGCATTATAATGCACATCAAAAATCGGATATACCGAATCATACATAATTCATCATACGTACATATGAATATTCACAGCACAACGGATATGTTAACAAAATATACATAACATCATGTTGTCATCAATACAAAAGGTTATAACATAATAAGATAGTATATACAAACTATCCTATCAAAATAATGACGTCGCCCAAATCTCGAGTGTTACTACGACCAGAGTAGAACGACGCAAAATAAAGTGACTCGAGCTAATCCATCTCATCCTCGGGGATCACCTGCACGTTACCAATATATAGGTAACGGCGAAACAAGTAAAGGGGTGAGATAATTCCAAAACATATAATTAAAAGCAATGATGGAATATATAGATAGTTGGAATTATGATTGATATAAGTTAAATAAAGTATGTCAACATATATTTAAACTTGCACACTTTAAATTAGCATTTGGTATATAAATTAACACATCAACATCATCACATAATCATTATATTCACATCAACACGAAAACACCATGTACCGTCGTAATTCAATTATCATTCATCAATTAAGGACTCAATGATAAACAACTCGAACATAAACATAACCGACTCCAAAATAAACATAATGGACTCCATGAGACACGACTATGTTATGCATGTGGTATCCATCGCTTTGTCCGTAATTAGGGACACTTGGCATAAAACCCAACTTCGCTCGGCATAAAAGCCATCATCGCTTGGCATAAAAGCCCTCTTCGCTTATGAAATGTATGTGACTCAATAAATAAAGACCACACAACAACATATCACCATCGCTCATCACAATTGACATAAAGTCTACTTCGCCATATTTATTCACCTCACATAAACATGTCATCGCATCGCATAAACAACAAGCATTCATAATTATATACACCGTCGCAAACATCATCGTCAATTATTCCGTCAATTTCCAAAAACGGAAAAATAGTAAAAACATCAATAATCGTCGCGAAAGCCATTCTTAATTACCGGCATAATTTACAAACATCAACTTCAAAATCGGATAGTTCACATATGCCTTAAAATGACTAAAACACAATCCGGGTCAATTTACCGTAATTTAGCCTATTCGGGTCGTTCCGTAAAAACTCACAATTTCGAAAAACTAACTTCACCACTACTTTTTACACGTCAAACTTAGCTAGCACGTCAATTTTCATTGAATTCGGAGCAACTTGCTCCGTCGTCGAATTTACCGAAATCGGAAAATCAGAACATAATCGGGTTCTAAATTTAATTGGCTATCTTATCCCCTAATTATATTTTATGGTTGCCAAGTGCTACTAGGTGGAATTAAGGATTTTGAAACAAACAGAAGCTATTTTCAAGGAATTATGCAGGTTTCATTTTCATGACAGCAAACAGCAAAATGTAACTTACAGAAAACTAAGAAAAACACAATTCCGTTTTTTCCTTCTCTTCAAAAGGGGACGAACGTCCCTCCTCACTCTTGCCTAAGGAGGCGGCTGCCTCAACAATGGGGGTGACCGTCCCACAATGGAGGTGGGCTCCTCAACCCCCCCTTGTTCTTCAATTATTTTATTTTTTCTCCATTCCCTACGTTTTAGTTTTGTTTACAGTTTCTTAATTTTTCTGTTTTTCTTATTCCACTGTTACTTCTTCACTTTCATTTCTATTCTTATTTTCATTTCCATTTCTTCCTATAAATCCAACACTACAACACTAAGATATCACCCATAATTTCTATACCCAATTCAAATCTTCTAAACCCTTCAACAATCACCCAACACAACTCTATAAACTATATATCAATTTTTCTTCCAATTCAAACTAAATCCATTAAACCCTAACCAAATGAAATGGAAATCAAATCCCTTACCTAGCAAGATTTGGGTGTTCTTGATGATTCTCCAACCAAGTCTTGCTCTTCTTCTTGTTCTCCTCTTCTTCTTCTTCTCAAGCCCTAGCTTTTCTCCAAACTCTCAACTTTTGTGTTTTTGGTGTTATGTTTGGAAAATGGTGGAGGAAATGGTTTTATATAACATGTCTTACTAGCCAACTTTGGTAAATTGCTCACATGCCCCTCATATATTCTTAATACACTAAATAGAACATCTAATTATATTATTAACTTAATTTTTTAATTTAATTCCGGGAAATTAAATATTGGTCCGAAAAATATTTTACCGAACCAAACAAAACGTCGCTAAATATATTAATAAATATACCGATTAATATAATTATTTTCGTTGTCAAAACAATGGTCAAACGATAATTCAAAAATAATAATATAATTTAATATTAAATAAAACGGGCGTTACAACTCTCCCCCACTAAAAAGGTTTCGTCCTCGAAATTACCTGACTCAAAAAGCTTGGGATATGAGTCTCGCATCTTACTCTCCAATTCCCATGTCGCACTTTCACCAGCTGCCCCAATCCAAACAACCTTGAACAATGAAATCTCTTTGCCACGAAGGGACTTCATCTCACGATCCTCAATCCTCAAAGGCATTGTTTCCACCGTAAGATTTTCCCGAACTTGAATGTCATCAATCTCAATCACATGTGAAGGATCCGGGACATACTTCCGAAGTTGTGACACATGAAAAACATCGTGCAAATTTGAAAGATTTGGCGGTAACGCCACTCGATAAGCCATTTTTCCCACTTTACTAGTAATTTGATAAGGACCAATAAAGCGAGGAGTTATCTTCTTCGACTTCAATGCTCGTCCCACACCGGTTGTAGGAGTAACTCTTAAGAACACATGGTCACCTTCTTGAAATTCCAAGTCTTTTCTTCTTTTATCATGATAACTCTTTTGACGACTTTGAGAAATTCTCATCTTTTCTCTAATCATCTTCACCTCCTCCGTAGTTTCCCTAACCAATTCGGGTCCAAGCACCACACTTTCACCCGACTCGTGCCAACACAAAGGAGTTCTACACCTCCGACCATACAACGCCTCAAACGGTGCCATTCCAATACTAGCATGAAAACTGTTATTATAAGTAAACTCAATCAAAGGAAGATATGTATCCCATGAACCACCATGCTCAAGAATACAAGCTCGTAACAAGTCTTCCAACGATTGAATCGTCCTTTCCGTCTGACCATCAGTTTGAGGATGATAAGCCGAACTCAACCTCAACTTAGAACCCAAAGCCTCTTGCAAGCTTTTCCAAAATTTAGAAGTGAATCTCGGATCTCTATCCGAAACAATACACAAAGGAATACCATGTAATCTAACAATCACATGCGTATAAATCTCCGCCAACTTCGATACGGGATAAGTGATGTTAATAGGAATAAAGTGAGTCGACTTTGTAAGCCTATCAACAATCACCCAAATCGCATCGTGTCCTCTTTGTGTATTCGGCAACCCCGTTACAAAATCCATAGAAATTCTATCCCATTTCCATTCCGGAATTTCTAACGGTTGCATCAATCCTGCAGGTTTCTGATGCTACACTTTAGACTTCTGACAAATCAAACAAGCATAAACAAACTGAGCCACCTCTCTTTTCATGCCCGACCACCAAAATAGTTTCCTCAAATCTTGATACATTTTGGTCGCTCCGGGATGAATACTCAAACTACTTCTATGACTTTCTTCCAAAATCATCCTCTTTAAACCAACATCATCAGGAATACAAATCCTACCTCGGAATCTCAAAACACCCTGAGCATCCAACTTGAAATCTTCACTTTCAGTTTGTCTAATACTAACCAACAAATCCACAAGTTTCACATCAAGCTTTTGAGCTTCTCTAATGCTATCAAGGAAATCGTTATTGATCTTCAACATCCCCAAGATAACACTCTTCGGCGTCACTTCTATCACAAGACTCATATCTCTAAATTGTTCAATCATTTCCAACTCTTTCACCATCAAAAGTGACATATGCAAAGTCTTTCGACTTAAAGCATCGGCCACTACATTTGCTTTACAAGGATAGTAATTCAATCCGAAATCATAATCCTTCAACAATTCAAGCCACCGTCTTTGCCTCATATTAAACTCCTTTTGATCAAACAAATACTTCAAGCTTTTATGGTCACTAAATACTTCAAATCTAGAACCATAAAGATAATGCCTCCAAATCTTAAGCACAAAAACAACTGCCGCAAGTTCCAAATCGTGAGTAGGATAGTTCTTCTCATGAATCTTCAATTGCCTCGAAGCGTAAGCAACCACTTTGCCACCTTGCATAAGCACACCACCTAAACCCATCATAGAAGCATCACAATAAACCACAAACGGTTCTTCAGGATTAGGTAGAATCAAGATCGGCGCCGTTGTTAACCTCTTCTTCAATTCAACAAAACTTTCTTCACACTTGACATCTCACACAAAAGCAGCTCCCTTACAAGTTAACTTTGTCAAAGGAAGTGCCAACTTAGAAAAACCTTCAATGAACCTCCTATAGTAACCAGCCAAACCCAAGAAACTTCTAATCTCGGTAACAAATTTAGGAGTTTCCCATCTTAACACATCATCAACTTTAGAAGGATCAACCGCAATGCCATCGCCGAAATGACATGCCCTAAAAAGCTCACTTCACCTAACCAAAACTCGCACTTTGACAACTTAGCATAAAGCTTCTTGTCCTTCAGAACTTCTAACACAATGCGCAAATGTTCTGCATGCTCTTCCTCCAATTTAGAATAAACCAGAATATCATCAATAAAAACAACCACGAAACTATCCAAGTAAGGATGGAAAATACGGTTCATGTACTCCATGAATACTCCCGGTGCATTAGTGACACCGAAAGGCATCACCGAATACTCGTAATGTCCATACCTCGTCCTGAAAGCAGTTTTTTGAACATCTTCTTCTTTCACCCTTATTTGATGGTAACCCGATCTCAAATCAATCTTACTAAACATGCGAGCACCAACCAACCGGTCCATCAAATCATCAATCCTAGGAAGTGGATACCTATTCTTGATAGTTACTTTATTCAACTGACGATAATTAATACAAAGCCTCATGCTACCATCTTTCTTCTTTAACAATAACACAGGAGCTCCCCATGGTGACACACTTGGTCTAACAAACTTCTTCTCGAGCAAATCTTCTAATTGACTCTTCAATTCTGCTAACTCTGATGCGGACATCCTGTATGGCGCCATAGAGATAGGTCTGGTACCAGGGACAAGATCCACAGAAAATTCAACTTCTCTTTCTGGAGGTGCACTAGGAATCTCATCAGGAAACACTTCAGGAAAGTCGCACACCACCGGAAAGTTTTCAATAACAGATTGACTCTCCACAGAAAGAGTCGCCATCAATAAGAAAACCGATGCTTCATCTTTCATGAACTCCTTCAATTGTTTCGTCGACACCAACATAGTTTGATCTTCTTCCGCTAAGGAAGAAAACCTCACAGTGTTGTCATAGAAATTGATATGGACATAATTAGCTTTTAACCAATCCATACCTAAAACCACGTCCAACCCAACAAGCGGTAAACAAATGAGATCCACCACGAAGTCTCTACCAAAGATTGATAAAGGGCAATTTGCACACACAAAAGAAGTAGTAACCGTTCCCTTAGCCGGAACTTCCACCACCATATCTCTATCTAGAGATGATAAAGTAAGACCCAATCTCTTAACATAATCAGCAGCAATAAAATAATGAGTAGCACCAGTATCAATAATATTAATAAGGGGAATGCTATTAATGAAACTAGTACCTCGAACAAGACCATCTTCGTTTGCCGTCGGAGCACCCGACAAAGCAAACACCTTCCCCGCCCCTTGTGCCTTCTTAGGCTTCTTGCATTGAGGACTAGTTTGACCTCCCTCACCATAATTAAAATAGACTACGTCCCTATGCTTTCAATCGCGAATCACATGACCCGTTTCACCACATCTGAAACACCTCACCTCGTTCTCTTTAGCCTTCCCATCATTCCTACAAACATTACTCTTGTGGCCAGGTTTCCCACACTTGTAACAAACAATACTAGCAGGAGCATCTCCCCCACTAGTCCTTCGTCCTTGAAACGCTTGTTGTTTCCCTTTACCAGTAGGGACATCATAAGGTTTCCCACGGCTCTGCTGGCCCTTGCTCCTCTTATCAGACAACATCTTATAGTTTGCATTACTATCCTCTTCAAAGATTCTACAGCTATCAATCAAATCCGCAAAGACACGGATTTTCAGATAACCGATCGCCTTCTTAATCTCAAGACGTAAGCCATTCTCAAATTTAATGCACTTAGAAAACTCAGCACCCTCACCATTAAAGTGAGGATAGAACTTAGCCAACTCAATAAACTTCGCAGCATAATCAGTGATAGACATGCTCCCTTGCCTTAGTGAAAGGAACTCAATCTCCTTCTTTCCCGAACATCTTCCGGGTAATACTTCCTCAAGAACTCCCTACTAAAAACTTCCCACGTTATCTCTTCACCAGCAACATCAAGCCTTTGACGGGTGTCAACCCACCAATCATCAGCCTCCTTACTTAACTTATGAGTACCATAACGGACTTTCTGCGCAGGAGTCCAATCCATCACCCGAAAGATTCTTTCAATCTCCTTCAACCAAGTTAGAGCACATTCAGGATCATACTTCCTGTAGAAAGTAGGGGGATTCTCTCTTTGGAAGGTCGCCAAACTACGAGTCCCAGCGCTCTCGTCAGAATTCGGCGGGTTTTGGAAAGCCTGAGCCATAGCCTGCATAGCAGCAGTAATAGCATCATCGTTCCTACCAGCGTTCCTACCAGCATGCCTACCAGCCATAACAACCTCTGCTCACAACAAAACAAGGATTAGAGTCTACAAATAACAATACTTGATTGTTAGACAACAACAGACTCAACAACTTGGCCGGACAGACCGACCTGCTCTGATACCACTAATGTAACACCCCAATTCTACCCCGCGTAATTATATAATAAAATCAGAGTTTCAAAATTCCATTTAACAAAATTGAGGCATCACATCTTCGCATTTCCAACAATTAGCATTATAATGCACATCAAAAATCGGATATACCGAATCATACATAATTCATCATACGTACATATGAATATTCACAGCACAACGGATATGTTAACAAAATATACATAACATCATGTTGTCATCAATACAAAAGGTTATAACATAATAAGATAGTATATACAAACTATCCTATCAAAATAATGACGTCGCCCAAATCTCGAGTGTTACTACGACCAGAGTAGAACGACGCAAAATAAAGTGACTCGAGCTAATCCATCTCATCCTCGGGGATCACCTGCACGTTACCAATATATAGGTAACGGCGAAACAAGTAAAGGGGTGAGATAATTCCAAAACATATAATTAAAAGCAATGATGGAATATATAGATAGTTGGAATTATGATTGATATAAGTTAAATAAAGTATGTCAACATATATTTAAACTTGCACACTTTAAATTAGCATTTGGTATATAAATTAACACATCAACATCATCACATAATCATTATATTCACATCAACACGAAAACACCATGTACCGTCGTAATTCAATTATCATTCATCAATTAAGGACTCAATGATAAACAACTCGAACATAAACATAACCGACTCCAAAATAAACATAATGGACTCCATGAGACACGACTATGTTATGCATGTGGTACCCATCGCTTTGTCCGTAATTAGGGACACTTGGCATAAAGTCCAACTTCGCTCGGCATAAAAGCCATCATCGCTTGGCATAAAAGCCCTCTTCGCTTATGAAATGTATGTGACTCAATAAATAAAGACCACACAACAACATATCATCATCGCTCATCACAATTGACATAAAGTCTACTTCGCCATATTTATTCACCTCACATAAACATGTCATCGCATCGCATAAACAACAAGCATTCATAATTATATACACCGTCGCAAACATCATCGTCAATTATTCCGTCAATTTCCAAAAACGGAAAAATAGTAAAAACATCAATAATCGTCGCGAAAGCCATTCTTAATTACCGGCATAATTTACAAACATCAACTTCAAAATCGGATAGTTCACATATGCCTTAAAATGACTAAAACACAATCCGGGTCAATTTACCATAATTTAGCCTATTTCGGGTCGTTCCGTAAAAACTCACAATTTCGAAAAACTAACTTCAACACTACGTTCTACACGTCAAACTTAGCTAGCACGTCAATTTTCATTGAATTCGGAGCAACTTGCTCCGTCGTCGAATTTACCGAAATCGGAAAATCAGAACATAATCGGGTTCTAAATTTAATTGGCTATCTTATCCCCTAATTATATTTTATGGTTGCCAAGTGCTACTAGGTGGAATTAAGGATTTTGAAACAAACAGAAGCTATTTTCAAGGAATTATGCAGGTTTCATTTTCATGACAGCAAACAGCAAAATGTAACTTACAGAAAACTAAGAAAAACACAATTCCGTTTTTTCCTTCTCTTCAAAAGGGGACGAACGTCCCTCCTCACTCTTGCCTAAGGAGGCGGCTGCCTCAACAATGGGGGTGACCGTCCCACAATGGAGGTGGGCTCCTCAACCCCCCCTTGTTCTTCAATTATTTTATTTTTTCTCCATTCCCTACGTTTTAGTTTTGTTTACAGTTTCTTAATTTTTCTGTTTTTCTTATTCCACTGTTACTTCTTCACTTTCATTTCTATTCTTATTTTCATTTCCATTTCTTCCTATAAATCCAACACTACAACACTAAGATATCACCCATAATTTCTATACCCAATTCAAATCTTCTAAACCCTTCAACAATCACCCGACACAACTCTATAAACTATCTATCAATTTTTCTTCCAATTCAAACTAAATTCATCAAACCCTAACCAAATGAAATGGAAATCAAACCCCTTACATAGCAAGATTTGGGTGTTCTTGATGATTCTCCAACCAAGTCTTGCTCTTCTTCTTGTTCTCCTCTTCTTCTTCTCAAGCCCTAGCTTTTCTCCAAACTCTCAACTTTTGTGTTTTTAGTGTTATGTTTGGAAAATGGTGGAGGAAATGGTTTTATATAACATGTCTTACTAGCCAACTTTGGTAAATTGCTCACATGCCCCTCATCTATTCTTAATACACTAAATAGAACATCTAATTATATTATTAACTTAATTTGTTAATTTAATTCCGGGAAATTAAATATCGGTCCGAAAAATATTTTACCGAACCGAACAAAACATCGCTAAATATATTAATAAATATACCGATTAATATAATTATTTTCGTTGTCAAAACAATCGTCAAACGATAATTCAAAAATAATAATATAATTTAATATTAAATAAAACGGGTGTTACAGTCTTCTCCGATCACCCCAAGGATCAAACCTGTGAAATAAGATCAAAACATGAAAACAAAGAGCCCAGATCTTATATTTGGGACCTTGCGAACTCAATGGTGCAATTAGTTTGGCCTGAAAGTTCCTGTAACCATCAATTCGAAACATAACATCTTGGATGCCCTAAGAATGGTCAATCGTGATTTACACGTTAAACCTTGCGAACGATGGTTTAATCTTGTTCTAATCAACCTCATTAACACATTAGTATGGTTAGATCTTATTAAAACACAATAAAAATTGAAATTCGAATGTAAGAAAAAGTATGCAATCAGAGCTTTATGTATGGCATGTTTCAGGGACTTTTGGCCATGGATAATGATGTATACTTACTCAGTATTACCTCAGGAGCACGATGGAGTGCTTGAAAGTGATTGAAAGTGGCTGGAAAATAGGATACGAATTTGCAAGTTTCTTTGAAATTTTGAGAGTTTTAGGGTTTGTTCTTGGAGGCAAGGATTCGTCCTCCTTTGTGTTTGAATGTGTTGGATACTTATAGAAGAGTAGAATTAGGTCAACAAAAGGAGAAAATATCTTGCATTGATTAAGATATAATTCCTTGAAAATAAAAACCAAATATTGTCTTTTCTGGTCTCTAATCTTGCCTATCAAGTCTTGCACGAATTTTACAACTAGCATGGGCTTCTTTGGTCCTAAAGATGCTAGGAAAATAAGCCCAACATGTCATGACCTCACTCCTTGTATATTTTATATAAATTGAATTAAAATGATTTAATTCCAAAATAAATCAAATAAATGAGAAGAGGGCGTGTACTTGAGTTTTCAGGCCATGGATAATGTCAAGATTAAGTTTGGATCATAAAATCTTAGGCCCATTTGAAAAATATTTGCATTTGCTAGGTATTTCTCTTTATGCACCTCCTCAAAAATGTCAAACTTGCATAATTTGTATCTTCCTCAATTTTCAACATTTTTGAGTGTTCTTGGACTTTTTAGAAAGATCAAGATATCCTCTAAACACTAATTTTTGTTTCATCTTCATTTAAGTTTCCATGTTCATGTACACTTATTTGCAAAAAGATGACTTTTTGTTGACTTTTAGAAGGACCTGTAATGTTTTGATTCATAACTTCCAAATGAAACATTTTTGGCCAAAGCTCGTGAGACATGAAGTTGTACAGAATTGAATTTCCTTCAAAATGAGCTTTGGAGGAAAAAAATTTGATAAAGTATGTGAAAGTTATGCTTGGTCAAAGTTCTGTTGACTTTTGCCTGAAAACCCCTAATTTGGAAACTTTGACTTTTAATCAAATCTTCACTTTTCTTGAGGAATCATGATCAACCCTTGATCAAATGATGAATATTACTTCAAAATATTGGTGTTGACCAAAAATTATGAAATTTGACTGTATGTAGACCACAGTTGACTTTTTGTCCAATACAATTGATTTTCAACCATCTGAGCAATTGGATGAGCAAATTTGACTTGGAAGACTTGAAACTTAACATGGTGATCCCTTGAAGCATATGATGAGGTATAATGACCACTTGAAGCATTGGAAATTTATTTTGTCTTGAGAGAAGCAAAACCCTAGATTGGTATGCTTGCCTTTCGTGCCCTGAAGGTAGAAGATGATTGAACACTCGAGTACACCTGAAAATTTGCACTCGTTGTTGTATGGAACGGGATCGTCAGTTGACGATGCGCTGGAATGGGCTTATAGATGCCATTTGGAGAAGCTAATGCTGGAGAGTGAGTCGTACTCTAGACTCTGAGTTCGTCTGAGAGAAGTATCGAAGATGGGCTTAAAGATGTCATCCGGGGTGATTGATAGTGTATGGTCGGAGATGGGCTTAAAGATGCCATCCAGGGAGGTTGATAATAAGAAAGACTCAGAATAAACCTTTGTCTTGGTTATTTCTGAGATGAATAATTGTCAGCATGTGGGTAGTTTTCTCGTCTTGTTTCAGGTATTAATATATGATATGTTGCTTGGAAATAATTCGTATGGTCGTTCAGATAGTTTTCCCGTCTTGCTTCGAGTATTAATCTTTGACCTTCCATTTGGACAATAGCTTTTACCTGCTAGGGAAATAAATCTTGACAGGATATGATTAGCTCTATGCAATTTATGATGCATGCGAGTATATGACAATGTTCGTGAATGATATATGCACACGTTATGATTTTTATGGGTAATGTATGAAGGTAGATGTTGTATTTCAATCATATCCATCTTGAAGAAGATAGGAACGTTCTGCTAGAGATCTTTGATTTCTGCTTGGGGATGAAGTTGTTGAAAACCCTGATTAGGGAATGAGAGAGATGTGAACTCCTCTGATGCAGTATCTGACCAAGTTTTGAGTCTGGATATTGTTGCTGTTGGTGGAATGATAATCGTTGAAAAATACTCAGTTGAGGATGAATATCTTGTGTATAGACCTTGCTGGGGGACGATGTGGTATGGAATAACCTGTTAATGCTTGGAGGCTGATGTAATTGGTTGATGTGTTACTGCTCGGGGACCAATGTAACGTGATGACTTGAGAATATAGATAAGTCTGATAGGATCACTGCTCAGGGGCTGGAGTGATGAAGTTGATAGGATCACCGCTCGGGGACTAATGTGATGAAGTTAAAGCTGATATGATCACTGCGCGGGGACTAATGTGATGAAGATGATAGGATCGCTGCTTGGGGACTAATGTGATGAAGATGATATGATCACTGCTCGGGGACTAATGTGATGAATGTAGAGGATCACTTCTCGGGGACTAACGTGATGAAGTTGAAGCTGATAGGACCACTGCTCGGGGACTAATGTGATGAATGTAGAGGATCACTGCTCGGGGACTAATGTGATGAAGTTGATAGGATCACTGCTCGGGGGATAACATGTTGAAGTTGATAGGATCACTGCTCGGGGACTAATGTGATGAATGTAGAGGATCACTGCTCGGGGACTAATGTGATGAAGTTGATAGGATCACTGCTCGGGGGATAACATGATGAAGTTGAAGTTGATAGGATCACTGCTCGGGGACTAATGTGATGATGTTGAAATGTTTGAACACTGTTGGGAGGAGATGATAATGTAATACTTCGTTGGAGAAGATTTGTCTTTGTAGGGAGAGCAACGACTCTGTGGGGATTGTAGAGATGATCTTGTGGAGATATTTCCTGTGAAAATGACTCTGTGAGGATGTATTGGTGACTTTAGTCGTCATCTCAATTCATTGAGCCTGTAGTAATTATTGTTTCTGTTCGCTTTTCGTATGTTTGTGAATAAATGTTTATTGTCAGATGCATATAATCATTCAAAGCAATCATTGGACTTTATGCAAATAAAACAATAAAATTTGGAACTGGAAAAGAGGAATTTGCATTAAATTTGAAAAATGGCCTATAGTCAGGCAGTTTGTATACAAGAGACAAATATCCTTGTAAGAGGAAATTGTCAGAATAGTAAAAGCTATGCAGAAACAATCTTGTCGAGTTTCAACTATGTTACTGCTCATATATTTTCCACTATCTCATCTCCTTACTGTCAGAAGAAAGTGATTGAACTGATTTGTGCCATCCGAATCTTGAAGCTGATAGTAGTATAGCCTGTAAGTAGGTGATCTGGACGAGACATAGTCGTACGCTTAAATCCCTAACTTTTGCCTAGACCGCCCTTTCGGGTTTTCAGTCTACCGGGATACCCTTTTTTGCCCAAGCCACCTTTGTAGGTTTTCGACTTGCCGAGTGTAAGTTTTTGTATATATATCCTTAACTTTTGCCCGAACCTTTTTGGTCCGCCAGGATGCCCTTATTTTTGCCTAGGCCAGACAACCTAGCGAGTCTCGTTTATGCGTAGAATTTTTTGACTATGTCTGCATTCACAGGGTGCGGGAAGTCTTCTCCATCCATATTGCTTAGTATCATAGCTCCGCCGGAAAATACTGTTTTGACTACAAATGGTCCCTCATAGGTGGGAGTATATTTGCCCCTGGAGTCACCTTGTGGAAGAATGATGCGCTTGACTACTAGATCGCCGACTTGGTAGACTCGGTGCTTGACTTTTTATTGAATGCTCTGATCATTCGCTTCTAGTATATTTGTCCATGGCTAATGGCTGCGAGCCGTTTTTCATCGATCAAGTTGATCTGGTCAAGGCGAGTCTGGACTCATTCGTCTTCGTCTAACGTTGCTTCCTGGAGTACTCTGGTTGAGGGTATCTGAACCTCGATAGGTAATACTGCTTCCATTCCATATACGAGAGAGAATGGGGTTGCCCCTGTAGATGTTCGTACTGTAGTGCAATAACCGTGGAGAGAAAATGGCAACATCTCATGCCTATCCTTATAGGTCACTGTCATCTTCTGTATGATCTTCTTGAGATTTTTGTAAGCGGCTTCCACTACGCCGTTCATTTTTGGCCGATATGGAGAAGAGTTGTGATGCTTAATCTTGAACTGCGTGCAGAGTTCGGTGATTATTTTGTTATTGAGATTGGTACCATTCTCTACGATAATCCTTTCGGGGACGCCATACCGACAGATAAGATTATGCTTGATGAATCGAGCCACAACATTCTTGGTAACAAATGCGAACGAAGTTGCTTCTACCCATTTGGTAAAGTAATCAATAGCAACAAGGATGAAACGATGTCCATTGGAAGAGGTGAGTTTGATCTCTCCAATCATGTCAATGCCCCATATTACGAAAGGCCACAGAGCAGTCAGAACATTCAATGGGACTGGAGGTACGTGCACTTAGTCTGCGTATATCTGGCATTTGTGATAAGACCGAACATAGAGGTAACAATCAGCTTCCATGGTGGACCAATAGTAACCTGCTCTTAGAATATTTTTAGCCATTATATGTCCACTGGTGCGGGTACCAAATTCGCCTTCATGTAATTCTTCCATGATTCGTTCCGCTGCTTTCTGATCTACACAGCGGAGTAAGCACAGGTTGTGATTGCACTTGTATAAGATGTTGTTGCTGAGAAAGAATTTGGAGGAGAATCTTCTTAAGAACTTCTTATTGTTGACAGATGCCCCTGCGGGATATTCCTGAGCCTTGAGATACCTCTTCACTTCGTAGAACTAAGGTTTCTCCTCTGTTCCTTCGGTATCAAGTTCGCAACAGTATGCTGGTTCGTCTAGTCTTTCAATATTAATTTGGGGGGCTTCATTGTCCCATTTGACCTTGAACATAGATGACATGGTAGCTAATGTGTCTTCCAATTCATTCTCTTCTCGTGGGATGTGATCAAAAGTGATTTCTTCGAAGTAAGGGATTAGGTTCAACACATGCTCTCGATATGGAATGAGTTTCGGATGCTTCATATCTCAATCACCTTTAATCTGACTAATCACCAAAGCTGAGTCTCCGTACACTTGCAAGAATTTGATTCTTAAGTCAATAGCAGCTTTGATACCCATGATGCACGCTTCGTATTCGGCCATGTTGTTGGTTCAGTCAAAACATAGTCTGGCGGTGAAAGGCGTGTGTCCGCCTATAAGAGATGTAATAATGACGCCAATACCATTGCCAAGTACATTTGAGGCTCCATCAAAGACCATGGTCCATCGGGATCGTGGTTCAGGTCCTTCGCTTGGTCCAGGTTCTTCGCAATCAGTGACTAACAAAATATCCACATCTGGAAACTCGAATTGCATGGACTGATAGTCATCTATGTCTTGATGAGCCAAATGATCGGCTGCTATGCTTCCTTTAATCGCCTTCTGAGTAGTATACTGGATGTCGTATTTGATCAAGATCATTTGCCATCTTTCTATTCTTCTGGAGAGAGCAGGTTTCTCGAATATGTTATTAGGTAATTGTGATTGATTTGTTTTGTGAAATTATGTTGAGTACGTTGTGTTTTGATTTTTAGTGTGAATTATTAGCGATGTGTATATTGCAATTATATTGTTGTTGTTTGATGCGAAGTTGCAGGATGGTTTTGTGATGATGTTTACCTCTATTTATTGGTAATAACGGTGATATAGGTGTATGCCTCGTGAAGTGAATTTCCGTTGTTGTTGTATGTTGTTAGTGTTGCATTACATTTGCATCTTTGTGAAGGCCTGTATTGGCGGAATTGTGAAGAAGGCTTATGCCTTGTGCCTCTATTAATTGGCAATAGTGAAGGGAGCCGAAACTCTGTTGGTACCACATGCATATGCATTATTGTGTCTCATTTGAATTATGTTGTTGTTAACTGTGAAGTGAATTATGTTGTTGTTAATTGTGAAGTGAATTATGTCGTTGTTAACTGTGAAGTGAATTATGTTGTTGTTAACTGTGAAGTGAATTATGTTGTTATAAACTGTGAAGTGAATTATGTTGTTGCTAACGGTGAAGTGATTTCATGTTGTTGTTAATTGGGAAGTTGTTGTTAATTGGGAAGTTGTTGTGACGTGTTAATTACGATGTGATAATTTTGTGTGATTTAATCCTAGCATATTATTTATCATACACTTGTTTATATTGTTGGATATCTCACCCCTTCTGCTGATATTTCCCCTACCATGGGAAATAGATAGGTACTCAAGGATAGCAGTGGAAGTTTGAAGTAGCATTATGAAGTCGTTAGTTGTTGTTAGTTCGAATTGGTGTCATTGCTCTGATACGTAACACTCGGGAGATGAATGTTGCTTAATTTGTTGTAGTTTCTTAAATTACTGAAGTTTATGAATAATGTGAATACTTGATCATGTTGATTATTGAAGTTGGTTTAGTTGAATAATTATGCTAAGTGAAGTTAAATAATATTAATAATATTGTGAAATGTTTTGAGGTTGAATAAAATATGTATTGTTGTTTCTATTGAAGAATTATGATTTTATGGTTAGTTGATAGTTGATTTAATTGAAAAGTATTGTTATAAGTTCACCCTTGATCTAAGTGTTATGTATCTGTATAGTTGTGACTAAATGCATGTTATTTTGCGAAGAAATTGTGACATCCCTTGTATGATTATCTTTTCCGCACTCTGATTTGAATAATATTCGATGGGTAGATTTGGGGTGTTACATTTTTCTTGGAATGTGTATGTGATAATATATTTGGATTTAATTGTATTGGAACTTGATATATTAATGTCATGTTGTATAGATAATTATATGAAGTGTGATGGGTTATTATATTTAAGTGTGCTATATACATTGTTATATTATATATATTCGTAATGAGTTGAATTCGCACCCTTATGTTGTATGTGATGTTCTATGTGACATCGTGCATGTTCTGAGGAAAATAATGCTTTGCACGAGGCTAGTGAGGAGCTTAGTTAGCTCAATTTATTCTGTATTTTTAGGTAGTGAGTCATTGCTCTGGTCATGTAACACGGGGGTTATTTGAACTCGTGTTTTGTTATGAGATATTGTAATGTATTCTCATTTGTTTTGATTTGTGTGCTGAGATAATATTTGGTGTGACCTTGGTGTCGATGTATGGATTCATTTGAATTGATATGTTCTGAATTCATTGTTATGTTGTTTAATGATTATAGTATGTAATATAATCATTGATATTATCTGAGAAGAGTAATATTCCGCTGTGATATGCATAATTGTTGAAGCATGAGATTTAAATATGTGTTATGATTAAGAACATGTGCATGTATAAATTTTCTATTTTGTGGGTTTTCTATTGAGTGGAAAACGACATGTGACACCCTTTGTATGTATGCATTCTATTTTACTCTAATTTATGCTATATTTATTTGGGGTTAAAAAAGGGGTGTTACAGAGGAGGAGGTGGTGGCTGATTCTGAGCAACCACCAACTGTTCTACCATAGCAGTCAAGTTGGCCATACCGGTCCTCAAGAAAGTAACCTCTTCGCGCAGCTCGCGATTCTCCTGTTCCATATTTTCCATCTTCTTCTTGGAGTTCTTCAATTGTTGTACGGATACAACAACTTGAGGGCTGAACGAATGAGAGAAATGGATATGACACTTGGGAGAACACCAAAATTCAAGAATGTATGTGTCATGATGCATGACATAGAATGCATATGATTTGTTTATTTTTATTCTTTTTATTATTATTCAAGGAACTTAAGAAAGAAAATATAATCTGCAAATATCAAAGCATAACACATTTGAAATACTGAATAAACTCATATCATTAATAAAATGTTTTGAGAGGAATACAAACTTTCAGTACAAGTTTCAATAACCCTAAGTATAAGAGAGGGCAAAATATATAGACTATGAATCCTAAGAGATTAAATATGTAGAAGACCCTTCTTCGGACGGACGCTTCCTCTTGAGCTTCCTAATCTCTTCCTTCAGATGCTCGTTCTCCAACACGTATTTGTCAACAATACCTTTCCAAGCACCGGACTCGGGAGGAGTCTGAGAATAAACAAGGGTACTAAGAACTAGGCGAATGCTAGCGGAAATTAAATCCTCTTGTTGCTCCATCATCTCCACAGTGTAGCTCTCTAGAATCTCAATCAAATCATCATTTTCCTTTAAATCTGTTGCATGAGATATCTGCAAGGTATGATACTTGTTCTTCCAAGCTTACTTTTCTTTTTGCACTCTGACTAAAACAAGTTGAAGTTCCTCTATATCATTTGAAGCATGAGTAGTAGTCAGGAATAAATCAGCTAAAGGTTTTTCGCGAGAATACGACATCTTCAACTTAATAGCTCTTGCTTGAATCCATAGAAGATAAGGCTCCAAAGAAACAACTCTTCTCTGCCCTAGGTTTTCTTTTCCTTTCCTATGAATATGACGCCAAGTTGTTTTAATATCTTTACTAGCTACTTTGTGGTCTTCATCCACTTTAAGAAAGAATTTACTCACATGAATACTCTTTGGCTTATCCTTCATCGGATACCCAAGTTGATGACGCACAAGAACTAGATTATAGCTAATGCATCCCTTTGTACCAAGAAAAGGTACATTAGGAAAGATACCATAATTTTCAATAATCTCCACATCATAATAAACCTGATAGTACTAAACAATGCCGGAATAAGTAAGAGCCATAATCTTCGGTGCCCAATAAGGTTCCCTTATAGGGTTCCAAAAAGCATCAGATCGAGGCAAATGAGAAACAAACCAACGATACAATAATGGTGCATAACAGATGATCGTACCTTCTTGATAGAAGTACCAAAGATGGATGGAGTAGTAAGTATCAGCAAAGAGCGTGGGAACTATATTCCCAATCATGAAGATCCTGATAGCATTAACGTCAACAAAGTTGTCAACGTTAGGGAACAAGAACAAACCATAGGCAAGCAAAGCAAATATAGATTCAAAAGCTTCCATACTCTTCATATCAGCAAAGCAACGATCTTTCTTCAACAAAAACGCAGTTGGTAAACCTCAGATACATCCCTTGGTGGTCATATTATCTTCAATTTCATACCACCTCATATGAGTAATGGCATCAATCTCATGATATTTAGGCTCCTCCTCCAAACCAATGAAAGGAACAGAACTAGTAACATGTCTACTAAACAAATAAGAGTACTCCTCAATGTAGGAACTAATTGGTAGTCGAGAAAGTTGAAGCAATGATACAACAGATCATAGAATTGGACCAATGTAGCAAGAATACCATCCTTCATCCTAAGCTTCATCAAAGATACAATATCTTCGTACTTATTTCGCAAATCCTCTAGAATTTCAATCTCAACAATCAAGCTCATCAATCCATCAATCTTAGGATCCTTGAAACTGTACTTACGAGTCCTTCTCTGTCCAAAATACATGGTCAAAGTATACCAGAGATATTTGCAAAGGTCAGTCTTAAGTTCCTTGAACATTTTTTTGAAAGAATGTGTATGGGTGCATGAATGAATGATGCAACAATCACACAAAGATCACAAATATAGGGTTCAAAGGTTCGACATCACGAGTATGAAGTCAAAGGGTACTGCCCATAAGTTATATTAGGCTTTGTCACTTGTAGATCAACATTCTAAAAGAAATCTCCGGAGTCTACATTCCTCCATCGAATACTACTAACTTCCCGATGTACTCGGTAATTAGCAATATCGTCAGGTGAAACTCGTCTGAGTACAGTATTGCATAACAACTACTTACGAATAACTCCGTAATAGTCTCCACACTACACCTAAAAAAGGCCAAGATGGGTTAAGGTTTCTATGGCTTCTTAGCTTCTCTGACTCCCAGGTCAAAAGTAATCATGTATTCCCGATTACTCGGTAAACAAAATACCACAGTCAAGGGGGTCTCCACTGAGTGGGGGATCTCATGCCTCCTTCTTCTAGATTACTCCCTAAAAGTTAACATGACTATACTGCCTGCCCTATCTTAAGTTTTCCCAAGTCTGGGTAGAGGACTAAAAAGAGATCAACATGCACCTTGAAAACCAGGAAAATCCAAACAAACAAGTATACAACAAATATAACACATATATACAAATAAACAACGATACGGTTAACCCACTTAGAGATGGACCAGCAAGAGGTCAATCTTTCCCTAGTGAAGTCGCCACTTTTCTGTAGCGGCAAAAACTCCGAGACTAAGCCATTGATTGACTCAACTCGTATGAATAACAATAAAGTTGCCACAACGCTTTTACTTTATCCAAACGACTAGGAAAAAGAGCGAATAAAATCCTAAAAGAAAACGAGATCAAGGTATAGAGGTTAGTTATGCAAATGGAAGGTATTAGGCACCCATCTATGGTACTCCGTAGGAACCTATTTGAAAATTTGTATATGTGCTAAAAAAGATTTGTACAAATTAGATGATGGAGGTTAGAAAAGAAGTATTTATTATAATTTTTTATTTGATAGAACTTCCAATGAGTTCTAGGTCTACATACCAACAATGTGCAATATTGAAATCAAAACTCATGTAGTTTGGATAAAAAAAGACTAAAATTAGTGTGTTGGTTAATTTAAAAAAGAATAGACATCATAGTCATATCCGAGTTATAAACATACTTACTACCCACAATTATGAGAAAGGAGCATTTCATCAACTCAAAGCGGAGAATTAAGCTCGGATTTTCATCAACAAGCATCCTCAACACCAAGTGGAAAATGTCTCACTTCACTATATATTGTAGAAGTATAATGGCTCACATCACTACAAAGAATTGACAACAGCCTAATCTTTTGAGAAAAATAGTTTTAAGGGAGAAAAGCAACAATGGGCTCGAAAAGTTTGAATAAAGTTAGTTGACTTTTAGTCTTAAAAAAATGTCAAGGAATTGTTAAATTGACAAAGAGTTTATTAAGAAAAAGAAGTTTGAAAATGCATGGACCTAAGTCCTAGTTTATTATGAAAGCGGTTCGAGTTTAGAAAACAATAATCCTTTGAAAAGGGGAGAAGATTTTGAAAATTTAAGAATATGGGAGGAGATGAAGAGGCTGACCTATGTACAAAAAGTAAAAGGTGAGGGTAAAGAAAGATCTAACTGGGTGAGAAACCAGTACTTGACATCAAGAAGTCAATACCATATTCCCATCATTTGGATTATCAAACCAAATAACAATAATTGGACCATATACCAAGTCTCAGATAAATCAATACCTCAGATGAAATTATGTCTTCAAAAAAATAGGCAAAGTAACAATTGTATTTAGAGGAAATCCACTCGTATACAAGTACAAAAGGAATAACCTGCATACATAAAAAAAATAACCCAAGAACAGACAAAATAACACCAGAATTACAGAATCTTCAAGTTGGGGTCAAAGTTCTAATCCTAAGTCCAAAGTCTAAACTCCAAGCATAGGAATAGTAACCAAGTCCAAGAATAAAAATTAAGAATTTTTAGTGTTTAAGTGGGATTATTAGATGTTTTCAAAAGGGAATATAAAGCTCAATTGAGCAAAGGAAAAAAATGACATGAAATATAAATGCTAAAATAAAAATGCATAAAATAAAGTGTATAAAAAATAAAGGCGGAAAGTAAAAGCATAAAAGTAAAGTTAATTATTAGTAATTAGTAAGGTTAGTTGAATGATCATCTTGAAGCTTGCACATAAAGACTTGCCATAAGGTTGATAGGATCATAGCAACTACACGACAAGTTTCAATTGCTTTTTGTCAAGTATATCATTCATTTTTGGGATACTCAAAGATTTAAACTCTTGATTAAAAATGGTTAAGAGTTTCAGACGGGAAAAGTTAGTGAAAACTTATCAGAAGCTTGATAGAATCATAGAGTCTACACGACAAGTTTCACAAGTGTTGAACCAAATTCAAACATCTTTGGGGCTTTTATAAAATATGAAGTTTATGCCACCAATTGATCATTTTCTGATTTGGGACAAAATGTAGAGCTATGTTAAGAAATTGCCAAGTAACCTATACAGAGGTCACCCTACAACGAGGTTGGTCAAGCATAATTTATGTGTTGCAAAAGCAAATAAAATGAGTGATATATAGATCTTCCTCTAGTGTTTGTCAACACATGTAAAAAAAATTACTGAGATAAGATGAAGAGGAAGGGGATAAGTCACAAAAATCACAATGCGCTAGATGAATTCATTTAGTCTAATTTCATCAAAATCAATCAACTATCTTGGTGGATTTGGTCTTGAGACCTATCAACACCAAAGCTCCATTGATATTGAGGAAATTTGTGACTCTAAATAAATCCAAAATCAGAAACAAATATTTAATGTAAAAAATAATAATAATTAAAAGGCTTGAAATGGATATTTTAATTGAATTTTATTGATGAAATACATAATGGGTATCCATACATTAAAATAAAATTCCAAGAAAATTGTCAAAGGTCAAACAAAGATCAACAAGTATTGACAAATTTTTTAGAAATTTTTTAATATCGAAAACTATTTTAAAAAATAAAAGAAAATAGTACAATAAACCAAAATTTGGCAAAAAATAGTTAAATCCGAAATAAAAATAAAATGAGGTCACCAATATTTGTCCAATAACTGTTGGATCCTTCCATAATTTTTTCAGAATTTAAAAATCTCAAAAAAGTATTTTAAAATATTTTAACAACTCAAATAAAAGAGAAAAATCATTAAAAAAAAATATCAAATCTGAAAATAAATTTATGAAAAAATAAAAATCAGAAAGAGAATATTTGAAAATATTTTTGTGATTTTTTTTCATAATTTTTGAGCCATAAATGAATTTTCTATGATTATTTGAAGTTTAAAACAATTAAATATAAAAATCAAAAAATAAAGTAAAAGCCAAAAAAATCTGGACCATCTGATTAATGTCAAAACGCGTTAGTAAACAAATCTGATGGAACTGATGCATTGTGCATGTTATGGACCCCTTGGAAATCACACCAGATCAGTTTTAAAAAATTAAAATAAAGCAAAATAATGTGGACCATCAGATAATGTCAAAACACGCTAGTAATCACATCTAGTGGACATGGTGCATTGTGCATATCATGAACTCTATTAAATAAAACACAGAATCAAAGTATTTTTAAAATTTGTTTTAATAAACAGATGGAACGGCATTATTGGTTGAAGATGACACGTTGGTCGTCTTCAACCTCCGTCTAGGCTCGATTTGCAGGTCTTACAAATTGTAAAATAAAGAGCTCGGACTAGTGTCATTCTCTCCGTCTCTTCTAGATGGTTTCAATGGTATCCTCGCGGAAAATTTATTTAAACTATACAGAGAAATTTAAAGAAAACCAGAATAATATTGAGCACTTGTTTCTTGAAATTCAAGTTTAATTTTCAACCAAAATGCAAATGGTGAAGACCACGAGGATCAGAGAGATGAGGAGAATAATTTAGACATTCATTTGGATCGATTTGGTTAAGAATTCTACCTGAATGAAGTACGTTTTCAGAGCTCTAAAACTTGACTTAGATAGCACGATTCAGGACACCGCAAGGCACAATTCTTGTTTTGTTATCGTCAGTGAAGTTCAAGGAAGCTTAAGGAGTGATCAATTTTTAACTAGATGTGCTTTAAGTGAGAATTTGAATTTGCAAAAAAAATGGTTATGGAGAGAGTTTGACAAGGGTTTTCTGGCTATCAAATTTGAGGAAATGAGTGGAATTTGTCTCTTATTTATAGGAGAAGCAAATGGAATCAAAATGAGGGGTGAATGATGGCATTTGAGTGGAAATTGTGCACACTCGTGTTCATGAAGAAAGTGTGACTTCATGTGCTCAAAACTCAACCATTCCTTGTGTTTTGATGTTCTAATTAACTCAGGGAAATTGTTAAACATGATTAGATACGAAAACAAGGCTTACGTTGACTTTTAAATCGAATTATGAGGAAATTGCAAAACTGGTAATGCACTTGAAATAGATTTTTGGCACGATGTTCACACACCGTCCAAATTCACTTCCCTCGTGTGTTTTCAAATTTTTCTTGAGCCAAATTAAGTCTTCAAAGAGTATAATAAAATGCAAAAATAATCAGCTTCAATGGATGCTTGAGATAAAATATATGGCCATTAGGATTTGAGAAAAAACATTGAAAATCAGGCCAGGCCTTGGTCAAACATGCCATGCCTTCTTAAAGTTGCCTATAATTTTTTATATTAAAAAATGGTTTTCCACTCTAAATTTGCTCTTGACCAACAAATATGGTATGAAGTAGACCTCTTGAATGACATTTTGAAAAAAGAACCACTCAAAAATTCCAAAAATTGAGAAAGTTATGGCCTTGTGAAGTTGATAAAAAATCATGAAATGACCTATAACCTTTTAAACTTTTCAAACATTTTCCAAATATCTTCAAACCTTGAAACACAAATGGAGATAAAGTTCACATCCTCAATATTATTGTGTAAAAATAATGGCCTCAAGGTGATAAACCATGATCAAGTTATGAACCTTGGAAGTTAATGATCAAAAATAAAGAAATTCACCAAAGACTTGTAATCTTTTGATCTCCCAAGAAATCTTCCAAGCATTTTCTATTATTTCTACTTGAACTAAGTTGTATAAGACATCCTTAGGTTCATTTTTAAAAAATAATGAGGTCAAGGAGATAAAGGATGATCAAGTTATGGTCTTGCGAAGTTACACAAGAGAGATGGGAGACCAATCTAGAGAGCCTGTTATCTTTGATTCTCAAAGCATATTTCAATCAAACAACATCCTTGAACTAATGAAGAAAATTGTTAAGGGTCTTTCTGAGAGGCTCATGGATTTGGAACCAATCATAAATCTCAGTAACAACTAAGATATGGTCCACAGAAGTTCAAAACCCTAATTTCAAGAGCATTGGCTATGACATGAAGAATTCTTCAACTTTGATGATATCTCTTACATATGGGGCACATCCACATGATGAGAGATTTTTGTAGATGATAATAGGACATAATGGAAAGAAAAACCACTTTAAGATATTGAGAAATGATGAGACTATGCACTTATGATCCACAACTCAAGGACCTTGGTCAAACTACGTCAACCACTTGTATCAACTTGGCATTTTGAATTCCTCTTGCTAGATAGATCATGATGAGCTCCATTAGACCTTGTTTAATGAGGATATATTTGAGGTGCGCCATATGAAAAACTTGACAATTCCTTGAGAGTTGGTGAGAAGGCATGGACATAAACACATGAACCTATACACTTCTTGAAAAGATAACCTTTGCACCATCTATCTACAACACAACATCTAAGGAACAAATGATGTACACATCTTTTGGTTAGGCAAATATCAATCATCATATACAAAATATACATAAAGAAGGTGCTTGCTTGAGTTTTCTTGATGAATCATGATCAACCCTTGATCAAATGATGAATGTAACTTCAAAATGAGGATGTTGACCAAAAATCAGAAGTTTTGACTGTATGTTGACCACAGTTGACTTTTTGTCCAATACACCCGATTTTCAACCATCTGAGCAATTGTCTGAGGAAACTTGACTTATGAAGCTTGAAACTTGACATGGAGAATCTCTGAAGCATATGAGGAGGCATGAAGGCCATTGGAGGTGTTGGAAACTCATCTTGACTTGAGAGATACCAAACCCTAGTTTGGGTTGATTGTCTAGGAGAGAGTTTGTCTGATCAACTCTTGAGGAATCCTTGAGCATAGGTGTATGAAATCTTTTGAGAAGAGGGAGGGCAAATTTTGGGGTATGACAGTTACCCCCATAAGAGCAAACTTAGAGATAGGAGAGAGAGTCACCCTAACTTGTGATCTTTGTGTAATGCAGTGGTATGAGATGATAGAGAATCTTAGGGGCAAAATTTGGAATACAACAGCATGAAGCAAGTCAAAGGTAATCCTTGAAGTCATATACTCCCATGTATGTTGACCAGTCTAGGTGGATTCAAATGGAGGTAGTAAATACTCTGTCACGTTCATAGATGATTTTAGTCGGAAACTATAGACTTACCTAATCAAGAAGAAAAGTAAAGTGATCGAGGTATTTGCCAAGTTTAAATTTATGGTCGAAAACTCAAAGTTTTTAGAACTAATGGTGGTGGAGAGTATGTGTCGAAAGACTTCGACGAGTTATGTGAAAAAAGAAGGGATTGTGAATGAGGTGGTGTTACCCTATACTCCACAACATAATGGAACTGCAGAAAGGAAGAATCGAATAATCATGAATATGGTTAGAAGTAAGTTGAAAGGCAAGCATTTACCTAAAGAAGTTTGGGGTGAAGTTGTGTCGATTGCAACATATATTTTGAATAGATGTCCAATGAAGAAGCTAGAAGAAATTACTCTAGAAGAATGTTGGTCTAGTGTAAAATCTAGTTTGAATCATCTGAAAGTATTTAGATCTATATCATATAGACATATGTCATATCACTTGAGAAGAAAACTTGATGACAAGTATAGTTAGATGGTCCTAGTTGGATATCATTCGATAAGAGGTTACAAATTGTTCAACCCAATGAACAAGAAGATGGTGATCAACAGGGACGTGATCATAGATGATATTAAAGAATTGGATTGGATTGAAAATCTCAAAAAAGACTTAATGAGAAACTTACTTGAAGAACCATAAACTCAAGTCGAAAGAGTTCGATAAGAGGAGGTCAGAGATCAACCAAGTATAAGCAGACCTCAGAGAACAAGAGAGATGCATGTAAGGTTGCAAGGTTGTGTGAATACATCAGATGATGTGGTCAATAATAAAGATGAGTTGTTACATTATGCTTTCTATGCAGATGTCGAAACAGTCAATGCAGCTGAAGCATTGAAGGATTTGAAGTAGGTGAAAGCAATGAACGAAAAAACTTGGTCACTTGTCTATCGAAGACGAAAACACTTGGTCACTTGTCAAATTGCCTCAAAGAAAGAATGTAATATATGTGAAGTGGTATACAAGGTGAATTTGAATCCCAAAGGGGAAGTAACTTGACACAAGGCAAGACTTGTGGTGAAAGAATTTCTTCAAAAGGAAGGAATCAACTTCGATGATGTTTTTGCACCTATGGCTAGAATCGAAACAATCAGGTTAATTGTTAGTCTAATAGAAATGAACAATTGCACATATTGAAACTAATTGGCTAGAATCGAAACTAATTGGGTTTATGACGCATGGAGAACAGAGAAAGGTGTACATACTGCATAAATCCATGTATGGATTGGAACAAGCTCCAAGAACTTGGAATAAGAAGATTGATAGTTTCCTAAGGGAGAAGGAATTTGTGAAGTGCACAATTCAACATGGAGTATATGTAAGAAAACACAATAATGAACTGCTTATACAAGTGAAATTCTCAAGAGATTTGAGATAGAATAATGCAACTATCAAAAGATGCAGATGAAGCTGATGTCGACCCAACCTAATACATAAGACCTATTATGTCCTTAAGATAATTTTATCACACAAGGTCTGACTTAGCATACATTGTAGGTATAGTGAGTAGATAAATGCATAAGTCAAAGGTATCACACCTAGTAGCAACAAAGAGGATACTAAGGTATATGAAAGAAACTCTCGACTATGGCATTTTATTTCCTAAAAATGATAAAGGAAAATAGTGCAAGCTAGTGGGATACACTGATTTGAGTTAGAGTAGTGATCTTGAGGATCGAAAATCCATATAAGGATATGTGTTTATGTTAGGTGGTGCACCAGTTGCTTGGCGTTTGAGAAAGGAACCAGTAGTGGCATTATTATTGTGCAAAGCAGAGTAGATAGTTGCTTCTATTTGTGCATGTCAAGTAACTTGAATGGTGAGCTTGGTAGAAAAAATCATAGGGAAAGATCATGAAGCAGGTAGCATATGTGAAGATGAACTTGGAACACTGCAGAATTGAGAATCAGACGGATTGTAGACATCGTGACGAAGTGAGTGCATGCCGAAGTATTTAGAAGACTAAGAGTTATGATGAATATAGATAGCTTAAACACAATGAATTAGGGTGGGGATGAAAGTGTAATTCCTTGTGTCGAAGCAGCATGTTGCTCGACACAAGGTGTGTCGAATTAGCTTAGTCGAAGAGAGTCAAAGTTGTAGTCGAGTTGTGATAGCTGTCAAAGTGTTCTAAGTAGGTTGCTACACACAGATTTCGACATAGATCTAAAATAGATATTTTGGACTCTTTTAATTTTGGATATTTTGGATTAGGTAGAAAGCAAGCTCATTATAAATAAAGGGAGTAACCATATTTTGTAATCACAAAAATTTGTACTTACAAAGTGAATAAAAAATTTTCACAGTTTGTAGACAAAAAGAAATTTTGCAGAAACTCTAGTCTCTTTTCTTATCAAATTTTTTTTCTTCTTATTGTCGTTCTGTGAATTTCCAACAATAAACATGTTAATAAATTAATATAATTATATTATATTTTTGAGATAAAAATTGACTTAAAAATTGTAATTGTATGTCATTTTGTTTTAATATTTTATAATAATACATTTAAATATAAATTCGAAATAAGTCAATATGACTAAATTACATAAAAATAATTATAAGTTTATGATTTAACATAATATGTAAAATAAAGTAAACACTAGTAAGAAATAATAGTTATAAGGGTAAAATATGTTTTTAGTTCTTATAAAATTACTAAATATGATTTTTAATCTTTATAAAAAAACTCTAAGGTTTAATCTTTACATAGACTAAAATTGCGTGAAAAAATAATTTTATAGGGGCTAAAACTCAATTTTTTTTATAAAGACAAAAAATCATTTTTATAATTTTATGGAGACAAAAACATATTTAAACCTAGTTATAATAACAAATATATCTTTCTTAAGGGATTAAAACTAACTTCTATTACTAAATTTATAAATAAACTTGACCTTATCTACTAAAAGAAAGTGTGACCTAATCTCAGCCTAACTTAAGTATGTTAAGTAGGTCATAGATTCCTATCTGTAAATCTTCTCAACTACTAGTATATTCACAATCCATATTTCCATTTTGTGAAGAGAAGACAATTATTGAAACTAAGTGCACCCGCACCAATCATCAAAACCCCAAACACCTTTAATACCCCAAAAACACAACTCCCTTTAGATTTCCTTTTATGGGTTCCTCTACCAAATTTAAGTGCAATCAAACCATCATAATGTTCCAACTTTGTAGCAGATTTAATTAAGTCCGTATTCATTAAGCATAATCCATTTTTAATCAATCTTAAAATATCACAACTCTCCTCATCACGTGCTCATGTCTAATGGGGTCTTTCCACTTCTCACCAAGGCGCCACTAAATTAATGCATGTTGATAATTTTATTACTTAAAATAATGGTTACACACAAATTAGTTTGCCCTAAATAATTTTGCAAAATTGACTCAATATATGATTTTTTTTGTCTCAAAACAAAGTAACGACTATAAAAAATTCACATATTCAAAAGTGTATTTTAAAATTTAAATGAGAGTTGAACTTGCGATATCAATTTATTTGTTTTTAAAATTTTAACATTCAATTTTGTGGACGACAAATTCAAAAAAATTTAGTAGGATCCTATTTATAATCAAACCCAAAATATAAAAAATAAAAATTATATGAATTTGATGCTAACATAACAATATCGATTTCTACCGTTTTAACTAATCCAAAACACTCCAAAAACAATGTAACTAGTCAAGTTTAGCTTCAACATCAAACCAATCTCCATGCCGAGACAGTTAATCTTGTGGGCCTTCTAATATGCCCTCCACTTTTCTCATATGTTCCTTTGCTATCATCTATCCTTTGACCCTACAAAAATAAAATAAAAAAATTATAGGAATAAACATGATTACGATTATGATTTTATAAAAACAAATCCATAAGCATACCTAACCATCGTTATTAAAAACTTTACTACAAATTGACCTCTCTCCTCAAACTCTATCGTATCTTAAATGATTAATTAATCAAAAACTTTTCATAATCCAAGGGTACGTGATTGCACGCACTCTCTCTGTGAATCTCAGATCCCAACCTCGTTACACGTGGCAGAATCTAGTTGGTTAAAAGAAATCAACGGTTTTGATCTTTTAATTAGAATATAGAGTAATCAGATCCTACGGTGGAAAAAAAGAACCGTAAAAACCTCAGCGAAAGCGACAATGTACGCTGTAACCGAGGAGTGTGTCTGTAAAGAACAGTGTGAGTGAAGAAAGAGATAGAGTGAGAGATATAAACAACACACAGCGCGCACCATTCTCCACTGTCCAAGGAGATCACGCACCGAACCACACTATTCTTTCTCTCTCTAGCTTTCTCTCTCTTTCTCTTTCTCTCTCTAGCTTTCTCTCTAGTCTTCGGTGCTTTAAGTTCAACACTACTCTAGTTCATTGCGTTGTTTACTCTGATTAATGTTGAGTTGAGTTGGAAGATTCGGGTTTGGAGCTTGTGTGACCCGAGTGATGGATCCGGGTTCGATGATGAACGAGGGTTCATTTCCGAATGGGAGTGGGAATACGACGCCGTTTAGTTTAGCGGAGATCTGGCAGTTTCCGGCTGCGGTTAATGGCGGCGGAGGTGGATTGGGACTTAGAAGGCCGCAATTTGGAAACGGTTTGGGACAGTTTGGGGAATTTGGAACCGGTTCGAACCGGGATGTGGATGGACCGGACCAGAGAGTTGTTTTGAACCATGGGATTGTTGGTGGTGGTAAGAAGAGGCGTGACTCCGAAGATGTTGATTCACCTAAGTGTGTTTCCACCAGTAATGGCGGTGCCAATGCTGTGGTATAATTTTTTTTTTTTTTTGTTGATATAATTGGAATTCATTTCAATAAGTAATTGATAATATAAGTATATAAAAGTGTATAAATAAATGAGTTTCTGTGTATTTTGGAAGTGAAAATTGGTTATTAAGGAAGTGAGTTGTTGTTATAATGAATAGGAAGGATCTAATTATATGGTTGATTATGGTTTAATTTGTATTTATGCTAAAAGTATGTTTTTTTATTTTTGGAAATTTTTTGCAATTTCCTGCTGCTTATTTATTTTTAGCATTTAAAAGGAATAAAATAGTGGTATAAATTCGAATGATGATTTTAGCAATTTCACAAACTAAGTTACATGTGGAAGTGTAATCTCAACCATTATTTGATTATTGTATCTTTGCAATTGTAATTTATTGAAAGGGTTATTTGGATTGTGCAGAATGATGGGGATGGAAAACGGTCTAAAGCGTTAGGGAACAGGAATGATGATGGTAAAGTTGAAGGAGAAGCCAGTTCAGGAAAGCCTGCGGAGCAAAGCAGTAAGCCGCCTCCTCCTGACCCTCCGAAGCAAGATTACATTCATGTTCGAGCGAGAAGGGGTCAAGCTACTGATAGCCACAGTCTTGCAGAACGCGTAATTTACTCTTCCTTACACCTCTTTCAAACTCTTTCTTTGGTGCTTTACCCTTTTCTAATTGTTGAGATCTAGTTCCTAAGCAATATAACATCATTTGGGTTGACAAGCTTGAATTTTCATCTCGGATATACTTTCTTTTTCACTGGGAATAAAATTAAAAAGCAGTCTGCAATCATGACTGTGGCTGCAACATCGTGGTTTTTGATGATGTCTTTGCGTGGGCTGCATCAGCCATATTTGACTTTGATTCTTCTCAGTATAAAAATTAAGACGTGATTATGGCCATGATTTGAAACCTTGTTTGTATTGGTTTAAGGAAAATGTCAACTTATGATTATGTTGCAATTCGAGCTTATGGTTGTGTTTCTAATTGGAATTTTGGTGGACAATGAACAGGCTAGAAGGGAAAAGATTAGTGAAAGGATGAAAATTCTTCAGGATTTAGTTCCTGGTTGTAATAAGGTAATTTTTTTCTACTTGTAAACTTTTTCGTATCTTATATACACATAAATAGAAATTAAAGTAATAATAATAATAATAACAATAATAATAATAATAATAATAATAATAATAATAATAATAATAATAATAATAATAATAATAATAATAATAATAATAATAATAATAATAATAATAATAATAACAATAAATAAATAAATAAAAGGAAATTACTTATAGCTGCAAAAACATCCAAATATTGTCATATGTGTAAGAAATAATAAATTGGAGACTTTCTTCAATTCAGGTTATTGGGAAAGCATTAGTCCTTGATGAAATAATTAATTATATTCAATCACTTCAGCGCCAAGTGGAGGTATCGATTCTATTATTTATTATTACATTATCTGCTGAATTGTAATCTCTGAAAAATTTATATATTTTGAATTTGATTTTTGAGAATTGTAATGTTATTGGATGTCACAGTTTTTGTCGATGAAACTTGAAGCAGTTAATTCGAGACTTAACACTGGTATTGAAGCCTTTCCTCCAAAAGATGTAAGTCTTAAACATCCCTTGATTTTAATATTGCATCTATAATCAAGTTTTCTTATAACAATAAATCTCTAATCAAGTAGCAAGTTTTTCTTAATCCTCTTTATATCAAGATTTTACTTTTGATAAACCTTGAATTTGGTTAAATTGCAAATTGTGTTGCTATGTTTCTATGTAAATCGGTGTTGTTCAATTATTCATCATTGCTAAAAAAAAATTGGACACATTAGACATAAAGTCAGTTATGATTAACTTATTTGAGTTTATCTACTAGCATAAGTACTTGTGAAACTGTTTGAGAAAGTTTGTTATAAAGGCTTAAGTAAGTTGTTTACCAAACATGACGTAATTTTTCATCTTCTTTCCAGTATGGTCAACAAACATATGATCTAGCCGGTATGCCATTTGTTTCACAACCTACAAGAGAGCCAAGCAGAGGTTCATCCCCAGAATGGTTACATATGCAGGTAGGTGGTGGTTTCGAAAGAACATCGTAGGGTACGAGATCCCTTCAATGTGTAATAATAAAATGCATAAAGCGAGCAGTGTTCCGTTCCATTTCATCCCATCCCATTCCATCCTTCGATTGCTCCTATATTATAAAAACAAAAATGATATACTTAAGGTGTTAAAGTCCAATGGACAGTTGATTCCCTTTTCTACACAAGAATGGAGCTGTTTCTGTTTTCTACAATAGGACTGCTTCAGTTTGTGGTTTAGCTTTTGAAGATGAATTCATTTACTCGATATTGTGTACTATATAGTGGACTTTCAGGTTTTTTCTTTCTTGGTATTTAACGTGACTTATAAGTGATTATTCTTGTATAAGAATGCTGCTTGTGTTGAATACATAATGCTTACATTTTGTGTAGTAGTCTCAAAATTCATGTTTGTTTGTGTAGCAAGATTCAATAAATAAAGCTAATGTAGTTTTTCAAAATTATTCTCTGGCTTTTAGTTTTTGTCAAATTAATTATTTGTGTAGCTTTTGTTATGCTTAGATTTTAATGTATACTTAAATAGAATCTACTGTTAAAACATGGTTATATAAAGAAAACTATTTAGAAACATTATTCATAGTCTGGTATCAATATTTGTGTAAAGGAATCTCTCCCAGTTGACAAGATGAAGAAGTAGATTAAGAACTTGATTTAGGGTAGGCATGGCAATTAAACCCATATATGGGTATCCATTTGAATTTGTTCCGAATTTGACGAGGAAAATCCGTTTTGATTGGGTTTGGGTCCGGGTTTGAGTTTTCTTCGATTATAAAATATGGGAACAAGTTGAGTAATGGGGACATTAGTATTCACTCCGAATCCATCCCGTTTATTTTTGATAATTTAGAATATTAAATGTGGTAAATGTGTTGATAATTTGATTTGTATTTATTATTTAAAATATTTTATGAAATTTTTTGAGATTGTTTTATTTTATTATTTATAATGTAATTTTATTTTGGAAAACGTAAATATTTTTATTTAAAAAATTGGTTTTACTAAATGAATGGTGGTGGGGCGGGGATATCTGAACCTAATCCGAACGTGTTTGGGACGGGTTTGGATTTTAATTTTCTATCACTGTTTAAGTTTAGGGTAAGGAACGAAGATTGATTGAGGATTCAGGTCTGAATATGAAGGAGGTAAAAATCGTCACATACATGTCCCGTTGCCATGCTTAATTTAGGGTATGTGTTTTATTTTAAATTTTTTAAATTAATTTTATAAAAATAACTTTTAAAATATTAAAATAAATTTAATTGATTTTTTATAGATAGAAAGATTAATTTTAACATTCTGTATCAAAACATAGTTAAAATTATAAATTTTTTAAGAAGTTGCATTTTAAAACTGGTTTTTCAATTATTTGTATTAGTTCTAAAATTAAGTGATTTTTTAAAATTTTAATAATTAAAAATTATAATTAAATATTTAAAATTAAACTTTTATTTGAAGTTTATATTAAAAAATTATAATTTTTTTAACAAAAACATATAACATTATAAAAATTGTTTTTAATAAATTAAAATAAATGGATTCTTAATATTTTTTTAAATTATTCTAAAAAATTTAAATGAAAAAGCTGTTTGGAGATTTCTTTTTCTATAAATAGTCTCTAAAGACTTTTCAATTTAATAGTTTTTAAATCTAAAATATGACTCACATCTTATACCAATTTTTTTTTTTTTTTATGCTTTCAAGAGATAATTTATCTGTCTTCTATTTATTTTTTTATCTATATTTTCTATTTCCTATATTACTTTGTAAAGTAAGTTTAAAATAATGTTAGACAATTATTGTGATGATATAACACTTCTAAAATAACTTTCTATTTTGTTTTTAAAACTTGTTGACTTTCTCTTATTTTTAATTTGATGAATTTTATATCTTTACTGTAATTTAATATTTAGTATTTTTTGTTACAATGCCAACACGTGAAAAAGAGAAAAAAAGAAGTTTAAATGTAGTCTTGATCTCTTATATTAGTTTTTCTAATTTTTTATTATCTTGTAGAAAAAAATTAGTTATTGGCCTCTGATAATCGTATTATGTGAATTTTTGGTGATCCATTTCATTTATCAACCAATGTGGTGACATGGCACTTTAAAATTAGATTTACTTATTGCCACATCATTACTAATAATAAATTTTAAAAAAAAAATTATTAATTTTAATTTAAATTGAAACTTATATTTATATTATTATTATGAATTAAAAAAATCAATTGACGGTTATAAAATTACAACAGTTTAGATGATTTCATCATCGTTCGCTTCATCTTTCTAGAAAAGAAATCATATCTTCATCTTCGTCTCTAACGTAAGAGAACAAACGTCCAGAACTGCAATTCTAAATTCATCTTGTCCTTTCATCTTCGTAGTTGTTTCATTTGTACGCGGTGAACCAGTTGCAATGTATAATTCATCAAAACTTAGGAAATCGAACGAAGATGACAAATATTGTGCCAGATATGTGTTTTTTGTTCTATTTTAAGAAACATAAGTTAGTGGGAGTATAGATTTGTCACTTTGCTTCCTTTAATTGAAACCCTAATACTTTAATTATTGTTTGTGGTCCCAATGTATTGTTTTCGTTGTTTGTGGTTCTAATGTAATAAAACCCTAATGGTTTAATTAGACATTTTGTCCCTTTTGACTTGTACAATTATTTATAATGTTATACAGGCCACCTACACCACAAACCATTAGGTTAAGAACTCACCATTGAGGTACACTATTCATACTTTTGCTAAATAGTATTTGGATGAGGATGTGTCATAAATGAACTATGGATGGGATATTGACTACTTGTCTTATATAGAACTGAAGAAATTGTTCAATATTGTGGGATATACAAATATGAAGTGCCTTTGTTATGTGAATCCTAGGTTTAGCTTTGTTAAGGGACTTACATCAATTAAAAATTATATTGATGTACTACAATTTGCTGAAGATGTTAAATACTTGGTTGATATGTATGTAGATGGAGCATAGTTAGGACAAAATGGGCCAAATTATGATAATGATGATGAAGTTGAGGTCGATAATGATGACGAGGGAGAGAAAGGCAAAGATTCTAAGCATAATATGGTTGATGATGAGGGAGAGAAGTCAAAAATTCTGAGCATAATGAGGTTGGTGATGAGGGAGAGAAAGATATAGATTCTAATAACAATGAGGTTGATGATGAGGGGGTAAAGAAAAATATTATGAGCATAATGAGGTTGATAATGATGGATGGAACAATAGTGAGGATTCTATAGACTTGGGTTAGACTAAAATTTTACCAACTGAGACAACAGAAGTACCCTCTGAGCAAGATCTTGGTGAGGATTCAGATCAACTATATACTCCTCCTGATAGTGAAGATGAGCAAGAGTGTGAGCACTTTCTAAATTTCCAAATTGGTGAGACAATCAAGTTCAAATTAGGTTTCCTATTTAACAATAAAGATATGATAAAGGATGTTATCGGGGAGTATGCTATGGTTAGTAACAAAAATGTATACTTCAAAAAAGAATGATGGAAAAGGATGGTACATAAGTGTTAAGATTGATGCAAATTTTACATGAGGTTTACTGAGAGGGATGGAAACCAATATTGGCAAGTTGCTAGATTATTTGATTATCATACATGTGTTAGGACTGCATATAGTAGACAAGCCAAGACTGAATGGCTAGCCAATCAATTTTCCCACATACTTAGACACACTACAAACATGAAACCAATTGGGTTAATTGTTGAATCAATTGAAAGATATGGTGTAAAATTGTCAACTGATCATACATACAAGGCTAAAAGAAGAGCAGTGGAATTTATACAAGGTGCTGGTAGGGAACAATTTACTCACTTGAGATTTATACACAAGAGTTACTAAATTTAAATCCTAACAATAATGTTGTGCAACAATTCTCTGAATCAGCTAATGATCTTGTATTTGAATGAATTTGTTTGTCTACAAGCATGTAAAGTTGGATTTGCTACAAGTTGTAGACAATTAATATGAATTGATGCATGTTTCTTGAAAGGGGGGCTATAGAGGCCAGTTGATGGCAACTGTTGGAAAGGATGTGAATGATAAAATATTTCCAATTTCATATGGTGTTATAGAGGCTGAGACTAAGGATTATTAGGAGTGGTTCATAAACCTTCTAGAATGTTATTCAAATATTATTTACCCAACTAATTGACCAAAATTATGTCCTCTAGAGGGACAGCTTGCATTCAATCCACCATTGATGACAAGGGAAATTATACGTCCTAAACATATGAGGAGCAAGACAAATTATGAGCAAGTAATCCGCACGTGTTGCCTAGAAATTTTGGCACAGCTATGTGCCGTGATTGTGGAGCACTTGTTGATAACATGAGGAGCTGCAAAGGAAAGAGAATTGTAGATATAGTCATACCAAAATGTGGAAACAAGGCTAAGAAGGAAAAGATAGTCAATACCAAAACCAACACAAGGACAAAGGACAATACAAAGACAAAGATAAAGACAAAGACAAAAACAAAGACCAAGACAAAGACAAAGGCAACCATTGTAACTGAATCTGGCAGTTCATAACAGGAACCATCTACTATACAACAAACTCAAGAATAATTTTAGGATCTACAAAATGTTATTTTGTAATTTGTTTTTTGTAATGTCATAAACAAGTTGTTGTGTTGAACAAGTTGTTATTTTCCTATGTATGTCTTTTGTCACTAACAAGTTGTTGTCATAAACAAGTTATTTTGCTACTATGTCTATTTTTCTGTCATGAACAAATTGTATGAACAAGTTGTTACTGATATTTTGTCTAATGTTTATGAATATGTTACTGATATTTTGATATTTTGTGCAATGTTTATAAAAGTGTTCCAATTTGTATAAACCAAACTCTACTGAGATGTCAATGATAAAAATATTCAATAACAATATGTCAATGTCAAAAAGTCCCAATAGCAAGTTGAATAAACCAAACTTTGTTAAAATGTTCAACTCAGATGCTACGTTATTAAGCCAAACTTGGTTATGAATATCAATTTCAACTGAACCAAAGAAACACTTTCATTACAAAATTGTTACATCAAAATGTCATATATATAAACCAAACTTCATTGAACATTATAATGTTACATTTAAAGTTAACATAGGTTACAACTTTTCACATTCAACTACTTCATTACATTTTATAACACTAATCCTATTGCCAATACAAATGTTATCGACGCCATAAATTTCATCATAATTTTCATAGAATTCAACTTCATCTTCATTTCTTCAACTTTGATTTCGGCTTCACTCACTTCTGCCTTTTATCGATCCAATTTTTATTGTAGTGAAGTGATTAGTTTCTTGGCTCTTGCAGATATTTCCTCATCATACCATATAAAATGGTTGCACCGTTTATACCCCCGCGGCTGGAGTTAAAGAACATAGATGAAGTAATGTTAAAACATTGAAAAATCTAGATTTTAGAAATAGAAAAGATGAAGAGTACCTTGTATGTCCCACACCCATAAAATGGTGACATGTGTTGAAATTGGTCCATGATGTAATAAATGGAGATTCGAGTCCACATATGCATTCATTTTGAAATGAACAACCAAGTGATTGATTGTTATATTTCGAGCATTAAGACCTCGTTACTAAAACGAAGAAGAAAGTTAAGATTTGTTTTAGAGCAAAAGGGAAGAAACGAAGAATAAAATTAGAATTAAAGTAATTTTATAATCCTTATTTGATTTTTTAAATCATAATAATACTACATGTATTAGTTTCAATTTAAAATTCGGATTAATAATAAAAAATATTTTAATATAATGTTAGTAATGACGTGGCTATAACTGGGTCCAATTTTAAAGTGTCATTTAATTAAATTGGCTGACAAAAAGAAGGGACCGCTAAAAATTCACATAATATGATAATGAGGGACCAAATTGCTTTTTTTTTTTAAAACTGCATTTAAGAAGAAGAAAACAAACAAGATAAACATTTCAAACTCTTTAAAAGAAAGCTTTTGCAATTTCAACTAAATAGAATGTTAATCCATGAAGGAGGAAGAGGAAAAGTGTGAATCAATAGGTTTAAATAAAAAGAAACAAAAAGATTGACCATAAAGTCAACACTTTAGATATCTTTTTAGAGATTGTGAGTGACTCTCAATTGGCCATTCACCAGTAACATATTCTTAGTATTTTTAATAAAAACAACATACTTGAGGTAATTGTTAGTGAGAGTCTCGATAAAGATGATATATATATATATATATATATATATATATATATATATATATATATAAAACCTGAGTCATTTAAGCGCAAGTTCTTTGTAATGGAAAAGTTTCAATGGATGACATAAATCTTAGAATTAAGGATATAAGGATATATATCAGCCTGATATATAACTTGAAAAGACTCCCTACCAATCACAAGAGGATTGCGAATGACTGCGTCATAACTTGCATAACTAGGGTTTCTTTTTTAGATCACTTCCATCAACATTTATGATAGTATAAGAGAGGTTGTCATGGTTCTATTTGACGATTCTCTCATTAGTGTGTTTATGATAAGAGTTGTTGATGCATGGGAGTAAGGACACCGCCATGTTGTGACCAAACAACGAAAGGCGGTAATATGGGTGTTTTCACGGGTGATACAAATGATGCTTCTATTCATATTCCCGCCAAATTATCTCATAAAAAGGTTGCAAAAGAATCTGACATTTCATTTTAACCAAATGGTTTTCTTCTTGAGAAGTGAAAAAATCTACATTAGAACATCTAAGATTTCGCCACAAGTGTTTAAAGTAACTATAATCTCAAAAACGGTGAAAGAGTGACTCAATTTACAAAACTATAACGATTGTACAAACCAAAGTGCTCATATTATGATAATGTTATGATAATGTTATGGATAAAGTATGGACCATGTTATGGATCTGAGACTAATTTTCAGAGAAATGTGGTTATATATCCCATATCAAGAATGAGGGGAATTTATATGGTGATTATTGGCACCTTTTTATTATTAAGAAATAAAAAATTAACCATTTTTGTTAGTATAATTACCATTAATATGATCAAGTCATGCAAGTACACCTTTCAGTGTCGTTGTTTAAGCTAGGATCTATGTTGGTGACCTATCTAACAACACTTGAAAGAATTTAAGTAGACATAAGATTAAAGATAGATGGTCTGGTTAGAAAACATATTTCATAATTTTAGAAAGATCACAAATATGAACATAAGGTACAAGCAAGGGGGTCAAAGGATGTGTAAAGACTAAATTGTAAAGATTATGATATGAAACTAAACCTCCAAGCAAAACCATCTTTGAGAAAATTGATCGCGGACTTTATCGTCTATTAATCGGGAGACTGCAAGTGTACAGTCCTATCGTGTAGTTTTAAAAAGATATCGAACCCACAGAGACTATAAATCGATCTATTGTTATCCTAAGTTATGGTATACAACTAAGGCGAATAATTCTTTTAGATAATGGTTAAGAAAAAAATATAAATAAAATGGATATCGGCACGTAATATAGTGAACCTAAGCATATAGAGATGGTTACCTTAATTGTCCTGTAGAAATTATCAGTTTAAAAACCCTTAACTCACACTTTCGTGGTCTTATCTCGGATTATACTCCTAAAGCCCTATGCCTGCTCTCGCTAGCCCATAAGTGTTTAGAAAATATTCTTTGAAAACTTAATAAAATTTAATTCATTTTAAAACGCTCTCGCTGTATTTAAATCGAATGCCTAACTTTAGCTATCCAGTTAAAACCTCACACTTTCGTGGTCTCGATCCTAACCTATTCTACTTTTCTTACTTTCATAACGAAAAGATTGATTTTAATTACAAAAAGTCATAACCAGAATTTAAGTTAATTAAGATTTTAGCTTAAGAACAATTTAATTCCTACTCTTACTACTATTACACACCGATACCTACTCGGTTTAGCCGGACATATTTATTAATTCGGACATGCATAAATAATAAGGTTCAATATATTTAAACATTTCCATAATCAAATAAATAAATACCAAGCAACAATACTTTAAATAAAATAAAATAATTATATTAAAAACCTGAAAATAAGAATACTCGAATAATCTTGTTCTTCGAAATAAACGAACATTCCACCACAAGTTGGCTGGATCTGCTCGAAGACTTCTTGAATCGAAAAGAAATTGCGACAAGAAAAATAAAAAGCACTAGATCTAACGTAAGGTTAGATCAGTGAAAGATACACAACAATTTCCGATGTAGAAATTATCGTGAGAAAATTATAAAAGCTTAAGACTAAAATAAAATCTAAGAAAAAAAACTGAAATGAAAAAAAAAATAGAAATACAAAACTGAAAAGAAAATAGAAATGCGAAGGAAAAAAAACGTAATAACAGTTGTTCGGTAAAAATTGCCGACCATTGCTCTGAAACTTGAACTTGCATTTATAGGCTTCACTTGGTAACTTCCCGTTTCCAATCTCGTACGAAAACAAGTGGTGATCGTGTGTACAAATGCCAGAATGTGGGACTAAACATGGGACGGACGCCTCTTGAAGAGAAGAAGTGTGAGACGTGGGTCTCACATCATAAAGCATCATGAGACATGGGTCTCACAAGCTGAAGATGGTGGGCCCTGAGTGGGAGGCGGGCGCCTCCTGCTGAGTGGGGAAATGTGAGACGGTCGTCTCACTATAGGTGGCGCCTCAAGGTCGTGATCGTCACACCTTGTGGATGAATCACTGGCTATTGCTCTTCTGGGCTTAGTCTTTTGGCTTTGTATAATTATTTCTTTCTTCTTAACTCCTCCTTTTTGCTATATCACCACCCTTTGCTTCATTTCTTTGGCTTTTTAATCTGATTTTTCCTCAATTTTATTTCTTTGCTCAATTGATTCTTTATTTAATGCAAATACCTGAAACAAAAGAAATACCAACGTAATACAGAAATAAAACAAAATAATTAAATAAAAATAGTAACATTATCAATGAAAATTAAGTCAAATATGTTATATAAATTCGTGTTATCAAACTCTCATATACTTAAATCTTTGCTTGTCCTCAAGCAAAAATTAAAAATGAAAAATCACTTAAGCATAAGTCAAACGCAGATATAAAACACAATTCAATTCGTACTTGGTTGCAATTCACTTCTTTGTTGGATAACTCAAGTTTAGACTTCGACACCAAAATTACCGTAAAAACACTAGATAACCCCATTTTTGCAAACCAATTTAAGTCATGTATTATAGTTCGACCAAATACTTTCGTTTCGTTTCACCCGTTTTCATTCTGGTGCAATCACATTAAGCCCTTTACCTTACGCGCACATAGTAGAGTAACCGATTAGTGAATTTGATCTTTATAATCCAGCTAGGAGTTCTGGTACTTATATTAGGTACTCCTTTATCCAATTACAAATTGCAGGGGATCGGACCGTCGTCCGTCCTACCAAGTTTAGCACCAGGAACCACTGAACCAATTCATAATGGATTGTTTGCATAAAGATTTATAGTTTCTGCAACTGTTGGATTAAATGATCTGGTAAGGATCATCTAACTTAATAAGTGCATCTTCTGATAAAAATTTCTCTTAAAAACTCTTGATCAATCACTTATATTCATCGATTCTCCACGTAGTTTGTCGTTTAAGGCGGTGCCGACTGCTTTTATAAACTACTCGGGATTACATTAAAACTAAGTCTTAAGGTGTTGGTATAATAAGTACTTAAATCGATCTAACGCGTTGGGGTTTTGAAGTGTTAGGACGATAACAATTTTGCTTTAGTCGTACTCGAGTTCTTATTTATAAAAATAAGCAATCTTAATACTAGTTGAGTATGTCAATATATACATTTGAATTTTTTCGTTATGGCTCAAGAAAATGGAAGAATTCGAATAAGCATGAGAATTTAACATAAAAGACTAAAATTACATAAACATGTATTTTATTAAATGTAAATTTTGCAATACATAGAAAAAAGGAAACTAAAAGGGAAAAACTAAATAGAGCAAAGAAAATAAAAATGAACTAAGAAATGTTCTGACTCCCCTAAACTTAAAATAAGCATTGTCCTCAATGCGATAAAACCAAGAGAACACAGAAAGGAGTAGGGTGATCACTCGTTGTTTGGAAAATTTCGTCCTCTTGCTCCTCTACCTCTAGTGCGAGGTCGTCAACGCCTGTCGGAATCAGAATCGTTAAGGTGAAGAGCATCCGCTATGCGAGCTTGCAACACTTCAAAGTTACAGTCGTTGCGAAAAGCATACTCGCGTTGTTCGCGCTGTAATTCTCGTTGGTCGCGCTGTATCTCTTGAATGAGACGCAAATTTTCAACTTGGTTTTGTTCCATTGCTAGGAACCGTTGATCTTGCTGATTCATGTGAGCATGCATGGCCTCGAAATTATCAGCCGGATTTTCTTGTTGTTGTTGTGCTGCAGGTGCATCAAGAGCAAAACGCCAATTGTTTCGGCTTCGGACGTCGATCTGATTTGGGCAAGGCAGCACTACACCGGGTACCAGACGTCGATTGATCATCAAAGTGTACCGGCCATCTTGTCTCGGGGAGATGATATGAGAATCACGGCAGTAGATAACATCTAGAAGATTTGTCGGCATCATAAATTGTCCCAAGGACAAAAGCTCGTTGGATAAGCCTAAAGCAAAAGCAAAAGATGTGATGATTCCACCGAAGACAAAGGGGTTGGTACCCGCCGCATTGACGCATGTATGAAAGTGGCTAAGCATGAAAGGAGCGGCGTTGACAGCTTGACCGTTGAGGGCACAGAAAATAAGGAACATCTCATTTTGGTTGACCTTATGGTTATTGGTCCTACCAAAAATGGTGTTTGCAAGGATTCGGTGAAAGTACCTCAGAGCGGGATTATGAATATGTGAAGCGTAGAGATCTCGCCAACTTTCTGTGGGTTGACTGGTTCGATCATGCCAAAGAGAGAAGCCAACTTGATCCCAAGAAATGTCGCCTTCGGGATCGAAAGGTTTGCGGTGAACGTTCGGACCTCTAGTGAACTGTAAAAGTTCAGCGATTCTTTCTTGATCAATGGAATATTCTTGGTTAAACATGCGGAAATTGGCGGTGCCGGTTGTATATTGATTGTCAGGAGGCGTGTTGTATGAGAATGAACTGAGGAACTCAAGAACGAGCGGTTCGAAGGTTGGAAAGGGATTTGAACAGAGACTAAGCAAACCCGTATTGGTGAGCATGAAAGTGATGCTCTCTGTCATACCCAAGGTATCTAAACAATCGGTGTCCACATATTTGGTGGGGACAACCGAACGGGAATAGAATTTCATGTATCTCTCTCGTTGTTGCCCATCATCGCTATCCCGGAACACAATGGTAGACAAATCCGGTGGTGGTCGGTCGGGTTTCACTTGACGTTGAGTGTTTCGTGGAGTCATTGAAAAGAAGGAAGAGTATGGAATGAAGGATAAAATGGGAGAAAATGAAATGGGTGAAAGAAAGTATATGAGTAGTAGATGGAAAGGATGTGAAATGGGAAGAAAAATGGAAGAGTATTTATAGTGGTTTTAGGAGTTAAGAGGAATAAATTATAATAATATTATGTTGGGAATTGAAGAGAGAAAAGTTTGAATGATAATTATGGTGGAAAATGAAAAGAAGAATATTTTGGTTAACGGAATGGTTGAATGGGAGTTATGTTGGATATTGAAAAAGAAGGAAACGGACGAAACATTAAATCAGTCAAGGAGACCAGAAGAGAAAACGCATGAGGCATGGGAGAAACACGAGGTGGAGGCCACAAAATAGGTGAGACGTCCGTCTCAAAAAGTTGACAGACAAGACAAACACGTGGAGGTGTGCGTCTCTTGCCTGATTCACATGTGCTGCTTTGATGGAGGCGTGCGTCTTGAGAAGAACAAAGGATCTGAGGCGACCGCCTCAAGGGATGCATTGGAAAGGAGGCGACCGTCTCCTAGGCAGCACGCATGGCACGAATTGCAGAAGCTAAAGCAGAGAATCTTAAAGGCATGCGCAGTGGACAACGAGACATGCATGTGATTAGAGGGAACACGGGATAGGGAATAATGTTTCAGATCACATGCATACATACTATATACTTGTATGTATATATATATATATATATATATATATAAAAATATAGATGATTTAGAAGTTTAAACAATATATATATATATATATATATATATATATATATATATATATATATATATATATATATATATATATATATATATATATATATATATATATATATATATATAATGCATTATAATTAGTATTGTAAATATTGAGAAATATTAATTCAATACATTGATAGGAGACGGAGAAATACAATAATTAAAAATAGTACTCAATTATAATTATAAATATTTAACGCGAATTATTTAATTGAGTATAATTATCGGTATTACGTGGAAATAGTTCAAACGCATCAGAAGAAAGGGTGCAACCGATAATCGAGTAAAATTTAAAAATTTAACATAAAATAGAAAAAATGAAAATACGGAAAAGAAATTTAAAATTAGAAACTAGAATGACTACTCGTTGATTTTCCATGGCCACTTATCAAGCCATCTCACATATCCCTCACCTTTTCTTTTCTTACGTTTGTAGGGTGGTTCATTCTTTCGAAATTGTGGTGGTGGTTCTGGATCTATCCTAAGTATAAGCTTTTCAAATTTGGGCTTAGTGATTTCATCCATCGCCTCATAAGTTACCCTTACCCTCTTAACAGTAATTATATCCCTAATTTCATGGTCCTCTAATTTTCGCTTTTTAGGCAAGACTTCAAACGGTTGTGCATTGGTGTTGATATTTTTTTATATCTCAACATATATTTTAAATTGGGAGTCTACCGGAGTTTCCATAAAAATTTTCGGGAAAGGAATAAGTGGGGTGTAGTGATTTGGGATTACAATGTGTGCTTCCTTCTCTATCTCGTTCACAACCTCCTTTTCGAGCAGTGTTGGTGAATTTTTCTCAATCTCTACTATTTTCTCGTCATAACTTTCCTCGGCCATAATATCACTCTCTTCAAACTCATCATCACTCTCTAGATTTTCAAATATTTTTTCTATAATGGTTGTTTCGACATCCATATCCTTTTTGGGAAAGGGTCCTAGAAGGTTTTGTTCAAGTTGGGAGATTTGAGTCTCTAAGGCCATGTTGTGAGTCGTGAGGGACTCAACTACAATGGTTAGTTGGCTAAGGGTTTCATTATTTTGAAAACTTTGTTTTCTTACTTCTTCATTTTAGACAGTTTGTGTCTCTACAAAGTGTTCAATCATAGACTCTAACCTAGAGTTAGTTATCATCTCATCTGAATCCTCTATTGATGTTTCGAAGTTGAAATCTTGTGATTCGTCAGAGTCTTGAAAGTGAGTTAGAGTCTCCTTTTGTGTTTCCCCAAAATGTTCTATCATCCTAGATGTTTCATTAAAATTTTCCATTAATATTTCGAGATCAGATTTATATGGTTCTGGTGATTCTTCAAAATATTGGGTGTGATGATTGTAGAGAAAATTGGGTTGAAGATAAGTTTGGTTGGAATTATAAGTTTCTTGTGGTTCCTCAAAATGTGGGGATTGGTAGTTTTGGAGGTAATTTGGATAAGAGTGGGTTTGTGAAGCATTGAAATCTCCCATCAATATTTCAAGGTCGGATCTATGGGATTCTTGTGGTTCCTCAAAATACTGATAATGGGCGTAGGAAAAATTTGGATTATACATAGTAAATAAGGTAAAGGTGTCTTAGTCTATACGATGTAACACCAGAGTTACAATATCGACTTAAATAGTCCCCGACAACGGCGCCAAAAACTTGATGGCGGACTTTATCGTCTATTAATCGGGAGACTGCAAGTGCACAGTCATATCGCGTAGTTTTAAAAAGATATTGAACCCACAGAGACTATAAATTGATCTATTGTTATCCTAAGTTACGGTATACAGCTAAGACGAATAATTCTTTTAGATAATGGTTAAGAAAAAAATATAAATAAAATGGATATCGGCACGTAATATAGTGAACCTAAGCGGATTAAATTGAACCTAAGCATATAGAGATGGTTACCTTAATTGTTCTGTAGAAATTATCAGTTTAAAAACCCTCAACTCACACTTTCGTGGTCTTATCTCGGATTATACTCCTAAAGCCCTATGCCTGCTCTCGCTAGCCCATAAGTCTTTAGAAAATATTCTTTGAAAACTAAATAAAATCTAATTCGTTTTAAAGCGCTCTCGCTGTATTTAAATCGAATGCCTAACTTTAGCTATCCGGTTAAAACCTCACACTTTCGTGGTCTCGATCCTAACCTATTCTACTTTTCTTACTTTCGTAACGAAAAGATTGATTTTAATTACAAAAAGTCATAACCAGAATTTAAGTTAATTAAGATTTTAGCTTAAGAACAATTTAATTCCTACTCTTACTACTATTACACACTGATACCTACTCGGTTTAGCCGGACATATTTATTAATTCGGACATGCATAAATAATAAGGTTCAATATATTTAAACATTTCCATAATCAAATAAATAAATACCAAGCAACAATACTTTAAATAAAATAAAATAATTATATTAAAAACCTAAAAATAAGAATACTCGAATAATCTTGTTCTTCGAAATAAACGAACATTCCACCACAAGTTGGCTGGATCTGCTCGGAGACTTCTTGAATCGAAAAGAAATTGCGACAAGAAAAATAAAAAGAACTAGATCTAACATAAGGTTAGATCAGTGAAAGATACACAACAATTTCCGATGTAGAAATTGTTGTGAGAAAATTATAAAAGCTTAAGACTAAAATAAAATCTAAGAAAAAAAACTGAAATGAAAAATAAAATAGAAATACAAAACTGAAAAGAAAATAGAAATGCGAAGGAAAAAAAACGTAATAACGGTTGTTCGGTAAAAATTGCCGACCATTGCTCTGAAACTTGAACTTGTATTTATAGGCTTCACTTGGTAACTTCCTGTTTCCAATCTCGTACGAAAACAAGTGGTGATCATGTGTACAACTGCCAGAACGTGGGACTAAACATGGGACGGACGCCTCTTGAAGAGAAGAAGTGTGAGACGTGGGTCTCACATCATAAAGCATCATGAGACGTGGGTCTCACAAGCTGAAGATGGTGGGCCCTGAGTGGGAAGCGGGCGCCTCCTGTTGAGTGGGGAAATGTGAGACGGTCGTCTCACTATAGTAGGGGTGTGCGCCTCAAGGTTGTGACGGTCGTCACACCTTGTGGACTGAACTTCTTCTGGGCTTTTGCTCTTCTGGGCTTAGTCTTTTGGCTTTGTATAATTATTTCTTTCTTCTTAACTCCTCCTTTTTGCTATATCACCCCTTTGCTTCATTTCTTTGGCTTTTTAATCTGATTTTTCCTCAATTTTATTTCTTTGCTCAATTGATTCTTTATTTAATGCAAATACCTTAAACAAAAGAAATACCAACGTAATACAGAAATAAAACAGAATAATTAAATAAAAATTGTAACATTATCAATGAAAATTAAGTCAAATATGTTATATAAATTCGTGTTATCAAAAATGTATATATTTAACTATTGAATTTCAATTGGGGGAACATACATTGGCAAAGTGGGAGAGAGTGTGGACATCTGAAATATACCTATTAAGAGGACATTAACCCAAGGATTGTCATTTTCTTGGAGCAGGTTGAAGATGCTCTTACTCCTAGGATTGGCTCTAATTTATGTTTTGTTGCTTGTTAATTTATTTTTTTAATTTGTTTGTCATAATTGAGTCTTTTCGCGTGATTATGCATTTTTAGTTTAAATGTTAAATTGTTCGTTCACATGCATAAATTGAAATAGTTGCTTGAAGTAAATGCAATATGGTTCTAGTTAATTATTCATAGACTTGAATCAAGAAACATTTGAAAGCATGAGTCATGTCTTAGAAACTCTCGATTCAAATAAGTACTTCATTTTTATTAAATTTTGAACTTTTGGAAGTGTGATTCAAATCAGAGAATTGGCTTACTCAAATTATGTATTTATGATCCGAATAATAAAGTAGCCTAACTCGAATTAAAGATTGAATATGAAAATAAGATTTTGCTTCTCTATTTCTAATTCGAATCATACAAAATTTTGAATCGAATCATAGATGTCTTGAATTGAATCACAAAATAGCATGACTTGAATAAAAAATTACATACAAATTTTGGATTTTGTTTCAGTATTTCTGCTTGAATCATGGATTTGTCTGACTCGAATTAGAGGATTAATCATTGATTCAAATTAAAGATGAAGTTTACTAGGTTTTTAGTTTCTAATTCAAATCACCCATTCACTTTACTCAAATCAAACCATTTGTTATTGACTCGAATCAAATGGGTGTTTTCTCTTATTTTTATGCACTATATCCAACACATATATACGTATTTTTTCTCAATCTCTCTCACAACACACATATGATTTTGTGAATCATAACACATAACATACATGTTCTCTCCAAATTTCAAAATCATTTAGTAAGATTATTTTGAAGTCCAGATATCTTCAAATTCGTGTGAAGGCTGGAGATATATCGAAGATTGTGTTCAGGATAAGGTATGATCATTACTAGTATTTGGTGATGTTGTTTGGAGTGTCTGACGCTCCTAGTGTGTTCATGGAGTATATGAATAAGTTTTTCATCCATATTTGGATAGTTTTGTGGTGGTGTTTATCGATGATATTCTAATTTATTCGAAGACTAATGAAGAGCATATTGAACATCTAAGGGTCGTGTTGAAACTGTTGCAGGTGAAGTAATTGTATGCTAAGTATTTAAAGTATGAGTTTTGGTTAACAGATGTGAGATTTCTCGATTATGTGATTTCTAGTGGAGGTATTGTTGTTGATCCTTCAAAAGGTTGAGGTTGTGTTGTAGTGGAAGACTCCAAAGTCTATCACTAAGATCAGAATTTTCCTTGGGTTATCTAGATTTTATCATAGATTCGTTGATGGATTTTCCAAGTTAGCCTTGTCGTTAACTCAGCTAACTAGGAAGGGTTATACTTATGTCTGAGATGTAAAGTGTGAAGAAAGTTTCCAAGAGCTTAAGAGTAGGTTGACGTTGACTCTAGTGTTGATCTTGTCGAGTCCAACTGAATCTTTTGTCATGTATTGCGATGATTTTAAGATGGGTATGGAAGGTGTGTTGATTCATAATGGACGAGTTGTGGCTTATGCAGGCAACTTAAAGTTCATGAGAATAATTTTCCCACGCGTGACTTAAAGTTGGTTGTCGTGGTGTTCACGCTTAAGATTTTGAGGAATTATTTGAAGTTTCTTGAATTCGTTCTTAAGCAACTCATGTTTTTCTAGAATTTCAAGTAAATAAAATGTTAATTAAGAGTGAGAAAGGTCTGAAAACACTTCTTCTATGTATGAATCAGAACCAACATCAACTTCTGGATAGATAATCTCATCAGAAGCCTTAACATTAGCAATCAACGTTATGTTAGCTTGTTCTTCTTCAAAATCATCTTCTAAAGAATCAAAATCATCCTAGGTTACCATCATCCCTTTAGTCTTTTTTGAGCTTAGGACACTCGTTCTTATAGTGGCATGGCTCTTTGCCCTTTGTCATCTTCAACTTCCTCATAGATCCATTTGAAATACCCACAGCCAGATTGCAAAAATCCATATAAGCCCAATAAATTAGAGTTCAAACAAGGGAAGATCAAACAGAAAAATTCGTGTACGATATGGTTGAACATAAAACACACATACCTTAAAATGAAGACAACCCCAAAAATATTTTTTGTAACTCTTGGTTGTTGTTGCCCTACGAAGAATAGCTTTGTCTCCACAATGGCAAACTGATTTCCATGCCAGGTTCAAGCTCGTAGATGCCTGGAAGTTTCATGACTTTTCTATAACATGGAGGATGAAAAATATGAGAATTTCATGACTGCTCCAAACCTACCCTTAAATTTCTAGAAATGGAGATCAATTTCAGAAATAAAAAACACCCTAACCCCTAATTCAATTTTCAGATGTACCTTATAGATGTACTCATAAATGGTTGTTTGCATGAAATAGACGAAAAGGACAAATGTGCCACCAATTTTATAGATAAGGGATCTATTTGAATATTTTAAAAATTAAGAGACTAAAATGGACCCTGAGATGAAATTAAGGGATAAAAAAGTTATTTTGCCTAATATGATATATAAGTAATTGCACCTTGCTATGTGAAACAACATCTAAATACTTAAACACATCAACACAAAATACATATTGATGATTTAGTTAAACCAAGTTGCCATGCATAGAAAAAGATGAACCAAATGAAGGCATAATTGTTTCATAGGTCTTAGAAATTTGAAATTGAACATTACAAATATGGTGTCAACAAAAAATGAGGGTTCAAATGTTGTGGAATTGCAAAACAGGTTGAGGCACAATCGATAAGTAGTTAGCATTACTAAATATATTTTATACCACTTCTTTTTCATGTGTTTCACTTTAGTGGCATAATGTTGCGGTACATGGTTGGAGACAAGTCATCAAATCCAGTGGCAACAATATCCCTCTTAGATGGTGTATTGGTAGAATTTGTTTTAGACACAGTTAGTTCAATAGATTGGATCCGGGTAAACAAGATAAATAATAAACTTTTTATCAACATAAGTAATAATGTGATAAATTAGTAACGAATAGAAAAAATGTATATAAAAATAGCATACCAAATATTGGTTGTCTTGAGATGTTGGAATTGGGGGAAGAGTTTCCACTTATCCACCTTTGAAGTGTGTTGTATTCATATAACAATATTTAGTTAAGGAAACTTCTCACGAAAGTGTGACAATATGATTTTAATATAAGATTCATGTATTACCTCTGTCATACTCTAATTTTTTTTATCTAAGATCCCGTCTTCCACCCACATCATTGCATAACAAGTGTTCACAAGCGATTTGACATATTTTCGTCAATTTTCGAGTCAGATTTCAAAAATTCATAACTTTTTCAAATTTTAATATTTTTGAGTGGTTCTTTTTTACATATGATTCTCCTTGACGCCATATACAACTTTTTTTTTACAAGTCAAGAGTTGATTATGTTTAAAAAACCACGAGAAATAGAAACGTTAGAGGTCACGTTGTGAATTTAGTGAAATTTGACTTAATTTCATTTGTGTTTTACCTGACTTTATCCAAATTACTCGTTTTGCAATTTTATCTATCATTTCTTTTCATTCAAAAAAATCTAAAAAATTATATATTTAATTCATGACAATTTTGTTTTATTTACAAAAATCTCAAAATTATAGTTTTTTTTTATAATTTTATTAAGACTTATATTATTTGCATCATTCTTTATCAAAAAAATCTAAAAATAAACATAAGTTCTTTTACTTTTTTTAGAATAATTAAATTAATGTCTCTTCTATTTTCTATTTTTTATTATTTCTAAATTCATTTTTATTTTTATTATTATTATTATTATTATTATTATTATTATTATTAATATTATTGTTGTTTTGTTGTTGTTATTATTATTACTATTATTATTGTTATTAGTTTAATAAATTTAATTGTTATTATTTTGTTGTCTTTGTTAATGTCAAAAAGAAATAGAAATCAAATTGGAAGGGACCACTTTCATATGATGCACGCTTTATAGCAATCTTTTAAAAATTGAACTGAAAAAAACCCATTAAAACAAGCAGGTTAATATTTAATCGATTTAACTGGTTAAATCGTGGTTGAACCGTTTATTAATTTTAAACTAAAAAATAGATAAATAATTATTAAACATTCTAATAAAATTAATCTATATCATAATTTGTAAAATAAAATTCTCAAATAAATACGATACTAGTAAATATTATTTCTCTTTTTTTATTTGTATTTACATTGTCTCATGTATTCCAATTTTATTCTTTATTTTTCATCTATATAATTTTAAACGTTTATTATATTTAATTTTTTAGATTTAAAAAAAAATAAAATGAAGTAAAACATATAAAAAAATCTTTGATTTTTTTGAATTATTTGACTCATTATATTTGACCCCAATTTTACAATTATTTTAGTTTTTTGCAATGGAAACGATTTTATCTCAATTTTATAGACATGACCGTTTTTTAGTCCAAATCAAAACGGATTAGACAACGGTTCAAGATTGAACCGATTCAACAAAACGGTTCATTCTAATTTTTAAAACATTGGTTTATAGCACTCCTCCAAACACAATAGTCTAAGAACCTGCAACTTGCAAAATATTCATCAAAATATTCAAAAACAAAAGTTAGCAAGAAAGTCCATGAGATCCTTTTTCAAACTCATTTCAAATTTTAAGTTTTTCCCTCTCGATTTTGGGATTCAACTCTATATAACCACTAGTATTTACACCCCGTGCGATGCACGTGTTTAGGCAGAATTTTACTTTAAATTTGACGTCTAAATGTGTATTCTGTTTTAATATATTAGAGATACTTGTACTAAATAACAAGGGATTGGGAGAAAAAGAAGAAACCCAGATAGAAGAGTGTTTAAAAAATACCAGAAAGAAAAATCTAAGACTTCTCCAGAAAGTTCATATATATAATCCATTACATTCACCAAATAACTGCTCTCACCGGTAAACCATAAATTTCACATATCACTTTTCAAACAAACCATTGGCAATGCCTCTAACATAACTTCCTTATTACAACCAAAATCCAAACCTGAAAATATTTGAAAAGTCAAGTACCTTGCTTCTTTTTAGGATTATCATGACTAATTCATTTGTGTTTGTTTTTATAATAAAAAAAATAGAAAAGAAAATTAAAAGGTGGCCTACCTCACGTAAGCTCCAGTTTTTATACAAACTTATTATTTTGTTCTCTTTCTTTATTACTTTTATAATTTTGTTATTCTTATTACTAATCTATATTTTAGTTTTAGGTATAAACAAAATATGGGTTGTTGGGTTGAATTGCTCTTTTGGATTTAAGCATACTAATTATTTTGAGTGTACCCTTTATTCTAATGTACCTCCTACTCTTTCAGTTTATTTATTTTATTTTTTTAACTGAATTTAATTTGTTTAGATGTTTTTGTTAATATAAAAATATAAAAAGTATGCCATAAGTTATTTAATAATTTATTTAATAACTAACTAAAAAAATTAAACAGACAAAAAATATTTTTAATCAAATTCAAAAACAATAAAAGATAGTATTTCTTTTCTTATCTCCACACTTTTTTCTGACAAACTAATTTTAAACCAAAAAACAAATATTTCAAAAGGTTCCTATATGATACTATAGATACATAGGATGCTAGTACCTTTCCTGTGTATAACCAACCATCGAACCTCCGATCTCTTTATTGCATTGCTTTTAGTTTTACTTCTTGAATTGCATATATAATTAGGGTTTTATTTTGCACTTTTCCCTTTTTCTTGGAAGAATAAAGCGCGGTGGCGACTCTTGCTTATTTACGAGTCAAGTCAATTAATGGCTTAATCTCCGATTTTCACCGATACAACCTCATTCGGGTCATGTATTCATTAACCATTTTGTAGACTTGTTCATCGCCATTAAGTATGACGATTGAGCATCGTTCGTAGAACATGTAATACTTGACACAAATTATGGGTGATCTTCTATGTTATATATAACAAATACATAATTGTTAAAACTGCAAATATCAATGAGTTTTTTATGTGCAATAAAAAACATGTTATAAAAATGGAAGTAAACAAATTATATACCAAGACATGTGTCACTCACTTCTTTCATGATATCTCTTAATTTGGCAGTTGTCATGCCAACAGTTAGGACACAGTCTTTATCCCAAAATACGAAGGAACAAACATGATCGTTGTGTTGAACTTAAATATTAATTTTATATATACAAAAATCAATAATGACAATAAGTATGTATCAAATATAGTCGAGACCATGAGAAAAAATTAGTATTTGAGGGTATACTTTGTAACTTCGATTACACTGAGACCACCATAGTTGCATTGAAAAGGCAGCTCAGGATTCTTGTTTGAACGATTGCATCATGAGCAAAAATTATAGTATTAGTCAAATGACATGCTTTTGAACCTCGTTGTCATTCCAATGGTTGTGCATAAATAATTATGTATTAAAAACATGTCAGAGGAAAAGACGTGATAGAAAATCATATAGGCACCCAAGTTAAGATAAAGAATATTGTTGTATACCTGATTTTGTCCAACGATTTCAGAAATTATTTTGAATTAAATTATAGTTGGTCCAAAACTTGCATTATTCTGAATTTTGTTAGCCATATGTTTGTGACATAGTTTGAGATGCCACTTGGGAGGGTTGATAAAAGCCTGACCTGTAATTAAAATACCATTGGTTTAAATGATCATATTTGTAGTGTAAAGGATATTTACTTAGATCTGTAAGGTTGAACTTGTGTGTGGTCCAATCCAAGTTGATGAATAATTTACTTTCATTCCAGACATTAGACAATGTTGGCTTCCTAGTAGCCGTGACAATAATGTAAACCGAAAACACAAAGGATTATATGTAATAATGAGCTAGAAATATAGTATGAGAGATATGGTTAAGATAAGAACCGTAGGAGTAACATTGTTGTGTGAGTTGAGATGATCATAAAGTTTGGAAGCATAATCGTTCCAAAGAGTTATGGAAATGATGTTTCCATTATAGTCACTGTGCAATGTTAGCACAAGCTTTTTTGTTGTTATCAGCAATCTGTTTTTTAATTACTTAATACAATATTCCAATTACATCTAATAGTTAACATCATTTACAAAACGAACTAGCGTTATTAATGAAAAGTAATAATGTACAATTACAAAATAGTGTCAAGAAAAGAAGTTAGAATTACCATATAAGCAGTCAGACTTTAATGCCCAATTTAGAAAATTAGAGACAAATTTGAAATCAAATTGGTGAGCAGTTATGGTATGAATCTCATTCTTACAAATCATTAGAGCCGTCAAAATGGGCTAAAAATATGGGTCGGGCCGTATGGGCCATGGGTAGCCCGTCGGCCCGAAAAAAATTAAAATTTTTTATATAATTAGAATTTATCCTTTCCTAATTATAATTGTTATAAAATTTTATAACAATTTCTTGTTATAATTGTTATAACATTATAATTGTCATGAATATTTATAACTTCAAATTTGTTGAAACAAGTTATTTAATTTTGTGTGCTACATTCAATAATTTGTGATGTATTTTGGATACTTTAAATTAAGCTAATGTGTTGTTTTATATTTTAATTGTTAACTTATATGGATTATTTAGAAATTCAAAATTTGGATATTAAATTTATTATATATACATGTATTATTGCATGCAATTGTATGGTTACTTACAAAAATAAGGAGAAAATTTTAATTTTTTTTATAGAAATGGGCCCGTTTAAGGCCGGGCCCATTTAAATATGAGCTTTTTGGGCCCGACCCTTAAAAGCTCGAGGCCCACATGGGCTAGCCCGTTTAGGACCGGGTAGCCCATTTTGACAACTCTACACACAATAGTTGCAATGGTGAACAAAATTTTGAGTTAATTTTCATAAGACTTGAAAGGTAAATAATTTTTTAATGGTTCACCATTATACAATGTATATGTTTCGTGATTAGTCAACATATCCATCTAATGTTTGTAATCTCTTGGGCGTGTCATGACTTGAATTTTAGGACCCTATATGAAGTTCATGTCATTATTATTTGAATATTTAAGAAAATAAATGAATAGAGACACATTAATCAGTACTAAAAGGGTTTATAATATTTTCATCTTGAATGATTATCTATATATGTAACTGACTATTCCTCTCTTTGACAATCCACAATCGATAATTTTGACCACCATTTTGCAAACACGGTTTCCTATCTCCAACTCACTCATAAATATTGGAGGCCTTGACATCTAACATAGATATGGTAAAGAATATAATTAAGTAACATAGTGAAAAATAAACAAAAAAAGTAAGAGAAAGAAAGGCTATGAAACCTGCAAATATAATTTGAAATGCATTTGTAAACAACCTTTTAAATTAAAATGATAAAATCATAAATATAAATAGATAAAACATGTTGAACAAATAAGGTGAGTGGTTGTAAACACCATTTTAAATGTATTTTACCAAGATTGAATAAAGACAACACAAAAGTTAATTGAACATACACACAAATCAAACCAGTCAACAATGTATGCATTATGTGTTAAAGCAAGTACAAAGCAATAACTTTTGTCAAAGAAGAGAAATAACATAGTGAAAAAATAAATAACAAAATTAATTAAGAGAAAGAAAGAACATAAAACCTGTAAAGGTCACTTGAAATGCATATATGTAAATAACCTTTAAATGCTCATGATAAAATCATAAATACAAATAGATAGAACATGTTGAACAAATAGTGCTAGTGGTTGTAAACGCCGTTTCAAATGAATTTTACCATGATTGAATAAAGGCAACACAAAAGCTAACTGAAAAATAATACACAAAGCAAATCAGTCAACAATGTAAGTGTTCCGTGTCAAAGCAAGTATAAAGCATTTGCTTTTGTTATGTTTACAGAAAGACAAATAACAGAAATTATAGAAGGCACATAACCTCATTAGTTTAAACCTCCATTTTAAGGTGAAACACAATCTATAGAAGAACAATGAAAAACAAAACAACTATAAAAAACATAACACATATTCACAAACTCATAATACTTATTATGCATCCACATAACATAACACCATTCATCCTTAGACTTTTAGAAGTTCAAAATCCAACAATCACAAAATTGACTTGCCTCATACAAAATAAAGGTTAGACAAATGAAGAAACTAGTTTGAAATAATCAAAGTGAGGTTTTTGTCATAAGAGGGTTATCAATGAAAATCTAACTACTTAGACCAACTTAAAGAAAGAAGCATAAGGTAAAATATTGGTACATTAAATATCTACTAATTAATAATACCTACAAAAATCAGTACACAAAATTACAAAAATAGAAAACATAGTCTTGGTGAAGACTTTATGGATTAGGTCAATAGATTTTTCCTATGAAGTTTTCTTTATACGTTCAAGCATATTATATAGGTTGTAGTTTTTTTTTTTAGATTGTATAGTTGTTATCATGTAAAATTTGAGTTATAATACCATTTCTAATTTGTGATTAAATTTATAAAATATATATCATTAAGTATTTTTTTTTTTGAAAAATTTGAAACTATTAGCGGTTAAAACAATCACAATTTTTTGTTTAAAACAGTTATTAACTGAATATTGTGGCGGTTAAAACTGCCATTAAATATAGAATCAGAACCACCATTACGTGGCAATTACTTACAAACTGTCGTTTTCTACGTAACGGTAGCCAAATTTATGACGTTTTCTTAAAACACCATTTTCATAAATTTTGGCGATTGAAACCACGATAATAATACTTTTATAGCCGACACAATTTATCATATTTTTTGTAGTGATAGTAAAATGATGATACAAACCTTGTTACATAGACACATAATTACAAATGAAGCAATGATGATGGTGATAAAACTGAATCAAAACACAAAGTGAAATGGATAACAAAAACCACACCATACCTTGTAGTTTGCGAGAAATACAATGAAATACCTGAAATAAGCGATTAATGAAAATGATATCGGATTTAGTGGTTCAAAAACAAAAACGATAAACAAAAATGAAGACCATGCGAAAACGAAAATAAGAAGCAAAAAGAGATTGTAAGGTTAAGTGGTTAACATACTTTGGGAAGAAAACAAGGTTAAATGACTTCAATGTTCTTGAGGTTGAGTGAAGTTAGCAAAAAAGAGTGACATGATGAAGATGCTTCTGCGTGTGTGTGTGTGTGTGAGAGAGAGAGAGAGAGAGAGAGAGAGAGATAAAGAGTAATAACAACCAAAATAAATGATATACATCAATAATAATCCAAATAATCCGTACCTAGATAATATAACAGAATAGAGCGAGAGAAAAATGAAGGTTTGTTTACTTAGTTCGATCGAACGATCTACTATAGGAGAGATAACAACTCTCATATTTACTATACTCAAAAATTTGTTACAAAAGATTATAGATGAGTTACGATAAAATAACTTTCTCCCTCAGGTTCCCAAGAACAACTCTATTTTCTATCAAATGTTTTCCAACATCTTCAACCTTCAATATATAAATAACTCAAATCCAAAGTGTAAGAAAATGTTTTCCAAATATTTCTCAATCCCCTTAGATAACTCCAAAGATTTCCCAAAACCCTTGCCTTTTTAAGATTTCCTTGAGAATACCAAAATCCCATGCTATAACCTTTAGACCATTGTTCTCTCTTTTTACTGTAAGCTCTAAGATTGTTACACTTGAAACACAAAAAATAGATACATATTTATAATAGCAAAAATCCAAAACACAACCCATTAATTATTAGCATAAAATATTATAAATATCTTATAATATATTTTAGTCTTAAATAGTCTTTTAGTCCCTATGAGTTTGCGTGTTTTTGGCTTCGTCCACGTACATTATTTTTCTTGGAAATGATCTTTAATGTTAAAATCCTTTTAGTTTTAGTCCTTAAAGTTAAAATTCACAAGTTCAATGTTTCCCGTGGATTTTACTTTTAGGGACTAAAACTAAAAGAATTTTAACATTTATGAATCATTTCCAACAAAAATAAGATAAAAGGACGAAAATAAAAAACACGCCAATTTACAGGGATTAAAAGACTATTTAAGCCTATATTTTATATTACTTTAGACTATTTCTACATTAATATATATCAAATATTCTATTAAATAACATGAATAAATTCTTATTGCTTTTTGATTTTTTGATTTTTTGACAATCTCAAAATATATTTTATTTTTTTTCATCAACAAATATTTTAAGACAACTTAAAAAAAAAAAAATACATATATATATATATATATATATATATATATATATATATATATATATATATATATATATATATATATATATATATATATATATATATATATATATATATAATTTTTAAATTTTAATAGTTAAAGTGTAAAATTATTATAAACAAGTTTAAATATGGGGAAGACAAACAATAATAATATTAAAATGTTATTATTAAAGTAATGGCATTCTAAAACTAATTTTTTCTTCCTTAAACTAAAAATTGGAGACTTGGAATAATTTTTTTTGGAGAATTAGTATTAATAAATTAAATATTTGGTAGAAGTAATTTACTATATAAAGAGATATTATATATTTATTTAATCAAAATATTTTAAAATATCAAATCATTAAAGTAATATAAAGTTTATGATTTTAACTTAAAGAGATATTTTTTATGTATAAATTATAAGAGGTTTTAGATATTTCACACGTATTATCTTTCATTAATTATAAAAAAAGAGAAATTAAAATAATTGAAATAAAAAAATAAAAATAAAAAATATATTAAAAAAACATTATTAATATTATATTTTAATTATAAAATAATTTATAATTCAAAATAATTGTTTTTTATAAAAATATCTTATAATTTAAGACGAGAGATTACATAATTGTCATGTTATCAATGTACCATTTCTTTTCTCTTTACTTTTTTTTTTAGCATAATATCTTTTCCTTGATTATACATAACATCAAGGTTTTTTCGTAACTGTTACAATAACAAAGAGTTTTTTTTAAGTAACTGTTACATTTACAATGAGTTTTTACGTTACAATATTTTATTTCCATTCCTGCCAAAAGAAAACCATGAATACAAAATACAAACAAAACTAATTAACATTTTGCTTTTAGTGAAGAGTGGGTGGAGCTATGAATAAATAAAAATCATCAACTATATAATAATGCACGCACGCTGCGGAGAGAATTTAGCGCTGCCTAATAACACGAACGCGGGTTTTCCAAAAGGAAAGAAAAAAACGAAAATAGAATAATAACAAGGGCAAAATCGGCATAACAGAAATTAGGGGGTTGAAGTTGAAATCGTGGGTTTTCAGGTTCAACGTTGAAACGAACACCAATCGAAGTAGCGTTTGCGCCTGAGATTTTTGTTCGAATTTCAAAGAGAAAGAATTTTGATCAACAGAGAAAAATCATTGTAAACAAGAAGAGAGAATCAATCGATCGATCGCATGAGATATTGAAATCTTTGGAATGATGAAGGGATGGGATGGGATTCAATCTTCTCTCTCTTCTCGATCGAGTTCCTCGCTGAGCCACCGTGTTCCCTCTCAATCGGTTCGACTCGGACGAGTCCAGCCTCAGGCTCCGTCTTATCGCACCATTTTCTGTAACGATCGTGAATCCAATCTTATTGTTCGATTCAAGGTTCGCTTCACTGATTGCTTCTTGATTTTTTTCATTATCGTTTGATTTGAGGTTAATTGATGTTGTTTTCATCATTTCTGTGAAGGTTAATGATATTTTAGTGTTTTAGTTAACTTCGTTAATTCTTATAAGCAGTTTTAGTAGTTAGTTTAATGATATTAGATTAGTAGATTAAAGATCCAGGGCGAGTTCTCCTTCGTTGAGTTGATATGTCTGTGGATTAAGCAAGTGGAGTTGTGATTGATCTTCGAAATGGTTGAAGACGAACTGTGTGTTGAAACTGATGTATAGTTATATTGAAGATTAAAGATCTAGGCTGAGTTCTGCTTTGGTGAGTTGAAAAGTATTTGGATTAAGGAAGTGGAGTTAGGATCTATCTTCTAAATGGTTGAAGTCAAATTGTGTGTAGATATTTTTGAACTTGTAATGTAAACTCTGAATAAATTGTCGTGTTCTTTCTACTAGATTTATCTATTGAACTACTAGGGTAGTTCGTGAGGGTTGCATTATTGCACTAGGAATGTTTTTTGGTCTCACAACAATAAGCATAGAAAATAGAGATAGGGAGTACTCGATGCTTGCAGTTGCATTATTGTTTTCAAATTATTGTGAGGAGTAGGTTACTCTTGGTTCCCTTATACTTTGCATCTGTCTTTTATTCTACACAAAGCTCTCTTGTATCTGATTTCTGAGTACTATCCTTTTTGGTATTTTGTGGACAAATGGCATATCTTATTCCTTGCTTGATAATTTGCACTAGCTTTGTTGAGGAAAGGGGAAAAATACATTCTGCGATTCTCATTAAAAAGTTAATTTTTATGCTAACGGGTAACTATCCAAGCATTTGGGGAACCTTCCCTTAATAGTTAGCTATCAAGAAGAAGAACCAAGACACTTAAAATACATACTACAGTATCATTTTTATATCATAGACGATGTCTTAGGATTTACTTCATACTGTACATATTACATTCTTAAAAATTATGGTAATGTCTAACTCAACCTTAAATATATGTTCATGAAATATATTGTTCAGAGTTATTAATACTAGCGGAGCAGCCGACCCAAAAATGGGATAGCGGATAATGGGGTAATTATATGAGAAATCATGTATATACAAATATATATGAATAATTATATGAGACATTATATATATAAAAAAATATATGAATAATTATATGAAATCAAAGATCAAAGATAAAGATAGAATATTTAAAAAACAAGTATTGTTAAGTATAAACGGAATTTAGGGTGGTATAGCCAGTAAAACAGAATTAGAAATATTAGAAGGAAATGTTTGAGAATAGAGAGCAGAAAAAGAAAAAATCAAAGGAAATATTTGAACACGGTGGTTAGAGCAAAAAGAGAATAAGGAAATATTTGAAGAAGTACAGAAGAAGAAGAAGAATAGAGAGCGGAGAACAAACCTAAAGGAGTTGAGGCAGAGAAGTTAGGGCAAAATGTGAAAGAAGGAGTTGAAGCGAAGAGAAAAGAGAAGAAACCCGTCTGAGTTGAAATATCGTTCCAAGTTTTAATTCTTTTAATGGCAAAAAGGTCCTTTTGCTCCCAACAAAACTAATATACAGGTCAAAATCCGCCCGGTCCGTGAAGCGCTTCGCTCCCCGACCCGCTATCCCACATATCGCGGCAGCTATCTCTTTGAGATGCGCACTGTTCCTCTATAGCAGAGGGTTGCTGCGCCGGGACAACATCCCGAGATAGTGCCGCTCCAGGCTGCTATTAATAACTCTGATATTGTTCAATCCGAGAGTTTAACACCTCCCTTACACCTATCAGTATTAGGTTTGTTGCGTGGATTTAAATGGTGGGTGGTCCGATAATGGAAACCTGATTGCAGGTGGCCTGACATAGTCTGAACCAGACTTTGATACCATCTTTGAATTGTGGTTTGGCCTAACACAACATTACAAAACTGGCTTGTAAGGTGAGGTTTGCCTCCACTTATAAACATATGTCCAAACCATATATTATCCGATGTGAAACTTTAAACATCCCCTTCATGTCCAACACTATTAGGCTTAGTGTGAGAATATAAATGGTGGGAGTCCACTTAATGGAAACTTGATAACAGGTGGCCCACCGAATGTTGAACTAGACTCTAATACCATCTTAAGTATTGTGATTGAGCGCAACTCAACTTTACAAAACCTTCTTTTAAAATGAGGATGTGAGACTCTTAAAAAACACCCTTGGGCTTGGTGCGTGAATATAAATGATAGGTGACTCGATAATAGAAACCTGATAGCAGGTGACCCAATGGATCTTGAATTTGACTCATACCATCTTAAAATTATGGTTGACCTCAACACAACTTAACAAAATCAGTTTGTAAGGTGATGATTGCCCCCACTTATAAACATATGTTTAGGCCATATATATCCAATGTGAGACTCTTAATCTTTGTAAGTTCTTTTATTGTTTCAACATTTATGATTAGGAATTGAATTTGAATAAATAGGAGTTAGGATTTTGATTTGTTTCATGAATTAATTAATTAGGATTATGAGTCTAAATTAGTATAAACAGGAGTTAGTTTTATATATTTCCCAACACAATATTACTCTTTTCAAAGTTTTCTTCTGCTTTCTATGCCTAAATCCTTCTATTTTCAGCATGGTATCAAAGTAGTGCTTTTCTTGCTACCTTTCTTGTCACTGTTCCACTCCCGATTACCTTCAAATTAGAAGTTTGGAACTTTGTTATAATGTCATCATCTCTACTAGGTTTTCTTGTTTGCTGTGCGCACTTTTTCTCCACCAAAATCATATATTTTCTTCCACTATCATCTTTTATGCCCTCTTGTGAATACTGTCTTAAATATTTGCTTTTATATTCTATCATCCATTCCATTAAACCAAACCCACCATCCCGCCTTCATCTTAGTGAATGGTTGGAGTCTTGCAACCATAGAAAGGGATGTGTATTTATATTATTGATTTTGCATGCTCAGCCTTTCTTCTAGTGTATAGGTCCATGTTTTGCTTTAAGGTTACTATTATCAATTTGCCATGATTGTTTTCCTTAGTCTCTTGAGTCAGATCCAACCCTCTTTCTCCTATTTGGCACCTATTGTGGCCGTGTGCATCTCTTGGCCACAAGTTTCCTTTTTTTCTTCTTTCCTTTGATGTGTTTTGCTTCTCTCCTTCAGATGAAGTATGACTCTATCTTTGTCTTGAGTGCATTTTAGCCGCACTTTGTCCAGGTGAGGCTTGGCTCTCCTTATTAGTTTCAAATGGTATTGGTTCAATTACGGCCCCAAATACTCTGACCGCCTGCTGCAATTTTTACAGTGTATATAATTGCACCAGCCATTAAATTTAGTAAGCCTTACTATGAGGGGTTTGGTTAGTATGTCTAAATTTTTTCTCATATTATCATTATTGTATCAATAATATTGTGTCTGTTGTGAAAACTCAACATTTTCTGTGTTCACATTTAATTAGGAATTGCCACCTTGTTTTTAATCATTTCCTGTTTTCAGTATTTGCAAAAGTTGGTTTCAGTAATGCATGTACAAATCTTGGAGGTATTTGCTTCATGATTTTATGAATGCAATGAGTTGGTTTGTTTGCATAAATAGAGTTGAGGGTTCAACTATTTGCTCCACATGAGCGGGCTTGTCTGTTTTTCTAAGATTGAATAAAGTAGGAATAACCATTGACAACACTTGGAGTATTTTTATAATATATTTTCTGCACAAGAAGTGTAGTTTTTCATAATAGAAAACGAGAAGAAGGGGAGTAATTTACTCTCATATGCATGGAATCAAAATAGAAAGAGTAAGGAATACATTTTAAGGAAGTGGTTATATTAGGAAGTACGGTGACATGTATTTTGGAGTTTAGTTGCATTTTTTTTTTATATGAGAACTCTTAACAGTTTATTATAATAACAACCATCGTCTTTTCTCTTTGTGTGGAGTTGGTTATGATTAAACAATATTGTGCCCTGTTATGTTATGAATAATGTTTAACGACCAACCAAATATTGAAAATAATACAAGTGTGAGGAAGAGCATTGTAGTAGACTCACACTTGAGGGGGAGTGTTGGAAATAATACAAGTGTGAGTAATGTGGGGAAATAGTTCCACATTGGATAGGAATGTGGTGACTTGAGCGTTTATAAGTGGGAGAACCCACTCACCTATCACCTTAAGGTTTTAGGTAGACAAGTGGTGTGTCTCCCACAAAAGTGTGTTGCTCAAATAGAAAATCCCGAAAATAAGAATGCTCCTCACTTGCCCTCCCCCGATTGTTGCGCCAACACCAAATGATTCTAAATGGTTCGGCCCTATAGTTTTTCCTCGTTTTCCCTTTATTTCTTACACCTGGACTAATATTTGATCAATTAAAACTCACGACCTTCATGAGTTACCCGCTTATGATAAAAACATTCACATATTTTTGATATCCAGTCTTATGATTAAAACTTTTCCCTCTTAATCCTTAACACACTTCACTTAGCTCAAGCCTCTTATCTTTGTTTCTCTACCTTTAGCGAACCTGTAAATACTCCAACTCTCACTTCTCTTAGTGCTTCCCGATGTTTTCTTTAGTACCATATATTTTTTCCCAAGTTAAGCATCATTAAGCATATTTACTAAGGTAGTCAGACTCGAGATCCTACGCAAGATCGGGTAGGGGTAACAAGATCGTGAATTGGAGAATCTAACACGGATCGTAAGATCTTACTAGATTTAGGAATTCATATATATATATATTTTGCATATAGATTGTTAATATGCATATCAAGCAACATAATTTAGTAGAAAAAAAATTCAACTATCACTAAAATTACTTTAAAAAAATTGAAATTTCATAGGATAATATTCATTGAAACTACCTCAAGACAATTCAAGACAACACACATCATTCAAAACAGTAGCAAATAGAGAATGGTACGTTGTTTTTATGTGAGAGAGAAAATAATGAATGGAATATAGAATATGAGATAATTCATGTATTTAACATGAGAGATGGAGTGAATAGCTGTATTTTAGGGAATTACACACTAATCATGGGTATATTTTGGGAAATTGTATAAATCATTTATTATTGGGTGGGTATTGATTACTCCTTTTTATTAGGCAGAAACAATTTAAATGCGAAGGAGAAAATAAACGTTTCAAATTTCAATCAGAAAAGGAAGTTTTTTTAGGGTTTTTGTGAACCGGGTCACGAAACTGACCCGCGAACCCAGATTCTGGGAGCTTTGAACTGAAATGGCACTTCTTCCCAAAAACGACGATTCCACTGTTTTCATGTGTAATCGCAGCGATTCTGGCCGTGCCTACCAAAAAACGATTCTGGTCATTCTCCGGCACGGTGGGAGGTTGCAAGACCGTAAAGTCGTACGATCCTACGAGTGGGATCGCGATTTTGACTACCATGATATTTACGCAAGCATCTTACCTAACACTATGTTTCATGCTTTCTTCCCACTATCAAGATTCTTTTGACCTCCTGGCCATCTTGTTTCACAAGTTGATAGGACTAGCTATCAGAAACAGAAACAGTGGATTTCTTTTCATGTGTGAGATTATATTTGTGTATTTACATGCCTATGTCTTGTAATTAGATTGGATTTGATTAGTTAATATCCATTATTTCAGGGGAATTCAATATCGACTACAAAATACAACTTTTTCACCTTTTTGCCTAAAGGATTATTTGAACAGGTAAGTTTCTCTAAGCTTTTGATTTTTGTCCACATTTTTATTGTTTATTGAAGGTAAATGATGCTTGTTTTTAAATGATGGGGTCTATCCTTGGCCACATTATCAGGGTTTTTATGTTTTCTCAGATGATAGAAATTCCTGTTTGTCCTGCAGTTCAGACGGGTGGCTAATCTCTACTTTCTTACAATTTCAATTTTGTCAACCACCCCAATTAGGTATGTAAATGCTAGAAATTATTGTAATTCAAGGATTGTTTTGCAATATGCAAGCTTAATTGTGATTCATGAGCTTCTAGTCAAACTGCCACAGTATCATTTTCCCATGCTTTAATTAATTAATGCCAAAGTCATTATCAGTAGTATATACTTTTTCACATGTTGATGTTTTCTCTATTTTGAAAGTATTTAGAGTCTAATTACATAATTTCTGATGTTGTAGTCCTGTCTCTCCAATAACTAATGTGCTTCCTCTATCTTTGGTGCTTCTCGTTTCTCTTATTAAGGAAGCTTTTGAGGACTGGGTAAGAATATTATTCACTCTCTTTGAACTTTGCTTTCTTTTTGGTATGTTTTACTTAAGTTTTTGAGAGTAGGGGATTCCAATTTCATATTTTGAGTCTACATAATATATGAAATTCCAATTAAGGATGTTATAGGAGAATGCCAAATTGATACGTGTATAGGAGGTGTAAGCATTTATCACACAATGCTTTCAAGTTTGTGAAAGTTTATGCTTATTTCGTTTCAAAATGTGATTATGACTTCCATATATGTAATGAAAGAGGTTTATGCATAATGCATGCATAGATGTATGTTTATTTTGATGACATCATTATTGCAAATTACCGAGGCTTTCTCATAAATTGATTTATTACAGTGGATTTCACTGTGTATACTTCTTATTAATATGTTATCCCCTTAAATTTCTTACGACAGAAACGTTTTCAAAATGACATGTCCATAAACAATAATGTGATAGATGTTTTACAAGATCAAAAGTGGGTGCCTATACCCTGGAAAAAGTTGCAGGTTGGAGATATTATCAAGGTGAGTTTGCAGTGTTCTATATGTTTCTGTGCTATATTTAATTTTGTCTTGTATATGCTCCTAACTAGAACTTACAACCTCAAAAGAAGGGCATTTTTAATGATCATTAATCCTATGCTTACGAACTTTCGTTAGATGTTGGTTATCATGTCCTTGGTGGCTGCAATCCTCCTAACATATGTTCAAAATATGTTAGGACACTTTTATATTGTTATTCTCGATTAGTGGCGTAGAGTGCTGGAATCCAAATATGCTAAATTTAGTTATACATTAAATATTTTATACTATATACATATTAATAATTTTCTTTCTGTTTATTTACATATTACTGCCTCTATCCCTAAATTAAAGGTCCCTTTGGAAGTGTTTTTTGTCCCTAAATATATGTCTCATTTCAAATTACTTGATGCATTTAATATTATTTTTTAAATATACCCCTCATCAATACTACTAAGTATTTATTATTATTTTTTAAATATACCCCTCATCAATACTACCAAGTGTTTTAAGACTAAAAGCAAACAAGACTACAAACACTACTTCATTCTACTCTGATTTTCCGGACTAAAGCAAACAATACTAAACGAGATAAAATAAATTCATGGAGAATAAATTCATATCTCGCTGGATTCTCCTACATATAACATTAATTAGCAATGATTTCTATAATTTTTGTATTTTTCTCCACCCTATCATATTGTTATAACTTTCTTAATAATTTGCTCCTATGAAGACACAAGCACCAGAGGTTAATCTTATATCATTAGGACCTGAGCCCCAATCAGCATCACCAAAGGAAAGTAAGGGAGAGGTGTGGCTGGTGATAGGTCTTAAGTGTAGTCCCTAGGTGATAGTACCTTTAAGATACTTGAGGATCCTGTTGTCTGCAGTCAATGTCTGCAGTTCTCATGATTCGGTTGTGACATGAATTTACACAATGTCAGGTCTAGTAGCTGTAGCATACTGCAAGACACCCTCAATTGACCTATAAAGAGTGGGATGTGAAATGTGTAAGATCCATCTTTGGAAAGCTTAGAACCTGGGAGTGGCTTTGATTCCTGCATATTGGTTATAGCCAGAAGACCCTTGATATACTTGCTGTGTGTAGGAAGTAAAGAGCTCTTGATGATAAGTTTCACCTCTATATACCTAAGAATTAGTTATGGTTTCCCAAATTTTTTTTTGAGAGAAAGTTTAATCGTGTGACTAATTGTTGAATCAGGTCTTTGTTGTTGCCTGTCACAATTAAGAGTGTCTTGCTTGGAATAAATAAAAAGAGAAGGATCATACTTGCTAGCTTGGAAATCAAACTTTAGGAGTTGACCTTGAAGTTTTTCCAACCATGCCCTTGGAGCCTGTTTCAGGCCATAAAGAGCCTCGTGTTACTTGCATTCTAGAGATTTGTTGGAGTTTTCAAAGCCGGGTTGCTTTGTCGGGTACACAGTTTCATCAAAGTCACCATTGAGGAAGGCATTGTTTACATAGAGTTGTTGGAATTTCCAATTTTTTTTTGGATAAAGCCAAGGTTAGAATGGTTCTAACAGTGACAAATTTGATGGTTAGACTAAAAGTCTCACTACCCCCAAACTTCCAATGAAAGCCCTTGGCGACTAATCTGTCTTTGAATGTGAGATTGGAGAAGGTGTGGGCACAGTAGAGGATTGTGGGTTTAGAAATTGAGTGAAAGATCTGAATTCTCCTTCCCTGTCACTTTGTAAAGCCTCTCATTGTAGGGAAATTGAGTTTCAATCATCCCTATCATGACCTTCAAAGGGTGACAACTGTTGGATGTTGTGAGCTTTGAAGGTGACATGGAGCTGCATCTGAATCAGGGTACCGTTACAAACTTTGCAGGAATCTCGGGTTAACAAGGTAATGATAGAGCTTGTGAGCTTTGATCACTCACTGACTTGTTGACACCGCAAGAGGAAGTTTTAAGCGGCAAGCTTCTCATAGATAACGGAAAATGAAGTGCACAGAGATGAAGAATGCAGTGTTAGTGATGGTGCCGGTGATGACGTGACTCTGAGCACTGTGTCGGAATTTTGAGGCGATGCCACATGATCATTGCAAGGCTCAACTGATACCATGTTAGAATTTTCAATGTTGCTCATGATTCCCTTGGAATCTATGTGAAATGTTATGGTATTTGGTTGAATGGTTACAACAGATATATATTTATTGACCTTAGGTCAAGGTCAGGGGCTGACATGTCAATCAGGTTGTTAGGGTGGTTACAACTGTTTCCAATTGTTAGACAGTTAGTTACAGTCAGTTTTAAGGTGCCACTATAATGCATTAGGCCTACCGTAAGCTCTCATGAGCTTGCTGTTAGTTAGACTTAATCTATTCCTTTAATATATTTGTTCACATATTTTCTTGAACAGTATGATTAGGCATGTAGGTATCTCTTATGATAGTGAAAAAATGATTTTGTTGCAGGTTAAGCAGGATGGATTCTTTCCTGCAGATTTACTTTTCTTGGCCAGTACGAATGCAGATGGTGTCTGCTACATTGAGGTTTATTTATTTATTTGTTTGTTAATATGTTTCAATCTAGTAAAAGTGTTTCCTTGATGTTCTTTATCAGTATATGCCATTTATCAATATTGAGTTTGGGTGACAGACTGCTAATTTGGACGGGGAGACCAATTTGAAGATTAGGAAAGCATTGGAAAAGACCTGGGATTACCTGACCCCAGAGAAGGCATCAGAGTTTAAAGGTTTGTATTTTAATTATGACGTCCCTTATTGCAATTACTTACTTGCTGTATAAGTTCTAGCATACATACACCATCAAACCTTTAGTCTTTATTAGTATTTTGTTTTAAACATTTTTAGTATAGGGATTTTTTTCACGAAATTATCATAATTTTGGCTAATCTATCTGAGTAATGAGTACATGAATTCAATTTTATCAGTCCACCAGGCATGTTAGTTACTATGGATTGGCTACATTCATAGTTTCTTTGATATAATTCTGATTTCAATTTAATGCGACTACAGAGACATAGAATCTATCATACTGTTGGATTTCCTTGTTAATTTACTCCATTTTTCCAGTCTATTTACCTTCCCCAAAAGTTGCTACAAATTTATAATCTCCTTTCTTATTTGTGCATTTAACTGTTCGTGTTCATGTTTACATTCACCATTCTTCAGGTCAGATCAGCAGTGAATTCAGGCTGCGTATAAGTAATGTAAAATTGTGTAATTGATTATCATTTATCATTAGACGTAAAGATCCTCCAGTTAGATGGAGTATTCACAATGACTAAAATACTAGTAACTGAATGCTCACAAAGTATTGAATTATTTACTTATCTTGTTAATTGTGTCTAAATTTGTTGGATTTTTTTTTATGGAAACTCCGAATTTGAGACTTGCTGTAAGTGAAATTTTGGATGGCTCTTCAAAATGATTGTTTTTCATTTTTACTTTTTTAGGACATATTCCTAGTCTATGCAATACTCTTTTATTCTTAGGGTGATGGGTGTCAGTTCCAAGGATAAATTCATCTATTGCAAGTTCTGACAAGCATTCTTGTTGTTATTTGCAGGTGAAGTTCAATGTGAACAACCGAACAATTCCTTGTATACATTTACCGGAAATCTTTTGATTCAAAAGCAGACACTTCCACTAAGCCCAAACCAGATTCTTCTGCGAGTATGCCGTGTTTTTTCCCTTCCCTACGTTGTTTGTGTTATCATGTTGTAGCTTTGTGTATTATTCAAAAGCTAGCCATAGTGTAGGAACAAGCACCTTGTGAGAGACACACCACATCTCCACCTAAAACCTTAAGGTGATAGGTGAGTGGGTTCTCCCACTTATATATGCTTAAGTCTCCACATTCTTATCCAATGTGAGACTATTTCTTCACTTACTCACACTTGCTATAATATTCCAACACTCTCCCTCAAGTGTGAGTCCACAATGCTCCCCCCACTTGTATCGCCGTTGACACCTTGCAACGGAACACCTCTACTTGGGTGTTTTGATATTAACCCGGTCCCTTTCTCGAACCAAAGGCTCTGATACCATGTTAGAGGGAGAGGCTCTGATACCATGTTAGAGGGAGATTTAATAGTAGGAGCATTGATACATAGTGTAGGAACAAGCACCTTGTGAGAGACACCACATCTCCACCTAAAACCTTAAGGTGATAGGTGAGTGGGTTCTCCCACTTATATATGCTTAAGTCTCCACATTCCTATCCAATGTGGGACTATTTCTTCACTTACTCACACTTGCTATAATATTCCAACAATATCGAACAAGCATTAATTTATTGAATCTCTGCGTTTTCAGGGATGCAGTCTTAGAAATACAGAGTATATTGTTGGTGTTGTTATTTTTACAGGACAAGAAACAAAGGTATGTTATAAATGACACCTAATGTTACTACCATCACAATTTTCTATTCCCTGGTCTACATTTCGCCAAAAATAGTTATTAACATTTGTAGTGTGTTGATTGTTAAAATGTTACTAGTGACATGGCTATGTTGTTTTGGACTTGTTATGCTATTCCTCTATCATGAACAATTACAAAAGTTGACTAAATCACACATGTTGTAAACAGATTATTAAACAGATTATTTAATCAATAAAAGTTAATTTCTACAGTTAAACAGTATTTTGTTACTGCTTTCTAATAGTTTTTATTGTTGTTTTTTCGGTGTGAGTGCCTCTAGAGGCTCATTGTTGCTGTGATTTTGGTCTTTTGTCACTGAGATCACATCACAAGGTCTGCTGGTTCAGTATTTGGATCCTTGGTCAATGTGTTTTCTTGCGTTGGGTGAATCTGCCACTACGTGTCTCTTGGTGTTGTTGCCCATTGGAATGTTTTTTTATAGTTGTTTACACTTTTTATTATTTGGTTCATTGTTTGATGGATGTCCAACTTTTTCATCTTCAGCCACCCGGTCTCATTTTGGCAATTCTACGATTTACCTATCTATCTATTTATCTATCTATCTATCTATCTATCTATCTACGGGGGATCAAGGTTTTTAGATTCTGGTGCTTCTGATCTTGTAGTTGTTAATACCTTTCTTATCTTTAACTTCTCACCTCCTAAAATACCTCACAACATACTCTTTCTAATGGTTCTGAGGCACAAATTACTGGTTCCTCAACTTTCACATTTAAAGACTCTTTATTATGAGCCATGTGATCTTGGCAAACATGTTTGGCTGTCTTTGTCTAGTAGCACCAATAAAAGATTCTGGTCTTCACTTGATATTGTGCATTATGATATTTGGGGATCCTAGCTCCGTGCCTTCTAATTTAGGATATCGGTACTATGTCGCTTTCATTGATCATTTTTCGCGATCTACTTGGATAACTTTATTGAAGGATCATTTAGAATTATTTGATGCATTTCACAGATGATAAAAATTCAATTTGGGAAAGCAATTCAAGTTTTGCTATTTCACTTTAGGATTTTATTTTGATATCTTTCGCTATGTTGTGGCAGCACGTTTTCCTTCTGTAATTGTTAAAAATGTATTACAGATATTCTGAATGACATTGCAGGTGATGATGAATTCAATGAATGTTCCTTCCAAAAGAAGTACACTGGAGAGGAAACTTGACAAGCTCATTCTCACTCTCTTTGCAACACTCTTTATGATGTGTTTTATTGGAGCCGTAGGCAGGTATGTCAGCTAAATAACGAGTTTGCTGGACCACTTCTAAACTGTTGCTAATGTTTTGGCAGTGCCAGGAAGGGTTTGAATTTGTTTTGTATGAGCTCTGAATTAGATTTATTGTTTTAATTACTGTTATCAATCAATACCAGTGTTTTCATGGATAATGCATGACACGCCCACAACTTAAATTTTTTTTTATTTGACTTGAGATTTTAAAATAACTAATGATTATGAGTCCTACTATAAGTATTAAATTCATAAAAATTGTAATTAGTGTCAAAATTTCTATAATAATCTTAATATAATAATAGCAAGCCTGTTATTATAAATAAAATTTTGTAATTACAGAATGGGAAGTTGAGGAATATGTGCTTTTTGTATTTTAGTTTAGTTATATGATATGGTTTATTAGAAAAACAAGTGAAATTTTCAGAAAGCGAGGTAATCCCTTACATTGTAGTAGTATATATTTGTGAATGATATTACTGGAATTTGTGAATTGCAGTGCTATTTTTGTGAACAAAAAATACTTTTATTTACACCTTGATTCGTCAGAGGAGGGCTCAGCACAGTTCAATCCAAAAAACAGATTTCTGGTAACGTGTACTTCTTCTGTCAAGATAAATAACCACCACTGCTCATTCTTCTCTTAACTTATTTGCTAATTCTGAGCTTCTGTTGTCAGGTTTTTATCCTGACTATGTTTACCCTTATCACACTGTATTCAACAATCATCCCAATTTCACTTTATGTGTCTATAGAGGTTTGTGTCTCAGTCATTTGAATTTATACACTCCAAAATTTCCATGTCTTTGTAAAGAGAAAATGTAATTTATTCGTGTTATTGTATCAGATGATAAAATTTATTCAATCAACTCAATTTATCAACAAGGATTTGGGAATGTACCACAATGAAACTAATACACCGGCACTGGCCAGAACTTCAAATCTGAATGAGGAACTTGGACAGGTAAGTAGCCACCATGTGTTTTGCTTGTAGGTGTAAAATAAGTATTGTTGATTTAAAAGGAAAAGAGTGGAAGAAAAGGTACAAAATAAGATATACACAAAATGGTGGAGGTTTGAAGGCAAACACACAGGAAATAAAGAAGACAGTAATATAAAGAAAGGTTTCTGAAAGAATAAAAATGACCTTTTAAGAAACTCGGAATAAAAGTGGTTTAGTATTGCGAACGGTTACATCTTCACCAGGTTCTCACTGTTTCTGAAACTATCCTTTCAAAACCCCTTCTCGAAGTCTCATGATTTAGTTATTTTCGTAGTGAAAGAAGTATTGTTTTCCCTTATTGCTTTTGCACTCCCGAAATCATGCTGTTAGTTTCAGTTAGTTTCTGTTATAACATGTAGTTAGTTGCTGTTTTAACAGCTCCTTGAATTCAGGAACCGTTCCCTTGATTTTGGAGGTAGTTTAGCCTAACTACAACTCGATAGAGTTGAATCCATTTTACTTGTTATGAACGAAAAAAATAATAATACATCCTGATTTTTCAATATCGTATCAGAGCCTTATCTAACATAATCAAGTATTATCTTTAATCTACGTGGGATTCAGGTTTTCCAATGCGAAATATAAATTGTTTTGAAGTTTCCTATTTTTTTCTTGTCATATTTCAACGTGAATACAAACTGATTTATTAGGTGGAATACATTTTCTCTGACAAAACTGGGACCCTAACAAGAAACTTAATGGAGTTCTTCAAGTGTTCGATAGGAGTAGAGGTCTATGGAAATGGCGTGACTGAAATTGAGAGAGGACTAGCAGAGCGCAATGGCATGAAAATTGAGGTAGTGGTCTTGTGTATTGTAAGAAAGTAGATGACCTGTTTTGAAATAGTACAATTATGTCTTACTATTTCTCTACAGGAAAATAGACCGCCCCATACTGTGCATGAGAAGGGTTTCAATTTTGAAGATGCCAGGCTTATGAGAGGAGCTTGGAGAAATGAACCCAATCCTGATGCCTGCAGAGTAAATAATTTTGCTTTACTCTGAATTAATGGTAGCAGTTTATTTTATCTTTAAACCTAGTCTTGAGTTTTTGGTTTTAAGTTTGATCCTTCCTGAGTAAGGTTCTTATGTACATCCATCTATATTTTAAAATGGAAAATCAGTTGGCTTAATCTGTGCTTGCTTGTTGCATGATATACATAAGCTATTGGTTCACATTTATCCAAGAAATTATATGAGGTTTCTCTCAATTGTGACCATCTGTCACGAGTTCCATATAAAGTTTGTATGTCTGAGCTGGATATTTAAAAATCTAATTTCTAATAAATGTATATGGTTTTAGTTCATTCTATGTGTATTGCACTATCACCCTCATCTGTCAAGGGTTGCTTATAAAGTTTATATGTTCAGAGGTGGATACATAAAAGTCTGCAATTTCTAATAAACGTATACATGTTTTTATCCTATTTCTGTATTGTACTGTCACTGTCATGTTATGTAATTTTAATCCTTGCGTCTATATCATATCATATGCCCTGTTATGTTTTATACTTTAAATCATTGTATCCGTGCATTTCATATGTATGTCTCTGTCGTATAAGTAATTCCTAGGTAATAATAAAGTCCTATACTTTAGAGACTATTTTTAAAATACATTTAGTTCAACCTAGATCCTCTAGTTTTTATAAAATATTTATGTTAAGAGTCCCACATCGGACAATATATGGCCTGAACATGTGTCTATAAGTGGGGGCAATCTTCACCCTACAAGCCGGTTTTGTAGGGTTGAGTTAAGCCCAACCACACTTTCTTAACATGGTATCAAAGCCAGGCTTAAGATCCGGTGGGCCACCTATTATGGTTTCCGCTATCGGGTCACCTACCATTTATTTCCACGCTCCAGTTGTCTAGGTCCTGAGCGTGAGGGGTGTGTTAAGAGTCCCATATCGGACAATATATGGCCTGAACATGTGCTTATAACTTATAAGTGGGGACAATCTTCACCCTACAAGCCGGTTTTGTAGGGTTGAGTTAGGCCCAACCACACTTTCTTAACAGTTTATTCACGTTGTTCTTCTTTTGAAAAGGATCATACATAGTTAAGCATCTAATATGATTTCATTACATTATGCCCAATTTAGTACCATGGTTTAGTATGTTATTAAATATTATATAAGATAAAGTAATATCCCTTTTATATATATGCGTGTGTAGGAATTCTTCAGATGTCTTGCTATATGCCATACTGTACTACCAGAGGGTGATGAGCAGTCCCCTGAAAAGATCAAATATCAAGCTGCATCACCTGATGAGGCTGCTTTGGTTATTGCTGCTAAGAACTTTGGTTTCTTCTTCTACAGGTTCAAAGTTCAAACTTGTTGATCATGTTTCTAATTTTCTTGGTAAAAATGTGACACGTAAAGTAGTGGAGAGTGGGAAAGGTGTAGATGGTTAAGGATTGAACCTCCAACATTAACATTGCAACCAAGTCTTGAGAAATTGGACTGGTACCGATTTAGCTACACCCGCAGACTCATTGGCAGTATCGTCCTTTTAAGAGGATGGCGATCGTTTGTCCAAATTTTTAGCCGCAAATATAAATTATAATGTTCATTCCGATTCTGTCTAATGTCTTTTACATTTATAAACGACCATTGACTTGTAGACATCTACGATTTTATCCTAGTGTGGTAGTAGTTTAGAGCTGCCAGCGAAGATTAATGATTTGAGACATCAAGTTCTTATGCATTGCATGGAATAAATTCTTGTGTCAGTCATTTACGACTGACTTCCTTAATTAGAACTCAAATTTCTGTTCGCTCTATATTGTGAATTTAGCCTGTATGTCTCACATTGGATGAAATATGACTTTCAAATGTTTTTATATATGTGGAGGACATTCTCTACCTTACAAAAAGGTGTTGCCGCGTTGAGTTAGGCTTAACCGACCAACCCAATGTCCAAAATGTTATCACGGTGTGTCAAAAATCCGTTGGGCCACCCATCAGTGGGGCACTCCGGTCGTACTCCAAATGTCCAATCTTGTGCGTGAGAGTGTGTTGAGAAGTTCCACATCGGATGAGGTAAGATTTGAAAATGTGATTATGTGGTCCACCTTCCCCACGTTACAAGCAAGTTTTGTAAGGTTAAGTTAGGTCATCCCAAAATCTAAGAGAATCAATAAAAAGAAAAACAGAACCTTTAGTTGATGCCAATTTCCTTGGCTTTTGGTTTAGTGGTATTTAATGAAATTTTTTTAGATTATTAAAATTTCTAACATAACTTGTTGGAAACAACAGACAAATTTATTGAGCTTTCAAGCGGATCTTACATATTTCGATTTAATTTATTTATCTTCATTTCGAATTATAACTTTTCTTCCTCCTTCTGTAGACCTCCATATTGTTATTACAATTTCTTTATCAAGAATGAGGTTAAGTATGCTCTATGATCTATTGGCTGAGTACGAATTGAGCTACTGTTTGAGATGCAGTGGCAGCATGAGTGCATTAAAAGCCTTAAATTTTTTTTTTCCGCTTACTAGTTTTCCAACAATAGAGCTGCTTGACTTTGAGATTTTTTCTATTTTGAGTGGATGGGATGCTAATCCAAAAGATTCTTTCAGGCGAACACCTACAATGATATATGTTAGAGAATCTCATGTTGAGAAGATGGGCAAAGTTCAAGATTTATCTTATGAGATTCTCAATGTGCTCGAGTTTAATAGGTAATCTCCCTCCAACCGATACATAGTTTTAAGGTCTAAACTTTCTATGCTAACAACACTTGTAATCTTTGTTTGGTTTATTATAGTACAAGGAAGCGTCAGTCAGTTGTATGTCGTTGTCCAGATGGAAGGCTTGTACTATACTGCAAGGTAATAGTTTCTTGAGGTTTTACCACATGATTTACAAGTTGCTTAGGTTTGGGTAGGATGAGATCTTTTGAAGAATGTGATTTTCACAGGGTGCTGATAATGTAATCTATGAGAGACTGGCTGATTATAACAATGATATCAAGAAAATTACTAGGGAGTATTTGGAGCAATTCGGATCTTCTGGGCTACGTACATTATGCCTGGCTTACAGAGAATTGCATCCAGATGTTTACGAAAGCTGGAATGAGAAGTTTATCCAGGCCAAGTCTTCTTTACATGACCGTGAAAAGAAATTAGACGAGGTACAGTTTATCTTAACATGGAAGCTTTTCTGTGCATTAGAATCAATTTATTTATATTTTTTGGAATAATTAGTGTTAATTAGATAAATTTCACTAGAAATTATTCCTTTGATGATAGTTTTTTCTGTAGTAGTTTGTCAATTTTTGTGGCTTTTTTATTTTTTATTATTTTCCACTCCAATTCTAACTCCATTGGATTCTGAAAGCTAATATTAGCAAGCAGCAGTTGTGTGCTGTTCTGATGAATTTGTGCTTTATACTTATCTTTGAATTCTAACTCCATTGGATTCTAACTCAATTGTTCAGTTTCTTCAAGTACAATATCTAAAACGATAGTAACTTGCTTCACCTTATTGGTGTAAAATATCAAGTATAGTTACAGTCTTGGCTATTTCAAAATCTGAGTGTAATATAGAATTTTCTTGATTCTTCATTCCTAGCAAATTGATTATTATTCTTCAACTTACTTCAACCAAATTACTTAGTTCTGTTATAAGCTCTTATACCTCTGAAAGTGAGACATTGTACATTATAAATAAATCATGAGAAATACAATATCACTTTATCTTTTCTGTTTCATTCTCTCTCCGTACCATTTCTTATAGTATGGTATCCAGAGCGTATTTTTGATCATGACCTATTTTCATCCATCCCTTCTTCAGCGGCAGCACCACTTTTACGCGTGTGCTATAGACTCATGTCCACACACACAAACTACTTTATAACTTCGACATTGTCACCAAAAGCTTTGGTAACCTTCTCCGTTCTCCCATGCAAAAGAAGTAAGAGAAAGATGATAGGAGCGGGATGATGAAGTTGAAGAAGGATGAAGGACTGCTGCCGAAGAAACATGTTTGAAACGGCATATCATATGGAAGAGGAAGGACAGCTAGGTTAAACAATTTTACCACTACAAAAATAAAGCAAAAAAGCCCAAATTACCTTTAAAATATTTAATTTTAGTGGGTAATTTTGACTTTTTAAGTGGAAAAAAATAGAATTATTCAGAAAGACCGCGACCTGCAATCCACCCGCTACTGCGACCCGTGAAAAGCCTAGAAGCGATCGCGGTCCTATTCCGTGTCGCTACACGCCTTCCCATCGCAGACAACCTCCACTCCGCCCCAGACCGCCGCGATAGCAGTGCTCTAGACCGCTATTGACTTCTTTGATTGCTTATTTGCCTACTATTTGATGAATGGCTTGAAAGGCCAACTGATTGTATTACTAGTCGCCTAATTGTGGTATTCGGCTTGTCTTCAATGCAGTCTTTAACACCTTCACTGTGTTGGATTTTGAAAGGGTGGATTTTGTCTCACATTACTAAGAGATATGACCTCTGTAATGTTTATAAAGCTTAGGCAACTCTCATCTTACAAGTCGGTTTTGCAGGAATGAGTTAGCCTCTACTCTCACATTCTAAGAATATGACATCAAAAGCAAAACATATGTTTAACAAGAAAAATATTTATTGGTGTGATACTATGAACATCATATTATATTTTTGTTTATCACTACTTTAAATATTTAATACCAGTCGGACCTTTAAACCTTGAAATGGTGAATATACTGGTTCAACATCCCATCTGTTTTTGGTTACATCCTTCAAAACTATGTATCCTCTCTACCCATTGTGGGCTACATGAAGACTTTCTTAGAATATAATCGAAATAACTATCTCTTAACATCTCTAATTATTCAATATTCTATATTCTAACAATATCAGTCAACAACCTATGCAGTTTGAACACGGGTTGTCAGAATTGAGAGTCTAGGTAAACTTGTCGAGCCTATATAAACTTAACAAGTAGACTTGACTCATAAACTCATAAAAGTTTACCTGATAATCAAATAACCGATATATGACACGTTTAGATACTATATGTCATCATATATTAAAACAACGACAAGTCATCATTTTACTTGGGTAAGTAACTTTTTAATAGGCTTGCTTTATACGACCAGAAAGAATTGTAAAATAGATAAATGAAATTGTAGAAAAACAAGTAATTCATATCGTTGCATAATATTTGTCCTTCACATAAATACAAGTATAAACAATAACTACCAGGAAAACTGAGTTTACTTGTACCAATTTTTTACATTTTAAGGCCAATTCAAATTTAAAATTGTAAACTCGTAAACAACCAGGAAAATTGGGAGTTTACTTAACCCGTATAGTTTATCAAAAAGAGAGTTTACATGTGCGTTAACCTCCCATTGGTGTCCCTGTTAATCTGACAGATACAGTTTCCTAAAATCAAGTCTTATCCAATTCACCTCAGGCTAATGTGGCACCACAAGCCAGGTCTGGGATCTTGGTCTACTTCTTTTCATTTACATTCTGTTTTCTGATCGAAGTAGCAGCGAAGGTTGTGGTTGTGGTGGTCGTTCTAGTGGTTGTTCTTGAGGTTGCGATGGTGGAGGCTCAATCCAGTGCCATAGTGTTCTAAGTTTGGACTCAATCATCTGTTTTTATCCTTTTCTACAGAGTTTGCAAACTTGGATTATGATTTGATTATTTCCTTCTGATGAAGCTAGAGAGGATCAAAGCTCCCAACGCTTATCATACTTTTCACTCCACTTGTTTTCTTAGAACTACATGTTGTATGAAACTAGAAATAATTGTCAGTGATAAATTCAAAAACTGATAGTTGGAGTCTTGGTTGTTGTTGTTTGTTGTTGATAAATTTACAAACTGTGCGAAATCTCAAGTTATGAAAAATAAATTTGTGTGCATAATGTTCAGGCTTCATGGTAAAGTTGTTAATATAAATGATTTTACACTTACTGATGCCTTTAGAAATAATACAGGTGGCAGAACTCATAGAAAATGATCTCATTTTAATTGGTAGCACTGCAATAGAAGACAAGCTTCAAGAGGGAGTACCAGCATGCATAGAGACTCTTCAAAGAGCTGGAATTAAAATTTGGGTTCTGACAGGGGACAAGATTGAAACAGCAATAAACATAGCATATGGTTAGTGTTGGAATTTTTGGATGGTTTTTAATTGTCTAAATATGATGATATCTTTTTCTCCCCAAAAAGTTGAGCTATCATTTTAAATAATTTTTCCACCACCTCTTGCTGCAGCATGCAATTTGATCAACAATGATATGAAGCAATTCATTATCAGTTCAGAAACTGATGCAATTAGAGAAGTTGAAGAAAGGGTAGGCTTCACTTTTTTATTACATGTTTTGCTCATCCTTTTAGTGTATTCTAATATGAAAGTTATACTGTTCTGTAATTTTTTAGGGTGACCAAGTGGAAATTGCTCGATTTATTAAAGAAGAAGTGAAAAAAGAGCTGAAGAAAAGCCTTGAGGAAGCACAAAGCTATTTTCACTCTGTATCTGGACCAAAGTTAGCACTTATAATTGATGGAAAGTGTCTAATGTATGCATTGGATCCAAGTTTAAGGGTGATGCTGCTCAATCTTAGTTTGAATTGTCATGCTGTTGTTTGCTGCCGGGTTTCTCCTCTACAGAAAGCACAGGTAAAATTCATGCAGTATGTCCTTAACTTCTTATTGAGTTGTTTCCTTTTACAGATTTTCTTGTTTATATGTATAGTTAATGTTTCAATTTCAAAAAATCTAACTTCAATTAAACTTATGATAAAGTTGGGAGTGTTGGAAGTAAGTGCCTAGTTGGGGTTGGTTCTATTTGGCTTATGAAATTTCACCAATTTGCATTTCTTATTTCTGCTTACAGGTCACAAGTATGGTCAAGAAAGGTGCAAAGAAAATAACCCTTAGTATTGGTGATGGAGCTAATGATGTAAGCATGATTCAAGCGGCTCATGTTGGTGTTGGCATAAGTGGAATGGAGGGAATGCAAGCTGTGATGGCTAGTGATTTTGCCATTGCACAGTTCCGTTACCTTGAAGATTTGCTTCTTGTTCATGGCCGCTGGTCATATCTGCGAATATGCAAGGTGTCGTGTTTTTATAAACTAGTTAAGATCGTTTGGAATTGCATAGCATTTTATTTATAAAAACACTTGAAAAGTTGTTGTTCGCATTTTGCAGGTGGTGTTATATTTCTTTTACAAGAATCTTACATTTACTCTTACTCAGTTTTGGTTTACTTTTCAAACTGGGTTTTCTGGTCAAAGGTTTTATGACGATTGGAATCAGTCTTTATATAATGTTATATTCACGGCACTGCCTGTGATTATAGTTGGACTATTTGACAAGGTAGCCTATTTTTTCCAACAGTTTGTGATTTCCGGTTGCCTTGTGCTTCAATTTTTACAAAACACTTTCTTTATGGATGGCATTTTTTGATTCGTTACGTGTGCCTTTACCAGGATGTTAGTGCATCTCTATCCAAGAAATATCCCGCATTATACATGGAGGGAATAAAAAATGTCTACTTCCAATGGAAAGTCGTGGCTATATGGGCCTTTTTTTCTGTATACCAGTCTCTAGTATTCTTCTTTTTTGTGAGTACATCAAATATAAGTGCTAAAAACTCGGCGGGAAAGACATTTGGACTCTGGGATGTCAGTACAATGGCTTTCACTTGTGTTGTAGTAACCGTCAACTTGAGATTACTTATGATTTGCAATTCAATCACAAGATGGCACTACATTAGTGTTGGGGGGAGCATATTAGCTTGGTTCGTTTTTATTTTTATATATTCAGGGATTACCACTCCTTATGATCGACAGGTGAGTTCCCACCCCATCATTTTATGTATGTATGTAGTGTGTTGAAAAATAAACTTTGGCACTTCTTTACCCTTTAAAAGTATTCATAACAAGTTATTTTTAATTTGTGTGCAGGAGAATGTTTATTTTGTCATATATGTCTTGATGAGTACTGTCTATTTCTACCTCACACTACTACTTGTTCCTGTTGCTGCACTTTTCTGCGACTTTGTTTATCAAGGGTGAGAAACAGATTTGGATGATTCTTATATTTTAATCTGATATTTATAGAGATGACAGTATGCCAATGATGCTGCGTGAGTTTAGTTACAGAACCAAAAGATCAAGATACAAAAATATAAACAACTTATACATTGGAAATTTTATATTCACATTCCTACAAAGCCTTTTTTATTTTTATAAATATTATAGTTAGATGTTCTGGATGCCCAGCTTTCAGATACTATTTTATCTTTAGATTATAGATTATAGTCTAATAGGTAGAGATTAGAGAAAGATACAAAACTATAGAACAAACTATTAAGTGAGACTATTAGCCAACTATTTTACCTTTAGACTCAATATATGTGAGAGTAACATGAGATCAATTAACTGGTGTAGTTTTTCTCACCTAGTGAAATTGATATTGTTGCTATTATAAACTGATGAAGCGTGATCTCTGTTGATTCCTGCCACCTGTTTTTAGGACTGCAATGGCTTTTATATTCATTTTGCTTCATCTGGTTACAGGGTTCAAAGATGGTTCTTCCCCTATGATTATCAGATTGTTCAAGAAATACATAGAGATGAGATTGATAGCACTGGTAGGGCTCAGCTGCTTGAGATAGGGAACCAGCTTACGCCAACTGAAGCAAGGAGCTATGCCATATCTCAACTCCCACGGGAGTTATCAAAGCACACCGGATTTGCTTTTGATTCACCTGGTTACGAGTCATTTTTCGCTACACAGCTTGGCGCTTATGCTCCACCAAAGGCATGGGATGTAGCAAGACGGGCTAGCATGAGATCACGGCCCAAGACTGAACAGAAAAAGTAATTTGATGTAGGATGATTGTACATTGCATAGTTTTGGTTTTCTATTGAGAGCCAGCCATAGGTATTGAGAGCCAGCCATAGGAATTCTGTAAAATTAGAATGTACCATATTAAATATTTGGTCATTTTCATGTAACATAATTATGTTTTGTTTTATTTGTGTGGAATTAGAGCAGGTTTTCAGGATTCTCAGATGTAATTCGTAGTCATTTTTGTGAAATGTAGATTAGAACTTTAGAATTTATTTTAAGAGTTGAGTTGAGGTCCACAATCATTTTTATTTATATTGGATTAAGGCATAAGTGTATTTCAATGAAAATAATTCTCTTGTTGAATTCAAACTTTCATATGGTACTATTAGAGTGAGATATGAGAGAGAAGAGAGAAAAAGCTAAAAGAGAAAAGAGAGAAACAGATTCTGTTATTGCTGAATTGGAAAGGAGCATTATGCTCTATTTATACAAGAGGAGATGAACATTCAAGAGTTGAATCATTCAAGCTCTACAATTAAGGAAGACTTTTCTTATTCTATTAAATTAAATGGACTTAATTATTCTATAGTCTGATTATTCATATTCTAAGATATAACTCTAATACTCCCCACAAGCTCAAGGTGGTGCAAAGGCGACTTGAGGCAGTTGAGCTTCTTGAGCTCCATAAATCTTGAACATGAGAGAGGCTTGGTGAGGATGTCACCTTCGTCACACGAGAATGTGGCGTGAGAGACTTATTAATCACCTTTTCTCTTACAAAAGAGGTCAATTTCCATATGCTTTGTTCTTGCATGAAGAATTATGAGCCATAGCAACGTCTCGGTTGTCACAATAGATGGTTGGAGTTGTCAAGGAATTTTTAGTTCACTAGCAAAGTTTGAACCCATAAAACTTCGTGTGAGCAAGCTGCGCTGCCTCGACTAGAACGAGCAACAACAGTTTGCTTTTGGACCACCAAGAGATCAAATTAGGGCCTAAGTACACGGTGACCCGAGGTGGATCTTCATCATCCGGGTCACACCGACATCACAATAGGCTTGCAGAGAGAACGAAATGGAGGTGGAGTGAACAATAAACCGAGGTGATAGTTCCTTTTAGGTAGCGCATACGCCTAGCCAATGGGACTCAAGGTGTGCCATGAATTGACATACTTTGTTATATAGCGATTTCGCCGTGTAATTGTTGCATCTGCAGGCCTACAATGGACCAGTGGGAGGCATCGGACAAGCAGACCTGTTTTGATGAGTTTGGTGGAGGAAGCCATAGGAGTAGAATGGATTGGAATTCTCCATATCGGTTTTGATTAGCAAGTCCCTTAGGTACTTAGATTGAGTGAGAAGGAGATTTCCATTGGACAATTTCTTCACCTCAAGGCCGAAAATAATCCAAGTCACCAAGTTGTTTGAGAGCAAACACATGATTTAATTGTTGAGTAACTTGCTTGATGAGAGGAGGGAGTTTCTGTGATGATTATATCATCAACATAAACCAACATATAAATGACATTGTGATGCTTGTAGATGAAAAGTGAAGTATCACACTTGCTTAGAAAGCCAAAGGATAAAAGAGTGGTTTTGAACTTTCAAACCATTGCCTCGGGGCTTGTTTTAGGCCATACAAGGCCTTGTGCAAGTGACAAACCGAGATGAATTAGGCATAAATCCGGGGTTGCATCATATAGACCTCTTCAAGAATGCCATTCAAAAGGCATTGTTTATGTCCAACCGCAAAGGCCAATTGTAAGTTAGAGCAAGAGTCAAAATAATTCTAATTGTGACCGGTTTAATAAGGGAGAAAGTTTCATTAAAGTCAAATCCATGGACTTGATGGAACCCTTAGCAACAAGCCTAGCTTTGTACTTATTCTTGTCCCATCATTTTCCTTTACACGAAAAACCCACTTGCACCTATTGCTTTCTGTTAGCGTGGTACCAAAGACCAAATGTTGTTCCTTATCAAGGCACCATACTCCTCTTGCATAGCAAACCACTTAGGATCTTGGAGAGCGGTTTAACACTCTTAGGCTCGAATTGACAAGAAAAATGGAAGGATTTAGGCGAGGTAAGGGTACACATTTAGTTCTAGTAGTCATAGGATGAGTATTGGTGGGAGAGGTGAAGGTTAGGATCCCTAGGAGCATAAATAGAGGAGGAGGATAGTGAAGTGGTAGTAGTAGGTGATTGTTGGCATTTGAAGAGGGTGAAGGAGTAGGATTAGTCTGTTTGTGTTATAGGGTTCTTGACCCGAGGCGTGTTGGAATTGGATTGGGAAGAAGAAGAGTGTGAGACAATAGGTGTGATGGAATTGGATTGAGAAGAAGAAGAGAGTGTGAGGTAGTGGGCGGTAGGAGCAGGAAAAACATGAGGAGAGCTTGTGTGTTAAGGGTTACTTTAGATGAGGAGGAGGATGGAATGGTTGATGAGGGAGAGAAACATTAGAGGAAAAAGATCATTGTAAGGAAATTTGGACTCGTTGAAAAGAACATCTTTAGAGATGAATATTCTACCACTTGGAGAGAGACATTTGTAACCTTTGTGTGTAGAGTACCCTAGAAAAGGCACTCGTGGGATCTAAAGTCAAATTTTTGAGAGTTATGGGCGAAGGAGAGGAAAACAAGCACACCAAAGACTTTAAGGAATTTATAGTCGATTTTGATTGAAAAGGACATATGGTATATGTTGATTGAGAGACATGGTTGGTAACCTATTTATTAGGTAGACAGGTTAAAAGGCATGGTCCCAAAATTTGAGAGGTAAAGAGGCATGACTCAAGAGGGTTAAACCAAGATCAACAACGTGTCTATGCTTCCTCTCCACTACACCATTTTGGTGATGAGTGTGAGGCAAACTAGGCGATGAATAATGCCAAGATCGAAAGAAACTTTGTAAATGGAAATTCACCACCCAATCGGTTTGGATTTAATAGAAATCCAAATTGTAATTCAGCCATGACTTTGAATTGTTTAAAGATAGTTAAGGCTTGATTTATTTTGAGCAAATAGATCCAAGTAAATCGGTGTATGCATCAACAAAGGTGATGTAGTAGGTAAAGTTTTGGGAGGATTTGGTGGGCGGGACCCATAGGTCGAAAATTAATTCAAGAGGAGAGTGATATTGAGTTTGTGGTGAGAGGAGTGCACCTATGTGCCTTTCCCATACAAGAGAACAAAAGATAGATTCACTTTATTAGAATAAGGAATATTACATTGAGCTAAAACAAGTCTCATAGTATTAGAATTTGGATGACCAAGGCGTAAATGCCAAGTATGTTGAGAATTATATGAGTTATTAGCGATACATTCGATTAAGCTGAAACCCTATCACTAGTCTTTGGAATCGATCTTGAAACATGAGCATTAGAGTCTAAGGTGAGACATGAGACTTGACTTGTTGAAGGAGACTTAAGAAGTCAAGATGGGAAAATTGGTACAGCCATCACTTCCTACACGACCTTGGAGCGAATTTCATTGGTAGCCCGAGATTTGACATAGCACATATCGATGAAACTCAAAGAAAACTCTATTATCAAACGAATTTCGACACTTATCGGGTTCTTTGTAATAGAAGGAACAAGCGAAATTATGAAGAGCTAATGGAGTGTTAGGTTTAGAATGAGAAGGAAAATAAGAAGAGCACGAAGAGTGAATGTGCAAACCTTGACCGTTACCAATGAAGATCGATCGGGACCTTCAAAGGTGTGGTTTCTTGTATGTTTTGAGAGGCATTGGTAACATGATAAGAAGCTCCAGTCGGGAACGAGCACTTAAGTTGTGTTAGCAATCATAGCATTGGGAGTGATATGTGATGAGGAGCAGGGAGAGGGCAAGTCTTGGTTGATAGCTTGGGCGTGACCGTGTTAACCATGCAACCGAGGTCCACCAATTGGTTGATACGGATAGAAATTTTGTAGGTTCATTGTTTGAAAATCGCGGTATGTTAGGTTGAAATTGTTGATTGAACCTATGATAGCGATTAGCGCAAGATGACCATATTTGAAGCAAACTTGACATTGAATGTTCTTGAACCTACCTCTCCCATGCGTCCACCACCACGGCCACCGCACCTCCTCTTGAATAGGTTGGATTAAAGGTTGAATTCACTTGTTCATTGTTCTTGTTATTCGAGTTATCGGTTTGGTTGAGAATTGGCTTGAGTGAGATTCGACCACCTCCATTTGTGAGTGTTTCTTATACTTGTTGTATCTCATCTCATGAGCAAGAAGAAGAGCTTCAACTTCTTCAAGTTCTCTTGAATCAAACTTGCTTTCAATAAGCGAAATAAGAGGCAAAGTCTTGAGGAAGACCTTCAAGAATCACATCAATGTGTTCTTGATCTGGATCTCCAAAGCGTCAACAAGAGCTTTGATGCGAACGGATAATCACCAATGATTTGTCTTCAAGTGTTGTAGATCCGAGTTCGCTCGTAGTTGTCTTGCTTTGCGTGTAAGCTTTTGAAAATGCGCAAGAATACGTTCCCGAGCTCGTAGGAATGAGCATCCAAGAACACGTGAAAGAATTGAAGGTGAAAGCGTGGATTGAAGCCACGTCATAAGCCACGATCTTGCGTAATCCGGTGCGATCGCGGGGTTCTCACGAGCGCGCACGATCTTCATCATCGGTATCGATTCGGTATGTCACGAAGGTAAAGGTAGTTTTGAAGATTGTTCGCGTTAACGAAAGGATCTACTTGTTGGCCAAAGTAGGAAATTCTTCTCATCAAGTTTTTCGTGATTTTGAGTTGGAAGGACATAGATGTTGGGGTGGCGGAGTGTAGTTCTTGGAATCGCCATGGATAGAACGAAGCTCTATGATACCATATTAGAGTGAGATATGAGAGAGAAGAGAAAAAGCTAAAGAGAAAGAGAGAAAGCAGTTACATTATTCTGAATTGGAAAGGAGCATTATGCTCTATTTATACAAGAGGAGATGAACATTCAAGAGTTGAATCATTCAAGCTCTACAATTAAGGAAGACTTTTCTTATTCTATTAAATTAAGGCTGGACTTAATTATTCTATAGTGCTGATTATTCATATTCTAAGATATAACTCTAATAGGTACTATATCTCTCGCCAACTTAACAAAAAAATTAAATGAATTGGTGTCTGATATCGATAAAAGAAGGGTGAGTAAGATTGAGCTTCGAGAATATTGGATCGATACAAATGATTGGGTGAAATAGAACCTGATTGATTTGAAGACCAACGAAGATCACATGGAAATCTTACGTTAATTCTTGTTTGTTTTGTTTCTTATTATGTCTGTTTCTTTTCACACTATCTTTGTCAATTTTTGAATAAAAAAAGAGGGAAAATGTGTAATTGAGTATGGTTAAGTGTTGTGTCTGTATGCAACACTTTAGGGGGAGCATGATTATTCATCACGTGTGTCTGTTCTTTCAGTTGTTTTGCAAGGATGTTCTAACATCATGTCTGTCTTGTGTCTTTTGTTCTGAGTTAGGAAAATGGTTGTGTCAGGTATTCTAAGTTATCCGGAGTTGAGGTCTGGTCCTATCAATCTTTACTTGAAGGGCTGAAGATGGGTATTCGAGACTCTGTTTGAGGGGGATTGTCTCTTATCTTTTTCATCGTGTGCAAAGTTTACATGATAATCATGTAGCTTGTGTTTGTGCTTGTGTAATTGTTGTATCTCTGATACATTATATGTGCAATTTATTTTTGGATGTTGTGTTTACAAATATTACATGATCAACTTGTAGTTTATGTTGTGGTTTTATCTCTCTTTCCAAGTTGTTCGATATTTGGTTGTTTTAGTCAAAATTTACCAGGGGGAATTGTTAGTACCATAGTTTTGGGATTGACAACTTTTGCTTAAAATATGATTTTGACCAGATGTCAAACATGATGTCATGACATTGTGTTCTATTATGCAACTGGATTACGTTGTTGATTTTAAATTTTGACATATTTGATTCGTTTATGTTTTATGTCCTTTGGATAAATTTCAGGGATCTTCACAGGTGATGAAGATTTGTTTTGAAACATGTTTCATATCTTCAACTGTATAGAAGATACTAATTTGGGTCTTGAGACAAATTAGGAAACTATGTATCAATTTGTTTCAAGATTGAAGGAGATTGACTGCACAATAAGTGCATCACTCAGCTTAAATTTATGGACTCAGAATATCAAAGTCCATGAACTTCAAAGTTGTATTTAAAGAAGAATCATAACGTAATGTAGTTTAAGTTTTCAACAATTGTAAAATTAGGGGAAACATAAGTCTTATGCTTCCATTCAACTATTTTTTTTTACCTCTCATTTCAACCGTCATTAACTTAGATTCAGAATGATCTAAAATAGTGCATCCCATATGAAAAGCAAGGAATCATTGCTCCTCTTGTTATTGTTGTTCAACAACTAAGGCTTGTTGTCCATGTTGGTTTTCTTTGTTTTTGCAAACCTTCTTCACATGGTCAAGTTGATTGTAGACTCTACATTTGACTTTTGGCTCGTCTCAATATTACTCTTCTAAATGGGTATCTTTTTGCATTGTTGAAAACATGAAAACTTTTTTTTCCAACTTTCTTCTTTGTTGTTAAATTTCTCCCCTTTTCCTTTTTCTTTCTTCTCACTAAAATACTTTTCCAAAAACTGTTGTACCTTTGATTTTTACCTTTGGAACTGGTCACAAAAGCACCTTCAACATTTTCTTCCATACTTAACTATCTCTTGTGCTCAGTAGCTTGCAAAGCATTAACCAACCATGCAAGTGTGATTTGAGAAAAGTCTTTAGTTTCTTCGTGAGAGGATATTTTTTCTTCAAACTTCTCTAGAAGACATACAATTTTTCCACAATTCTTTGATCAATGAGTTCCTCTCCCAGTAATCCTCTAACAGTTTAATAATTGCATCTTCTTTGTTCTTTCACTCACTTTATACTCTTCCTTCAGCTTGTCCCAAGCTTCTATTGCAGTCTCAAGGTTCAATATCTTGATAAATATGTTAACATGTAGTGCTGCATGTATTATGGCAAGTGCCCTTCCTTCTTTTTCCACTTTCTCATCGTAATTATTTATTCGAGTTTTGTTGAGTTATTTGGAAGATGGTGGGTTGTTTCCATTTTCCATATCCCATACACTTTAAGCTCTCAAATAAGCTTTCATTTTTTCACTCCACATATAATAGTTTTCTCCTACAAACACAGGAGGTGGAGGTAAAAAAACTAATGTTGGAAGCCATTTATGGTATTTGAAGGTTTAGAAAAGATGAATAGAAACTACAAAATAATAAAATTTTGGGAGGAAAATATTATGTTATTGAATTTCTCAAAGCATTTGTTGAATGAAGATATATAAAATATAAAGAAAAGGAGGACTGCCCGATAGAGGGACATACACCAAAACCCTATCCATGAGAAACAAACTGAAAGAACGACATGCCTAATCTATTCTTCACAAAATACGCTCTAATACAGTCAGGGATAGAAGAAAAGTAAGTAGTATTGGTAACGCTAAGACCTAAGTTAGCAAGATGGTATGCACAAATATTTCTTTCCCTGAAAATATGGGAAACAACAAAATTTCAATTAGAAACTATATTTATATAATTAAGTCACCTATTCTTAATAGACCAAGACACATTAAAAGGAGATTTGAACGCTTTGACAACGACCATTGAGTCTGTTTCTAACCAAATAAAATTCCAATTCTTCTCATAAGCGAACTCTATTGCAATCATAGCACCGAAAAGTTCGGCAATAAGAGAGTTGAAAACTCCCAAAATAGAAGCGAAAGCTCCCAAAAAATAGTCACCACTATTAGGCACAATGCCTCCACAAGCAGAAGACCCCAAAGGAGCAATCGAAGCTCCATCATAGTTAATTTTAATCTAGTTATCAATCAGCGGCTGCCAAATTACCTCAACAATGTTAGGAGGTTTAGGCGGCCGAATAACAACCTTAAAACTCTTCAACAAAACAAAATCCTGCATATTCAAGGAAGAACCAACCGAACTCGAATTTACAACTAACGATATGACCTCAAAAATATACAAAATGGCAGAAAAGTGATTAGGCTTAATATTCTGGAATCTCACCTTATTTCGGGCCTGCCATATAGCATTAAGGCTGAAAAGTACTATAGAATATATAGAACCAAATAATAATTTTGTTTGTTGGAGTGAAAATAAAATCCAAAACAAATCTACTCTAAATAGTAGGTATCATTAGCTTTTGCCTACTTTAACAAACAAGAATCAAATCATTATACTAAAAACAACAAATAAAATGACAGAACAAGTAAAATAACACACAAGTAAAATAAAATGTTAGAAAAAATATCATTAAAAAGGAACAAAGAGAGTAGTTTGATGGTCCTGACATAAAGTCTTGTGTACACAGCTGCATCACTTGCTATATGTGTTGCTACTTAGTTTGTTAGTTTTTGTCAACTTGGTATGTCTTTAGGCTTATAAGGATTCATGAGATCAATCGACGTTGTGATGAGGTTAAGCTTTGTTTTGATATTACTGATTGAAATGAGAATATAGTTATTTTGTCGGGAAATTAGAACCTGCTATTCAATGTTATCACATTCAAATCAACCAGTTTTAATTTTATTGATGCCAATAACAGTTAGAGGATACAGAGAAGAAGACAAGTGAATGAGTTAAAAATGTGAAACTAATCATTTTTAACATCTTTTACATTCCATTTTAAATTGGTATCATAAAATGCTTATGAACCTTCACCAAACAGCTGAATGAGTTCCTGCATTAAGTGGAATAACTCATGTTTTGAAGGAAAGACTAGAACATGATTGACAACATAAGTTAGTTTTGATCCAGGACTACTAAAATATGTTGAAACAAAGGATTTTTAAGAAAGATAGTTTTGTGAAGAAGAAGAAGAAGAGTAATGGAATTGAGAGAAATAATGATTATCTAAAACTGTATGAAGATTATTGTATGTTGATTGTTCTGTGATTACAATGAAATGCTCCTTATATAGATACATTTCGCAGGCCCAAGAAAGTACACTAAGATAAGGCCCAAAATATACAAAGGCCCAAAGAATTCGACACACTCCTACACATGCTGTTATTCGATTACATCGAATACAACCTAACACTTCGATACACAAAATATTCAACTAACACCCAAAGTCAATTCGACTAGCACATATACTCGCTAGTTCGACTAGACAAGAATTATACAAACTAACACACCCTCTTAATTCATGTTCTCGAGACTTATCATCCCGATGCTTCTCTTTAACTCTTCGAATCTAACTTTCTTCAGCGGTTTGGTGAATATGTCAGCTAGTTGAACTTCAGTCTTGCAGTGCTTTATTTCAACCTTCCCTTTGTTGACTTGATCTCTCAGAAAATGATACCTTCTTTCAATGTGTTTACTTCGACCGTGACACACATGATGATTTTCCAGGTTAGTTGCTGATTTGTTGTCGGCAAATAGCTTTATCTTCTTAGGTTCCATTATCTTGAGTTCTTCAAGTAACATTTTGATCCATGCTGCTTGGCAGGCAGCATATGATGTAGCTACATATTCTGCTTGGCAAGATGTCAACGCCACAATGCTTTGTTTATTCGAACTCTAGGAGATTGAAGCACCTTCGATCATGAAAATGTAGCCTGCAATGCTTTTTTTTCTCGTCTTGATCTCCACTAAAATATGAATCAGTGTATCCATGAACTTCAACACTTGTTTTGTTCTTCGACTTCCTAGGCAATAACACGCCATGGTCAATAGTTCCCTTGATGTATATCAGCACCCACTTAACTGGGATGAGATGAAATTCTTGAGGTTTCTCCATAAATCTGATCAACAGTCCTACGCTTTGGAAGATATCTGGTCTTGTATTGCAAAGATATCTCAGAGATCCAATGATTTGTTTGTACAATGTCGAATTTATAAACTCATCATTCGATTCCTTCTTCTGCTTTGCTCTTGTCTATAACGGTGTAACTGCTTCGTTACGGTTGCTCAAGTTGAATCTCTTCAAAATATCTTGAGCATATTTAGTCTGATGCAAAAATACTCCTTCAGTATTTTTGAATTCCATCCCTAGGAAATATGAGAGATTCCCTAAGTTAGACATTTCGAATTCTTGCATTAGCTTCGACTTGAATTTCATTATCTCAGCTTCGTCGGCTCCGGTAATGAGTAAGTTATCTACATAAAGGCATGAAATTATTCGACTGACACTGTCGACATCATTTACATACACTCTGTGTTCAGAGACACACTATGTGAAACCTGCTTGATCAGGAAACTATATATTCTTTTATTCCAAGCTCGAGGAGCTTGCTTTAAACCATAGAGAGCCTTCTTTAATTTGTACACCTTCGACTCCTGCCCTTTCACGTCGAATCCTGGTGGTTGAGTAACATAGACTTCTTCTTCCAATGGACCATTCAGGAATGCTGACTTTACATCCAGCCGATGCATCCTCCATCCCTTGTATGCTGCTGTCAAAACAACTATTCAAATTGTTTCCAGCCTAGCAACCAGTGCATATACTTCGTCGAAGTTTATACCAGGCTTTTGTAGAAAGCCTCTAGCCACCAATCTTGCTTTATACTTCGCTATCTCGCCATTTGGCCTTCATTTCACTTTGTATATCCACTTTACTTCGATAGGTTTCTTATTCGTTATTTTGACAAGCTCCCAGGTCTTGTTCTTCTCAATGGCTCTGAGTTCTTTTTTCATGGCTTCACACCAATTCGAATTACTCATGGTTTGATTCAAATCGATTTGTTCTGCTTCAGTCATCATCATGGCTTCTTCGAATAAATCACCATCATCATTAATTGCTTGATCTAGAAATCTTTCATATCCAGCTAGCCTTGTTGATTCAGTTCTTGTTCTTGTCGACCTCCTTTCATTTTGTTCAGGTGGTTCTTCATTTAAACTAGTTGAAGCGTTTCCTTGTTCACTTCGACTATTTGAGGGTTCATCCTGTGGATCTTCTTCGAACACAGTTATAACCGTGTCTGATTCTTGTGTTGAACTTTGACTCCAGTCCCAACCTTTGATTTCGTCGACACGAACATCTCTATTGATTACTAGTTTATCTTCGATTGGAGAATACAACTTGGATGCACCAGTCGAATGATACCCTATGAGAACCATTGCTTCACTTCGATCATCCTGTTTCATTCTCAATTGTTCAGGTACATGCCTGAAGCACTTTGATCCAAAAACTCTAAAATGACTCACACTTGGCTTCGACCCTGTCCAAGACTCATAAGGTGTTCTTCCTACTATCTTCTTTGTTGAACACCTGTTTAGAATGTATACTGCTGACGAAGCCGCTTCAGCCTAAACTTTCTTAGGCATATTTTTAGCTTTCAACATACTTCTCGTCATGTTCAATATACTTCTATTTTCCTTTAAGCTATGCCATTGTGCTGAGGTGTATATTATGCAATAATCTCATGCTCTATACCTTCATCATTACAAAATTTAGAAAATTCAGTAGAAGTATATTCATCACCACCATCAGTTCTTAACTTTTTCAATTTGCAGCCACTTTGTTTTTCAGCATGCAACTTAATTTTCTTGAACTGTGTGAATACTTCACTCTTCCTTTCAATGATATAAATCCAGATATGTCTGGTGAATTCATCAACAAAAATAAGGAAATACCTGTTGCCTCCATTTGACTTCACTTTAAATGGTCCACACACATTAGAGTGAACTAGTTCCAACTTGCACTTGGATTTCATGGGCAAGTCATGTTTGAATGTTTTTCTCGCTTGCTTAGCTTTAAAACATTCCTCACATACTTGCTTTGGTTCCTTCACGTAAGGCAAACCAAACACCATCCTCTTCTGATTGATCATGCATAAAATCCTGAAGTTTAGATGTCCATACCTATGGTGCCATAGCCAGTTCTTGTCTTCTTCCGTGGTCGAAGCAAGACACCTATGATCTGATGTGTTGAGTTCTACTTTGAACGTTTTGTTTTCTGTCAATGATGCTTTCATTATTAGCCTCCCATCAGCCCTATAGACTTTCATCTGATTCCTTTAAAGCTTCATTTTGAAGCCTTTTGCAAGTAATTGACCTACACTTATCAAATTGCTTGTCATAGAGGGTACATACAATACCTCAGTGATAGTAGCTTTTCCACCATCCTTTTTGACAATCGAGATGTCTCCTTTGCCTCCAAAATTGATGTGTCTTCCATCAACAAACTTTTTCATCTTTTTTACTGACTCATCTAATTTGGTGAACCAATCTTTATTGCCAGTCATATGGTTGCTACATCCTGAATCCAGATACCACATGTTGGTTTTCTCAGTGTTCGACTGAGAGTTTACCATCATCAGCACATCATTTGAGTCACTGTCTCCTACATGCGCATATTGAGCTTTATCACTTTCTTTCGCTCTTGCTGCTTTCTTTTTTCGACAGTCTCGAGCATAGTGACCAAAATCTTGACTATTGTAACATTGCACCTCTTTCGGATCGACTTTCCTCCCAGAGTACTTGTTGCACACACCTTTCTTGCTCGAATCAGCATTCTTGCTTGACTTCTCATCACCTGCAAGATGCTTTCGCTGCTTCGACTTCTCAGCTTTCTTGCTGAATCTTGATTGCAATGCTTGTTCAACCACCTTTTCTCTTTCTGAGTTTCTCTGCTTCAATCTCATCTCATGAGCCTCCAGTGAAGCTTGAAGTTCTTCTAACTTCATCTCAGATAGAGTCTTGACCTCTTCAATTGTCACTACAATACATTTAAAATCTACAGTTAGAGATCTCAATACCTTTTCTATTTTTTGCAAATCAGTGATCGTTTCTCCACATGTTTTCATTTGGTTCGTCAGTGTCGCAATCCTTGAGAAGTATGCAGAGATTGATTCATCATCTTTCATGTGCATCATCTTGTATTGCTTTCTCAGCGTCTACAACTTCACCTTTTTCAATTTCTCGCCTCCACCATACAAGTTATTCAACTTGTCCCACACATCTTTCGTTGATTCTTCTTCAATTATCTTCTCGAATACATCAAAGTCCACACACTGATGAATCAAGAACAACGCTTTACACCATCATTCAAGATTTCAACAACATCTTGAAATCTGAAAATGACCTTCATCTGTGCAACCCACCGTTGATAGTTTTCTCCTTTGAAAACTGGCAGATTTGCTGGAATTTGTTTCGACGTTGTTGTTCTGTTTGCCATTAGATTCTCTCTGAATCGCAACTGAGCTCCTTGATACCAATTTGTTGGAACAAAGGGTTTTCTAGAAAAATAGTTTTGCGAAGAAGAAGAAAAGTAATGGAATTGAGAGAGAGCATGATTATCTAAAACAGTATGAAGATTATTGTATGTTGATTGTTTTATGATTACAACGAAATGCTCCTTATATATATAGACACATTTCGCAGGCCCAAGAAAGTAGACTAAGCTAAGGCCCAAAATATACAAAGGCCCAAAAAATTTGACACACTCCAACACATGTTGTTATTCGATTACATCAAATACAACCTAACACTTTGATACACAAAATATTCGACTAACACCCAAAGTCAGTTCGACTAGCACATATACTCGCTAGTTCGACTGAACAAGAATTATACAAACTAACAAAATATATACGTTTGCTCTTACATATATTCCAAAAACAAAAGCATATCTGAATGAACAAATATAGTTTCAACCAAGCATTATTGGATGCTTGTACAAGTCAATCTCTTCTTTCAACACCGGGCATACACCTCAACCAAAACCAACCCAACAGCACAATGAATAGATTAAACAAGAAGAACAGAATGTATTTGCCTTTAACACCAAGTAATCTAGTTCGAGGCTTTTCTTTTTCCTGCTCCAGTTCCTCGTGTTGACACTCATCTTCACTCTCAGTGCCATTAACACCTTCACAAGTGTTAAAAAACCTGGCCAACCTTTCTGACACAGATTGTAATCCTTGGTCCAGCGATTCTTCGTCTCCCTCATAATCATCATCCCCTTCATATATTAGATGAATTCCACATTTCATCAATTCAAGCCTCTTATCAAAAGGAGGAATCCTCTTTGTCACACTAACCGTATCAGCGTCTTTTAAGAAGGCTACCAATGGATGGTAATCATGGAACCTTTGCAACTGTATGTGTGGTTCATCTGTCCTTGGCACTCCCCGTATGTTTAGCCCTGAACTAAATATTTGTTTGCCTGATTTGAGAACATTTGCTTGAACATCAACCACTCCAGGTGTTTGAATATTCATATTGTTATGGTTAATTGAGAAAATAACACCTACAACTACACTTGTTATCTCAAGATTTTTGCGCTTGGTAAAGCTGACAGTTTCTCCAGAAAACCATTCAGGTAACTTGGTTCCTGGCATGCTCAAGTTCTGAAAATTTCTCAGTGCATCCTGTCATAAATATAAACAATCAAAGGCTTAGTTCTCATTTTTCTTATTTATTGAATTAGGATTTTATAGGCAAAGAGAAGGAGATAAGAACCTTTGAAAGTCTTTTGCGTACTTTGGAGGAGCATGCACTGCAACCACTAAGGAACAATCTTCTCAAGGACTTCAAGCATTCAAGACCTGGAATATCCACCACTTTCCCACAGTTTGTGAGTTTCAACTCCTCCAAACTTTCTAAATTTGTCATGTCGTGTATAGTTTCTAATGCATAACAATTATCAGCATTTAACTCGATCAAGCTTGAAGGAAGTGAGGGGAGAGAAGTCAGCTCCGTGCAATTTGGCAGTTCGAGTTTCTTGAGAGAGGAAAGACCTTTCAAACTTGAAGGAAGGCTGTGGAAATTGTTTTGGCCCAAATTTAAAGTCTCTATTAATGATAGCTTCTCGAATTCATCAGGAATTTTCCTAGATAATCCCCAGGCACGGGCATCAAACTCATATAGCAAGGTCAGATTGCAAAAAGAAGACGGTATCACAAAAGAGCCAGTCTTCTCCACAGATATGGGCGCTGAAGTAGGCCTCTTTGCCATTCTCAGTGATCTCAAGTTTGAGAGCATACCGAAACTTTCAGGCAAGTCTAACATAGCTGTTTCCTCCATCTTTAAGTGACATAGAGATTTCAAGTTTCCTATAGAAGCTGGGAGGTGTTTAAGCATTCTACATTTGTTCAATGTTAAGGTAACAAGATTTTCCAATAATCCAATCGACGCCGGTAATTCTTTGATATTTCCATTGATTATGTTCAGCGAAGTAAGAGATCCTAGGTGGCCAATGGATTCTGGTAATGATTCAAGATTGCTGCAATTTCCAATATCAAGTTTCCTTAGTTGTTTCATGTCTCCAATTTGATCTGGAAGATATCTGATAGATGTTCCATCTAACTCAAGTTCAATTATTGAGGCCAGAGTTTTAATTGAGTCAGGCAATTTACTGAGACGTTTACTGTTTCCAACTGATAACGATTTACTGTTTCCAACTGATAACGTCCTCAGATAGGATAAAGAACCAATGGTGGAAGGGAGTTCTTTAATTCCACTGTTGTACGCCAAAAGCTCTGTCAAAGATACAAGATTTCCAATAGAATCTGGCATTTGAGTGAGAGAAGCACATGAAATCAAACTTAATTTCTCAAGGTTTTTCAAAGATCCCACAGTGTTGGGTAATTCTTCTAAACCTGATCCATTAAGAGATAGTTCTTGCAAAGAACATAGTTTTCCAATGCAGTTTGGCAGTATTCTCAAATATAAGCAACTGTCTAAAACAAGTCGTTCAAGTTTGGTCAAGCGAAAAATGGACTCGGGCAACTTTTCTATAGCAGTGCCATCAGCCTTTAGTGTTTTCAGTGATTTGAGTATGCCTATATTTTCTGGTAATGCTTTCAACTTGGTGCAGCTAGAAAGAATGAGGCTCTCCAGATGTTTCAGCCCAGATACATTTCTGGGAAGCTCAGTGATGATTTTACAACGCCTCAAATTCAAATTACGCAAGGTAGTCAAACTGCCAATTGATTCATGAATCCTTTTTAGATTAATACAATTCTCTAAAGTAATTTTCTCTAGCTTGAGACACCTTGATAAATCAGGGATTGCATCAAGTTGGTAGCAGTCGGAGAGGTTAATGACCATTAGGTTCTCTGGTACCTGCTAAACAATGTGATGTTAGGTTATATTTGTAGAAGTTATAAGGTTTCAGTCCTTTCCTGGCGTGTTGTATTTGTTGCATGCAAGAGACCACTAATGTTCTTATTTATTTTACTCTCATACTACTCTTATTTCAAAAACTGGTTTGACATGACTATTTACTAACAAAAATAATTGTGAATAAATTGCAAATGCAATCACCAAAGTTTGTGCATTTGTGATTAAATTATGCATGTACCTTGTTGTGACTTTTCAATGCCCTCAAGTTTTTGATTTTCTCAGCATTTGAGAGATCAAGGATAGCCAGTTCACGTGGTAATGTGTCCAAAGGAATGCATTCCAAAGGACATCCTTGCCATTGTAGCCATTTCAGTGCATCAGGAAGACACTTGCCTTCCCAACTCAGATTATTGATCTGAAGCAATCTCATGTTATCCATTTTTTCAAAGGATTTTGTATCAAGTATAACTTGTTCATATTTCTCTCCAACAATGATTGATCTTTTCTTAAAGTCTAGTACAATTCCTTGTATGCGTCTTGTTCCCTACATTAAATAAGTATCATATACAGTAAGTTCCTTCTTTGGTGAAAAATCAGAGGGATAAAATCGAATTGAACCAATCATATATTTCGCTGGTTGGCTCTCGGGATGCAACCTTCCGTCATGAAAATAATCATTTTCCAAAATCAAAACAATAAAATATTCAATCAGATAGAAGTATTTGTAATCTTATGAAAATTGACACATATGGAATGCTTTATAATATATAAAACAATAGCATGGAGTTTTATATGTTATCCAAAATAGGTCCTGTTATAGCACAACACTAAACCCAACAACAAAGTTAGTAATATTATTATCTAGTCTATTGCTTCTGTATTATTAAAGTTTGTACTCAAAGACCACTTTTGTCTGCTAGTCTTATTATTTTATCATACTGCTAGCAGCACAGGCGTAAATGATTTTGGACACTTGTTGGTTAAAGTCTCTTTTGAAGCATTTTATATAAATCAAACTTTGTATTTTGCAATGTTTCATAATGACTTACCTTCTTACTCTTCAAAACGGACATGATTTCAGCACGATCCCACAATCTACTCCTCATCCCAGGATCTACATGGTTTTCATCCATAACAATCTGTCTTCCCATGTCTCTAATTTGATCATGCATCCACAACGTATTGTCATGTTTTATTTTGATTAAGCATTTCTGTACAAGGATCGTCATAGCTATCTCTCCTCTAAAACCACAACCTCTCAATATATCAATGACATCACCGCGCTTCATTTCCATTTGAAAAAAGAAACAAGCAATATCAAGGAATATACACTTCTCTTGTTCGTCCAACCCATCATAACTTATCTTCAACACATCATGAAGATTCCCAGGTCGAATTGTTCTCAGCTTCACAACAACATCCTCCCACTCCTCCACCCTCCTTCTCTCACACAGAAAGCAACCAAACACTTCCAAAGCCAATGGCATTCTTCCAGTAAGAGATACAATTTTCTTTGAAAGATCCAGAAAACTTGGTGGAGGGTCCTTTTTCTTCAAAGCATGGTAACTGAATAATTGTAGAGCTTCTTCATCATACAATTCTTTGACTTCATACATCTCATTGACATGTTTTTCAGCCAAAACAGCCGTGTCCCTTGTTGTAATGATTATACAACTTCCTTTATGAAACCATTCTCTTTTACCAATCAAAGCATCAAGCTGGCTTACATTATCAACATCATCCAACACTAGCAGAACCGGATTTTCACGAACTATTCTTTTGATAGTAGCAATACCAGCATTGACATCACTTACAAAACTCTGAGCTCCTTCTTGAGAAGAAAGATCTTTAATGATATTGCTTTGAAGAGAAAGCAAACCATCCTCTTTAGATGAGGAGTGTCTCACATTTGAGACGAAACATCTACGCTCAAAGCGACCAACGATAGTATTGAAAAGAGCCTTGGCAAGGGTTGTCTTACCAACACCACCCATCCCATACAACCCTAAGACCTTGACATTGCTGGATTGAAGTTGTAAGAGATCCATGACCTGGTCAACACGTTGATTGAGTCCGACTAGAAATTCAGCAACAACCATTGGAGTATTACTTAACTCCCTCAAAACCCTTTTCACCAAAAGGTGTATCAGATTTTCAAGCTCGCCTTCATAACTAAGAAACAAAAAGAACAATCAGTAAGGTGAAGAAATGAGTAAGATTTTAACAAAAAAGGGTGAATGGATAATTGAGAAACCTGTTATTGAAAACAAAGCCAGCAAGTCCACCAAGTTGTTTCATAGAATCTCTCCACTTGGAAACCATAAGATTATCAAACCTCTTTTCAAGATCAGTAAAACCTTTTTGAAAAGGACCTGACTGTTTCCTAACATGAGAAGGATCAACTTTGTAGAAAACGGGAATAACAAGTCTCTTGCATTCAAAAATCCTGACAAGTTCATCGAGACACCAATGAGAGTCAGCGTAATTACGAGAGATAATGACAATGGAAGCAGCAGAATCATCAATAGCTTGAAGAAGAGTGATGTCTATACGATCCCCACGGTCCAAACCCTCATCATCCATGAAAGCACGAACTCCTTGAGAGTAGAGAGATTCGTATAGTTTTTTGGTGAAGCAATGGCGAGTGTCTTCACCTCTGAAACTCAAAAACACATCCCAACGAAGTCTGAGTGCTCCTCCAGCCGTGGAAGAAGAAGAAGAAGACGACGACATGGCCTCTGAAACTCTGATACAAGTGAAAATTGCAGACAATATTAGTAGCGTTTACTTTACTTTGATCGATTAAAGTTTGTTTGCATGCACAGTTGCTATCATCGTCGGTAGCATGTGGAAATTAATGGAAGGTGGAACCTACAAAAGAAAAAACACTTGATGAGAAAACTTGCCAATACTTACTTTTCTTACTATTTCTATTTGTCCTTCCTTTTATTTTCTTACAAAAGAAATATTTGGGGACAACACTAAGTATCTTTTTCCTCTAACCCTTTCCTAACTAATAAGTTTAAATTGAGTTTTAATACTTAACACCTCTTTATTACTTCTATTCTTATAATTAGACTCAATATTAAATAATCTCATTTCTACTCATAAAAACTCAATTATTCAAATAACACATATATTTTGGGTGTTTATTAACCAACTTCATAACTTCACTAACCAATTTTTTGCATTTCATTAACCAATTTTGATTTACATCTAAAAATTATTTTTAATATGAGTGTATTTATTAACCAACTTCATAACTTTATTAACCTAATTTATTATATTTCATTAACCAACTTTATCTTACTATTAAAATTTATTTTTAATAGCTGCTCTTTATTAATCAATTTTGTAAATGTTATTGACCAACTTTGATTTTCACGGTTCAAATACTATTCAGAGACACTTTTTCATGATTACTATTTACAAATATGATACTATTCACAATATTATTCATACACTGTTTATAGGATTGTGAACAATACCTAGCGTGTAGTGTATGAATAAACATCCTGTTAAAAATAAAATGATATTTCTGTAAAATAAATGAATCTAGAAGAAATGGAAGTGAAAAAAGAAAATAAAAGGAAGGACAAATAGAAATAGTAAGAAAAGTACGTATTGACAAGTTTTTTCATCAAGTGTTTTTTCTTTTGTAGGTTCCACCTTCCATTAATTTCTCTTGCAACAATTTGTGATTGGAATCTGTGCTTTGCTTGTATCCAAACAATGTATTGATGGATGGAAAGATGCCACGAAATGAATTGAAGGCGTTCTCAAAATTTCCACATGCTACTGACGATGATAGCAACTGTGCATGCAAACAAACTTTAATCAATCAAAGTAAAGTAAACGCTACTAATATTGTCTGCAATTTTAATTAGAAACATGATTCCTTAAAATCAGTATTGTGTCCCTATTGTTTCATGTATAGTCAATAGCATTTATATTCTAATTATAGACTAGAATATTATGTCTCCTTATGAAATGTATAGCCATCAATACTAGTTTAATTATAGGATCATGGTCTCTCTTGAATTTGTATATATGTGTATGTAGGGGTGGACAAGACCCGTCCAACCGGCCCAAATCGGATAAACCGAGAAATATATGTGCATTTGGGCGGGTTGGTTCGGTGAAACGGGTTAAACAATCGGGTTAAAAGGGTTTATTTGGGCGGATCTGGGTACTAAAAGCGACCTCGGTACCCAAACCGCAAACAAAACGTCGTTAGCGAATTGAGAATTTGGGGATACGATACGGGTGCCAGTTGCCACTTTGAGAAGTGAGACTGAGAACACACTTTCACTCTCAACGCGTCACAGTCACTCTTCGTCTTCGTCACTTTCACACTTCGTCTTCGTCGTCTTCGTCACTGCTTCATCCTCACTGCTTCATCGTCTTCATCTTCGTCACTGCTTCATCGTCACTGCTTCGTCGTCTTCGTCTTCGTCGTCTTCGTCACCAAGGTCTCTCAACGCGTCACTCTCACTCCTTCATCCTCACTCGTGCAGCTCGTTAGGTTTTTTCGTCTCTCATTCTCGAAGGTTTGCAATCTTGTCTTGTCTCTCGTCTCTCTTCTGAGTTTCAACACTTTAATTTAGGGTTTCTGAGTTTCAACACTTTATGTTGATTCTTGTTTTTTACAGGTGATTAAAGGCTAGTTCTCTCAGTCTCAGGTGTTGATTCTTGTTTTCTGAGTTAAGACTTTAACTTTGTCATTATTTGTCCATATTACTTTGAATGTGTATGTGGTTATGACATTTTGTTTTGACAACCAAATCGTGTTTAGTTTAATGGTTATGACATCGTGTTTTGACAACCCAAATGTTGAGTTCGATTTTGATTTTGATTGTGGTGGTTGAGACTTTAATTTTGAGGCGAAGGGTTGACTTGATATGGTGCAAAGTTCTGCATTCTTTAGCGATGATAACCAAGATCTGCGAGCATTGGTTGTATGTTGGAATTTTTCACTCTTGATCGGCATCGGATACTCACGGTATGACGAAGAGACTTCCCGTATTTCACGATTAGTAACATGTTGTTTATCATTTGAGTTGTTAATTTTACTAATTGAAGGTGTTAATATCATATTAGTGTTAATTGATTATTGCATTTATTTATAGATAGGAAGTTTTGAAGAGTTAACATCTAAATGAAGTTGAAAAGAATGTTGTGATTTTAGTATTTTCTTACTGTAGATTCATTTGGAATTTTGTTATGTTGTGTATGGTGATGTTCTCCATGAAATTTTCGGTTCGTGTGATTTGCATTACTCTAGGTTCTGGTTATATGTTTCAGTTTCGTTTGATTATTTGACTTTAATGTTTGTGTTTTTCGTAGGTAATTTGCATTTCAGTGATGGAAGCTTGGAAAGAGATTCTGATAGCAATCATAGTCTACGTGATGTCATGAAGGATTCAATTTGCCTTTAACTCATTGTTCTAATAGTAGCATAGCATTGTTTTGAATTCTGATAATTATTCGTGTGTTGTGTTATTGATAACATTGTCTCTTATTTGCTTCTTATTCTGGTAGCATAGCATTGTGTTATTGTTTCTTATTTGCTTCACACAACAAACTGGATGACAGTAGGCAGTAGAACATTGTTGCCATATAATTAAAGTGTTAAAGTCATTGTTTCTTGTGTGAGTAACTTTGTTTTAAATTCTGGACAGGTGTTGTGATTTGGATAAATGGATCAAGGTCAAAGTGGCGAGCAATCTAACAGTAAGTTCTGCACTTCTAATGTTATTGTAATTTAAAATTTTGATTAAACCAAAGTTTGATTATATTTCGGCAATATATCATCATTACAGTTGTCAAACTTTTGTTGAAACCATGAGCTATACTGGTATAGTATTTTCCAATTTGTTTAGATGATCAATATTTTTCAATTGCAGAAGCTATAAGATTTTACACTCCAAAATATTAAAGACGTGTTTGTTCTATATTAAATTGAAAATAGTTATTTGAGAGATTTATTTATGTGAAGTTGAAATTAATTTGTAAAACAAGAAAGATGAGTATTGATAAAACAACTTAGTTGATAGATGGTATAGATACGGATTTAAACTTATAATTTTCAATTTATTCATACTTAAGAGATAAGAGATGAAATTTTAAAAATTGATTACTTCTGCATATGTGTTCTAGAAATTCTAAAAGACGATATAAGGTTCACTTTATGTAATTTAGGCTAGTTAACTAAAAGTAATTTAGGCTAGTTAACAAAAAGTAGTTGATGAGGGAGTGTTTAGCATTTCTAGATATACTATACTTCTGCATATGTGTTCTAATGCTGCCTATGTGTTATAATACTGCCAAGTTCTGCACTTCTGCTCATGTGTTCTAATGTTGACTATGTGTTATACTTCTGCTCATGTGTTTTGCTCATGTTATTGCTATGTTCTGGACTTCTGCATATGTGTTCTAATGTTGCCTATGTGTTATAATTCTGCTCATGTGTTCTGCTTTTCTAATGCTAAGTGGTCAAATGCTAATTCTAATGTTATTATTGAAGCTGGATCAGCAGCAACAACTGAAGTTGCCGCACCTGAGTTGGTTAATACTCAACCTACAAGGAAGAGGAGAGCTAGTGCTAGTGGGTCTAGGCAATCCTCTGCGTGTTGGGAACACTTTATTAGATTACCAGATGATTTAGTTGATACACCAACCGCGGCTTGTAAACACTGTCACAAAAAATACCTATGTGACCCTAGGACTCATGGCACCACCAACATGAACCATCACATAAAAAAATGTCCAAAGATTCCTAGAACCACCGAACCTACTCAAACTATTCTCACATATACATTTGGGGAAGGGTCTAGTTTGGTTAATGTTAGCTCAAAATTTGACAAGGAAGCATGTAGGAAAGCTTTGTCTATTTATGTGGTTCTAGATGAAAAACCATTTAGTGCAGTTGAGGGTGAAGGTTTTAAGTACTACTCTAAAGTAATGCAGCCACAATTTACCATACCATCTAGGCGTACAGTAGCTAGAGACTGTTTTCAGCTACACATAGATGAGAAACAAAAGCTAAAAGCCTTCTTTAAGTCTGATTGCAATAGGGTAGCACTTACGACCGATTGTTGGACTTCTATCCAAAATCAAAACTACTTGACCACACACACTTTGTGGATAACGAATGGAACTATCAAAAGAGAATCATAAGCTTCACAGTGATTCCAAACCACAAGGGTGACACGGTAGGTAGGAAGATTGAAGAAGTGTTAAAGGATTGGGGGATTAGGAATGTGTCTACCATTACTGTTGATAATGCAACTTCAAATGATGTAGCTGTAGCATATTTGCAGAGAAAAATATCAACTATGAATGGGATGATGGGGGATGGTAAGTGTTTTCATATGAGATGTGCTGCTCACATACTGAACTTGGTGGTAAATGAGGGTTTGAAAGACAAGCATTTGTCTATAACTAGTGTTAGGGATGCTGTTAGATTTGTCAAGTCCTCATCTCATAGGGCAACAAAGTTTAAAGAATGCATTGAATTTGCTAGAATAACTTGTAAAAAACTAGTATGCCTAGATGTTTCAACTCGTTGGAACGCAACATATTTGATGCTTGAGGCTGCAGAGAAGTTTCAAGCTGCTTTTGATAAGCTTGAGGATGAAGAGTCGAGCTATAGGGAGTTCTTTGGAAATGGTAGTCCCCCTAGTAATGATGATTGGGAAATTGTTAGAGCCTTTATCTCTTTTCTAAAGTTATTCTATGTTGCAACCAATATTTTTTCAACCTCTCAAAGTGTGAGTTTGCATACTGTTTTTCACCAAGTGTATGCGATCTATTGTGAGTTGAAGAATGCTTCTATGAACTTGAATGGTGTTTTTGCAAGTGTGGGTGGAGAAATGATGGAAAAGTACAATAGATATTGGGGTTGTGCTGCTAGGATGAACAAGTTGATTTATTTTGGAATTATTTTGGATCCAAGATTCAAGTTGAGATATATTGAGTGGGCTTTTAAGGATATGTATGGAGTTGGATCTGCCTTTGCTACCGCGTTGATCGGTTCTATAAAAGAGAGCTTACCAAATTTGTATGATTGGTATAAGCAAGCTTATGACCAAAAGCATAACAATCAGCCTCTTGGTATTGGTGAAAACAACGTTTCAAATGATGAAACGACTGCTGTCCGTACTTCAACAATGGCTAGAGCTGAAGCTTTTGAGAAGCATTTAGAGGAACAAGACTCAATTGATCAAGAAAATGAGCTTGAGGGTTTTTATACTGCTAAATGTGTCAAAAAGGATCCTAATTTTGACATTCTTGTGTGGTGGAAACACAATTCAACTGAATATCCTATTTTAGCTACAATAGTTAAGGACATCTTTGCCACACCAGTGTCTACAGTTGCATCAGAAAGTGCTTTCAGCACGGGAGGAAGAATCTTAGAAACCTATAGGAGCTCCCTAAAATCTGAAATGGCGGAGGCATTAATTTGCACTCAAAATTGGTTAAACTCGTCTTTTACCTATTTCGAAGACATGAACCTCATGGAAGATTTTGAGCTTTCTGAAGATATTATCGCAGGTAAAATTATTACTTTAGTATAAATAAATATGACGTTTTAATGTTATATCTTTTGAATAACTTTTTTTCCACTATTTTAGAGTTCGACGAAATTTCTTCTGCAGCAAGAGGAAGATCTTCACAATCTCAGCCACAACCTTCTGGTTGTGCTTGAAAAATATGGAGGTATATTTGTTTTATTAATTTGATTTACTTATTTCACTTGTTTTATTAAATATTATTTATGTAAAATTACTTTATGTAACTAGAATAACTAGTATTAAAAATTCTAAGGTAATGACTGCCATAGTTATTTTAAAAATTCTAAGGTAAACTTCAAACATAATTGTATCTTATAGACATTGAAGATCCTGCTATAGTTATTTTAAATATTTATTCAATATAACTCTGCTTTGTTGAAAATGCTTTGTTCAATATAACTCTGCTTTGTTGAAGATTCTGCTATAGTTATCTTATAAAGGAATTCTCCATTAAATATTTGTTCAATATAACTCTGCTTTGTTGAAAATGCTTTGTTCAATATAACTCTGCTTTGTTGAAGATCCTGCTATAGTTATCTTATAAAGGAATTCTCCATTAAATATTTGTTCAATATAACTCTGCTTTGTTGAAAATGCTTTGTTCAATATAACTCTGCTTTGTTGAAGATCCTGCTATAGTTATCTTATAAAGGAATTCTCCATTAAATATTTTTTCAATATAACTCTGCTTTGTTGAAAATGCTTTGTTCAATATAACTCTGCTTTGTTGAAGATCCTGCTATAGTTATCTTATAAAGGAATTCTCCATCAAAATAACTCTGCTTTGTTCAATATAGTTATTTTTAATATTTTCAATAGTATAGTTTGTTATACATGTGGAGATTTATTTATTTCACTTGTTTTATTAATTTGGTTTACTTATTTTACATATTTTTTCAGCTCAACTATTTTTTGAAGTCGTATGCGACTTATATTTTGCACTACTCAATGGGCAAATATAATCATTTGTTTTTTGAAATTTTGGAGTCTTGGAATCGATCTTGATGGTTGTAGCACTTTGTACCGGTACGCTCCCAGCCTCTTTGGTGAACCTTCCGAGTTTGAGGGAACTGTAAGTTATTTGGAACATACATCATTGTTTTACCGAACTAGGAATTAGTATACATTTGATGCATACAACTGTGATCCTGCAGAATTGGAAGAGTGCAGAATTGACAAACTGTTTCCTGCAGAATTGGAAGAGTGTTGTGCAGAATTGACCCACTGTTTCCTGCAGAATTGGAAGAGTGCTGTGCAGAATTGACCCACTGTTTCCTGCAGAATTGAAAGTGCTACAAACAGCTTGAGAAAAGAATCGATTCGGGTGGTTTTGGAATGGTATATTATGGAAAACTGAAAGAAGGAAAAGAGATAGCAGTTAAAGTTCTTAGGATTAATTCCTATCAAGGCAAACACGCAATGAGGTAACTTGCATTATAGTAACATTTCTAAGTATATTCCAACATTGCAGTATCCTTATTTCTAAGTTTTAAGTGTTAATTGTAAACTATTTTGTTTCAATTTCTATACAGCTTTGCTAGTGCTATGATCTTGATTTGTACAAGATCTAACCAAAATCACACAGAAAGAAAGAACAACTTGCTTATGGGAAAGCTGATTGGAATTAATTGTCGAAGGCCATTGATGTAGTTATAATTCTATTAGTATTTAAATTTAGTAATTTGTTGTAATTTACATTTATGGTGATGCTGAATTTATGTTGTTCTAATTTGAATTAATGTTGGATTTCTTTTAAGGCCATTGATAGAACAATGAATGATAGGCCATTGGTTTATGTTGAATTTAAATTCCTAGTAATTTGTCTTGTTAATTTGAATTTATGTTGAGTTTAAGTTATAATAATATGCTGTAAAAAAAAATTGTAGTAATATATACCTCAAAGTCAAAATGTGTTGTTCGGGTTAAAAAAAACCCGATTAAACCGTTCATATTAACCGCAACCCGTTCTAAACCAACCCGTCCAAACCGATAAAATAAATGGGCGGAAATGGGTTTATATGATTCAACCGCGGGTTGGGATGGTTGAGCCTTTTGGGCCCGAACCCGCCCAACCCGGCCCGTTGTCCACCCCTATGTGTATGCTACTGATAAATAAAATATAACAAAGATTATACATATTATAATATTCTAACTTGATATCAGAGCTACATTGCCAAAAGACTCGTGATCCAATAACAAAAAAAACATGGCATCTGCTGCAAATACAAACAACAGAAAGGATCTTCCATCAACTATCTCTGTCAAGCTGGATAGAGACAATTTTCTCTTGTGGCAGTCCTTAGTCTTGCTCATCATCAGAGGCTGCAGACTTGAAGGATACATTCTAGGGACAAAGGAGTGTCCTGAGCAATATATCACAAATTCAGATTCAAGCAAAAAGCTGAATCCTTTATTTGAAGATTGGCAAGCTTATGACTAACAACTTCTAGGTTAGTTAAAAAATTCCATGACTGCAGACATTGCAACACAGTTTTTGCATTGTGAAAATTCACAGCAACTTTGGGAAGAGACCCAAGGTCTAGCTGGAGCACATACAAGGTCTAGAATCACCTACCTGAAGTCAGAATTCCACAGTACCAGGAAAGGTGAAATGAAAATGCATGATTATCTGTCCAAGATGAAAAATCTTGCTGATAAACTCAAGCTGGCAGGAAATGTAACACCCCAATTCTACCCCTCGTAATTAATAATAAAATCAGAGTTTCAAAATTTCAGCTAACAAAATTGAGGCATCACATATTCGCACTTTCATCAATTCGCATTATAATGCACATCATAAACATCAAAAGTCGGATATACCGATTCATACATAATTCAACATATACACATATGACTATTCACAGCACAGCAGATATATTCACAAAATATACATAACATCATGTTATCATCATTACATAAAACTACAACATCATAAGATAGTATACATAAACTATCCTATCAAAATAATAACGTCGCCCAAATCCCGAGTGTTACTACGACCAGAGCAGAGCGACACAAAATAAAGAGACTCGAGCTAATCCTCCTCATCCTCGGGGATCACCTGCACGTTACCAATATATAGGCAACGGCGAAACAAGTAAAGGGTGAGATACTCCAAAACATATAATTAAAAGCATGATAGAATATATAAATAGTTTTGGAATTATAAGTGATATAAGTTAAATAAAGTATATCCACATGTATTAAAAGCTTACATACTTCTAATTAGCATTTAGTGTATAAATTAACACTTTAACTTCATCACATAATCATTTTACTCGCATCAACACAAAACATCATATACCATCGCAATTCAACATCATTCATCAATTAAAACCCAATGCCAAACAACTCAAACATAAACACAACCGACTCCATGAGACACGACTATGTTATGCATGTGGTACCCGTCGCTTTGTCCATATTTAGGAACACTTGGCATAAAGCCCATCGTCGCTTGGCATAAAATCCCATCGTCGCTTGGCATAAAAACCTTCGTCGCCAATGCAATGTATGTGACTCAATAATAAAGACAACACAACAACACATCATCAACGCTCATCAAAATTGACATAAAGTCCACGTCGCCATATTTATTCACATCAAATAAACATATCATCGCATCGCATAATCAACAAGTATTCATTAATAAATACACTGTCGCAACCATTATGTTTATTCACACAACATCATTATCAATTAATTCACCAAATTCCAAAAACAGAAAAATAGTCAAAACCCCAATAATCATCGCGAAAAACCATTCTTAATAACCGACATTAATTATAAACATCAACATCGAAATTGGATAGTTCATACGTGTCTTAAATCGACTAAAACGCTATCTGATTCAATTTAACCGTAATTTGGCCTATTTCGGGTCGTTTCGTAAAAACTCGTAATTTTGAAAAACTAACCTCACCACTACGTTCTACACGTCGAACTTAGCTAGCACGTCAGTTTTCGTTGAATTCAGAGCAACTTGCTCCGTCGTCGAATTTACCGAAATCGGAAAATCGGAACATAATCGGGTTCTAAATTTAATCGGCTAACTTATGTCCTAATTATATTTTATTGATATAAGGTGTTACTAGGTGGAATTGGAGTTATTTAAAGAAACAGAAGCTATCCTTAAGATTATGCAAGGAAAACTGGTTTTACAGAAAACTGAAAAACTAAGTTTACAGAAAACAGAAAAAGACACTAAATTTTCCGTTTCCCCTCTACCATCAGGGACGCATGTCCCATTTTTGTTCATGGGAAGGAGGCGGGTGCCTCACATTGGGGGAAGGTCGCCCCACACATGGAGGTGGGCGCCTCCCCCTTTGTTTATCCCCCACCCCACTTCTTCCTCTTCCCTGCGTATTTTCTTTTACAGTTTTTCTTCTTTTTTCTGGTTTTAGGTTTTCTAGCAGTTACAGTTAATTTTTCCATTTCCATTCTATAATTTCATATACTACAATACTAATAACATCACACCCATAATCCCTACTCCTAAGCCAACTTTTCTAAACCATTTCAACAATCAACCAACCAAACCCTATAAATCAACTATCAATTTTTCCCCAATCCAAACTATAACTATCAAACTCGAACTATATGAGATAGAAATCAAACCCCTTACCTTGCAAGCTTTGATTGATCTTGGTGATTCTACAAACCCAACCTTGTTCTTCACTTGATCTTCTTCTTCTCCTTCTACCAAAACCCTCTCTTTTCCAAGTTTCTATTTTGGCTTGTGTTAGGAAAGTGAAAAGGAAGGAATGAAAGTATATATTTATGGTGTGTCTTACTAGCGAAGGGTGAAAAACCCAATTCTAACAAATTGCTCCCCACACCCCTAACTATTCTTAAAATACTAATAACATCTAATTATATCATTAATTCAATTAATTCAAATAATTTCGGGGAATTAAATATCGGTCCGAATAATATTTTACCGAACGGAACGGAACGTCGCCAAATGTATTTAATAGATATATCAATTAATATAATTATTCTCATCACCAAAACAATCGTCAAACGGAATTTAAAAAATATTAATATAATATAATATTAAATAAAACGGGCGTTACAACTCTCCCTTACTAAAAAAAAGTTTCGTCCTCGAAATTACCTGACTCGAAAAGCTAGGGATAGGAACCTCGCATCTTACTTTCTAACTCCCACGTCGCGCTTTCACCAGCTGCTCCTATCCAAACAACTTTGACCAATGAAATCTCTTTGCCACGAAGAGACTTTATCTCACGATCCTCAATCCTCAAAGGCATCGTTTCCACCGTAAGATTTTCCCGAACCTGAATATCATCCATCTCAATCACATGCGAAGGGTCCGGAACATACTTTCGAAGTTGTGACACATGGAATACATCGTGCAAATTCGAAAGATTTGGCGGTAACGCCACCCTATAAGCCATTTTTCCCACTTAGTAATTTGATAAGGACCAATAAAGCGAGGAGTTAGCTTCTTCGACTTCAATGCTCGCCCAACGCCGGTTGTAGGAGTGATAAGTGCCAAAATATAGTTATTTTGTATATACATTTTGTGGCACTTATCCGTTCTTTTGTTGATATTCTTCGAATAAATCCCCCGCTTTTTGTATAAATGTGTACATAATAGAATAATTGATTTTTTGTGTAAATATTATATCATTTGATAGTTTTCATCTCTTTTATAGGTATTCATTCATAATTGGAGCATTGAGTAATAAAGTGTCGAAGACACGGCTTCAAACGCATAATTTTGAGCAATAAAAGAGGACTCATAAAGCAAAAAATGAGTTTTCCAATATTTCAAATAGTCATATTTGATTGATATTTTGTTATGGTTAGATAGAAAATTTAATAAGCTTTCCAACGCTTCAAACCGAGCGCAATTTTGAGTTACGGTTCTCAAGATATGGCAAAAACAAGATGCTGATTTTTTTCGGAACATCACAGACCGCGCTTAGCGCGAATACCACGCTTAGCGCGCCCTGCGTTATCAGAATTCTTTAAAATGGGCTAAAAACACATTTTTAGGTTATGGGTTGGGTATTTTTGAGTCTCAACACCATCAACATCATTTTTTTTGATAGATTAGCTTAGAAAACAACATTGGAGCTTGCATTTGGATGATCCGGAGTCGAATCTCTCGTCGATTGGTGTTGACAAACCAAGAAATATTTGGTTCCTCTTCTTCTCTTCTCTTTGTAATCTCTTTTGTTGGGTTTTGTATGTATATCTACTCATAACTCATGTATATTTGTCGCCCTTGACGTTGTATAAAGTTTTCTTTACGAATTTGTGTTGGTGATTGTCTTAGGTTTTTACTCTATGTTAGGTATTTGAGCTTTACTAGAGATAGATTGCTTAGATTCTTTCCTAGGATGATTATCTGTTAGTTTCTGAATGCTTGAAATGGGTTTAGATCTGACATTCACTATAGAGTATCTAATCTTAATGCCTCTGCGTTGGTGAAGTATGCCATAGATGGGTATGGAGGTGACGCAATTGACTTCTGATTGTCGAGGTAAGCCAAAAATGGATATCTAGGTGATTCGAGAGGATTCTCAATTTGGGTTAGAAATAACTTAGGTTGTGAGAGGTATGTGATGACACAGACGAGTATCGTAGGCCGAGTATGACATGGGTGGTAGATTTAAGTCTGTGACGGGTAGTTTACATTCGTTCCAGACAAGCTGTCTATCCTTTATACTTTTTAGTTCATTTAATTTTTGTCTTTTATTTTCATTTCTTTTAATCTCAAACTCATTAACGGTATAATTATTGAACAACGAATCAATAACCAATCTCTGTGGACACGATACGATATAACCTAACTGATATATATCACCCAGTAAAAATAATACCAACTCTTTGCTTGCCGTTATACCGCCGCAACAAAATGACGTTGTTGCCGGGGATTGGTTTTATTGGTTTTGTATTGCGATAATTCAGTTGTTTTTGAGTTTTGTAATTAATGTATATGTTGTATAGACTTTGTATCTGAACTTGTATATGTTACTTGTACATGTTATGTGTTTACTTTCCATACTTGTACATATTTGTGATTTTCTTAGTTTTCATGTGATGTTGTGAATTGTCTCATACTCGTAACGTTTGTTGTGTGGTTGTTAAGACACTTTCTTTAGGTTTGCGCGGTGTGGCAATACCATGGCATGACGAGAGAAGGTTACTAGTGCTCGCACAATAAAGGTGTCGAGCTTACGACGTAAAACAATCATGTTTGTTTATGTTGTTTATGTGTGTGGTGACTTGTGTTTTGACAAGTTGAAATAGGACTTGCTCTTAATTTCAAATTTTCACTTTTCAACTTGTTAATTCCTTTTCACCAATTGTGTGTATTGTTATTTGCTTTTCTTTTGTTATGTCAATTTGTTATTTTCCACAAGTTTGTACTGTTTTAGCTTGTGGAAGTGTGTATGTATTGTAAATATTGTTTAGATGTGTAAATGATATTGTATAGGTGTGTAAGTGAAGCTTGCATAGCAGTTGCACCTGTTGCTTTCATTTTTCTGCAACTGGTGTAGCGCGCTTAGTGCGCTCTGCTGGCGCTTAGCGCGCTCTGCTATGCAGGGCCAGTGAATTCTTTTAAAATTTCACTTGGTTTTCCTTTTTCCCACTTTCACCAAGGCTTTTTGTATTGAATGAAATTAGTATTGTTTTTCTAATTCTTTTGTTGTTGTTTGGACTCAAATTTTGGTTCGGTAACTTGAAGACTTTTGAGGTGATTTTCCGAGTTTGATCGTTTCAACTCGCGGATGTATGGTAATGATAGTTTCAAAGTTGGTACACGTCAGGTACTCGTTTATCGCTTTCTATAGCATAACATGTTTAGGAAATTTATCATTTGTACAATTACCATGCCATTCATTCTTTTTTCATTACTTGCTCATGAATTGAATCACTTTAGTACCATTTTTAACCATAAATGTGAGGAAGCTTTCCATTGTTTACATATGAGAGTCCACATTCTTGTTTTAACTGGATTTTATTATGCTTAATCTTTTGTTTTGTGTTGATTGTATGATTGCAAGAAAATGATCAAGGCATTTTGTTGATTTTGAGCATAACTACCTTGGCCAAATATTCAACTCACCTTGTGAGTGTGTGAACCTTTGTTTGCCCCTTTGAGCTTTTATCAATATCTATTTTTTTTGAACTTGATGCTTGTCTATGAGTGTCAACTCACCTTTTTTGTATGGATGTTGATTTCTTTGTTTCTTGAACCCTCAACTACATGTTGTATGAATTTTTACCTTGCCTTAGAAAGTAGGGAGTATTCACATATTAATGTTGGTTGAATTCAATTTGGGGAGAGAAATGTTTATATACTTATATTGTGGTTGGTATGAGGTTAAGAGAAAAAAAAATGTGTGAAAAAGAAAGAAAAGAAAAAGAAAGAAAAAAGAGAAAAGCTTCGAAAAAGAAAAACAAAAAGAGTAGGAATAATATTGTGTTAATAAGTGAGGTGTGTTTGGTGTAAAATTTGTGATGAAGAAGAAGTTTGATTAAAATTATATTGTTTGGAACTTTGTGAGTTGATCACTCCCTTAGGTTTAGGCAAGTTTTTGTTTCGATTAGTTGTAGGACTTATGACTTGTTTGTTAACCAAGCCACATTACAACCTTGAAAAGCCCTTGTGATTCTTGCATTTGTATTTTCAATACGTTTTTGGATGAATGCATAATTTAGTCTATTGTTTGCAATATTGTGGAGGAGTGTTTTTTATCCTCACCTTTGTGTGTTCTTCATCTACCGATGAATTTTTGCTAGGTGTGATTCATGATTGAGTTTCTTTTGTTTTAGAATGTTTTGCATGATTTTTGTACTCAGGATTTGTTTCGTTTATATGTTTTCGTTGTAGGATGGTGGTAAGTATGTATTTTGTCGTGCACGTTTTTGTTTGAACCATACATTTGTTTTTCGTTTTAAAAACTTGTTGATTCGTGATTCTTTGATTATCGTTTATTGTTTCTTTAGGTTTACTTGACTTTGTTTGAGGACAAACAATGTGTCAAGTTGGGGAGAGTTGATAAGTGCCAAAATGTAGTTATTTTGTATATACATTTTGTGACACTTATCCGTTCTTTTGTTGATATTCTTCGAATAAATCCCCCGCTTTTTGTATAAATGTGTACATAATAGAATAATTGATTTTTTGTGTAAATATTGTATCATTTGATAGTTTTCATCTCTTTTATAGGTATTCATTCATAATTGGAGCATTGAGTAATAAAGTGTCGAAGACACGACTTCAAACGCATAATTTTGAGCAATAAAAGAGGACTCATAAAGCAAAAAATGAATTTTCCAATATTTCAAATAGTCATATTTGATTGATATTTTGTTATGGTTAGATATGAAATTTAATAAGCTTTCCAACGCTTCAAACCGAGCGCAATTTTGAGTTACGGTTCTCAAGATATGGCAAAAATAAGATGTTGATTTTTTTCGGAACATCACAGACCGCGCTTAGCGCGCCATGCGTTATCAGAAAACAACATTGGAGCTTGCATTTGGATGATCCGGAGTCGAATCTCTCATCGATTGGTGTTGACAAACCAAGAAATGTTTGGTTCCTCTTCTTCTCTTCTCTTTGTAATCTCTTTGTTTGGGTTTTGTATGTATATCTACTCATAACTCATGTATATTTGTCGCCCTTGACGTTGTATAAAGTTTTCTTTACGAATTTGTGTTGGTGATTGTCTTAGGTTTTTACTCTATGTTAGGGATTTGAGCTTTACTAGAGATAGATTGCTTAGATTCTTTCCTAGGATGATTATCTGTTAGTTTCTGAATGCTTGAAATGGGTTTAGAGCTGACATTCACTATAGAGTATCTAATCTTAATGCCTCTGTGTTGGTGAAGTATGCCATAGATGGGTATGGAGGTGACACAAATGACTTCTGATTGTCGAGGTAAGCCAGAAATAGATATCTAGGTGATTCGAGAGGATTCTCAATTTGGGTTAGAAATAGCTTAGGTTGTGAGAGGTATGTGATGACACGGACGAGTATCGTAGGCCGAGTATGACATGGGTGGTAGATTTAAGTCTGTGACGGGTAGTTTACATTCGTTCCGGACAAGCTGTCTATCCTTTATACTTTTTAGTTCATTTAATTTTTGTCTTTTATTTTCATTTCTTTTAATCTCAAACTCATTAAGGGTAGAATTATCGAACGACGAATCAATAACCAATCTCTGTGGACACGATACGATATAACCTAACTGGTATATATCACCCGGTAAAAATAATACCAACTCTTTGCTTGCTGCTATACCGCCGCAACAAAGAGTAACTCTAAAAAACACATGATCACCCTCTTGAAATTCCAAGTCTTTCCTCCTTTTATCATGATAACTCTTTTGTCGACTTTGAGAAATTCTCATCTTTTCTCTAATCATCTTCACCACCTCAGTAGTTTCTCTAACCAATTTGGGTCCAAGCACCACACTTTCACCCGACTCGTGCCAACACAAAGGAGTTCTACACCTCCGACCATACAACGCCTCAAATGGTGCCATTCCAATACTAGCATGAAAACTGTTATTGTAAGTAAACTCAATCAAAGGAAGATATGTATCCCACGAAACACCATGCTCAAGAATACATGCTCGTAACAAGTCTTCCAACGATTGAATCGTCCTTTCCATCTGACCATCAGTCTGAGGATGATAAGCCGAACTCAACCTCAACTTAGAACCCAAAGCCTCTTGCAAGCTTTTCCAAAATTCAGAAGTGAACCTCGGATCTCTATCCGAAACAATACACAAAGGAATCCCATGTAATCTAACAATCACATGCGTATAAATCTCCGCCAACTTCGATACGGGATAAGTGATGGTAATAGGAATAAAGTGAGTCGACTTTGTAAGCCTATCAACAATCACCCAAATCGCATCGTGTCCTCTTGGTGTTTTTGGTAACCCCATTACGAAATCTATAGAAATGCTATCCCATTTCCATTCCGGGATCTCTAACGGTTGCATCAACCCTTTAGGTTTATGATGCTCCACTTTTAGGTTTCTGATGCTCCACTTTAGACTTCTGACAAGTCAAACAAGCATAAACAAACTGGGCCACCTCTCTTTTCATGCCCGACCACCAAAATAGTTTCCTTAAATCTTGATACATATTAAGCTCTTTTTGATCAAACAAATATTTCAAGCTTTTATGGTCACTAAATACTTCAAATCTAGAACCATAAAGATAATGCCTCCAAATCTTAAGCACAAAAACAACCGCCGCAAGTTCCAAATCGTGAGTAGGATAGTTCTTCTCATGAATCTTCAATTGCCTAGAAGAATACGCAACCACCTTGCCATTTTGCATAAGCACACCACCTAAACCCATCTTAGAAGCATCACAATAAACAACAAACGGTTCTTCAGGATTAGGTAGAATCAAGATCGGTGCCGTTGTTAACCTTTTCTTCAATTCAACAAAACTTTCTTCACACTTGACATCCCACACAAAAGCAGCTCCCTTACAAGTTAACTTTGTCAAAAGAAGTGCCAACTTAGAAAAACCTTCAATGAACCTCCTGTAGTAATCAGCCAAGCCTAAGAAACTTCTAATCTCAGTAACAGACTTAGGAGTTTCCCATCTTAACACATCATCAACTTTAGAAGGATCAACCGCAATGCCATCACCAGAAATGACATGCCCCAAAAATCTCACTTCACCTAACCAGAACTCGCACTTTGACAACTTAGCATAAAGCGTCTTCTCCTTCAGAACTTCTAACACAATGCGCAAATGTTCTGCGTGCTCTTCTTCCGATTTAGAATAAACCAGAATATCATCAATGAAAACAACCACGAAACGATCCAAGTAAGGATGGAAAATACGGTTCATGTACTCCATGAATACTCCTGGTGCATTAGTGACACCGAAAGGCATCACCGAATACTCGTAATGTCCATACCTCGTCCTAAAAGCAGTTTTCTGAAGATCTTCTTCTTTCACCCTTATTTGATGGTAACCCGATCTCAAATCAATCTTGCTAAACATGCGAGCACCAGCCAACCGGTCCATCAAATCATCAATTCTAGGAAGTGGATACCTATTTTTGATAGTTACCTTATTCAACTGACGATAATCAATACAAAGTCTCATGCTACCGTCTTTCTTCTTCACCAATAACACAGGAGCTCCCCATGGTGACACACTTGGTCTATTAAACTTCTTCTCGAGAAAATCTTCTAATTGGCTCTTCAATTCTGCTAACTCAGATGCGGAAATCTTGTGTGGCGCCATAGAAATAGGTCTGGTACCAGGGACAAGATCCACAGAAAATTCAACTTCTCTTTCTGGACGTGCACTAGGAATCTCATAAGGAAATACTTCGGGAAAGTCGCACACTACCGGAAAGTTTGCAATAACAGATTGACTCTCCATAGAAAGAGTCGTCATCAACAAGAAAACCAATGCTTCATCTTTCATGAGCTCATTCAATTGTTTCGTCGACATCAACATAGTTTGATCTTCTTCCACTAAGGAAGAAAACCTCACTGTGTTGTCATAGCAATTGATATGGACATAGTTAGCTTTCAACCAATCCATACCCAGAACCACGTCTAAACCAACAAGCGGTAAACAAATGAGATCCACCACAAAGTATCTATCAAAGATTGATAAAGGGAAATTTGCTCTATCAAAGGTGATCTAGAAATCCTTAAGGCATTCTCTCTTTAGGGTGTCTCCCCGACAGAGTCGCCAGTTCTGTAATACGGTGAACTGACTTTGAGATTTTTTGTATCGCAAATGTGCGGATAGCAAGAGTCGCCACTGACTTTTCTTTTATCCAATTAAGGGAAGGCGAAAAGAACAGGAAAAGACCTTTGTTAGATTCTGAGTAAGGAAGAAGGTTATGAAAAGGGAAGGTATTAGCACCCCTCTTCATCCGTAGTTATCTACGGGCTCTTACTTACTCTTAGATCACTTTAAGATTGTGCTTTCTGTGTGTTTGACAAAAATGTTTTGAAAAAGGCATTTCGCTTTGACTTTGTAATGATTCATGTAGGAATGTATACAAAGTGTTCGGAAATGTTTCGTTTTTGAAAAGAGTTTGAACTTTGACAAAAGTGTGAGGTGCAAAAAGTATTTTGATAGAGCAAACAACTAAAAGTCTTATTACCTACTCAGAATTGGTCGTTTTCGTGTTATTTTACGTTCCTTTAGAATAGTGCTATCCATACCATTAGTTGGTAGGTAACCCTATTCGTTGGATGTAAAGGGACATTCGAAGGGACATCGTATGGTCGTAGAAAGCAACTTGTAGGAAGTATCCTAGCACATTCGAAGGGATTATCATCATTTTTCGTAGGCGATAAACGAGGGTCAAGATCATGTATTCGGAGGCGACATCGTGGGTCTTATGATCTTTGTATCGAAGGGACTATGATGATTTTTTTTGAAGGCAACGGTGCTAGAATACCTCTACGTTCGAGGGACATGACCATTTGAATTCGTAAAGGCAACGAGAGAGAATTACCCTAAGGGGTGCATGTGTGAAAAGAGTGTGTTGATTTCAGGTATTTTATCTTGGAATTATGAGTGAGCTATATCCAATTTTATCTTGCCATACACGCCTAATTACTAACAATTTATAGGGGCAGAAATTAAAATGCGGGAATGTAAAGTGCGGAAAGATAAAACCTACGCTATTACATGGCTTTGGGGCAGATACATAATTTAAAATACGGAAAGTAAAAACCCTAATTAAACTATTACATCCCATAAGCAATTACATAATTGGAAAAAAGAAAACGATAAAAAGAAATTGTCCGAAACAGGATAACCTGTGAAAAGATGAGAAATTGGAAAATCCGAGGAAATCGAATAAGGGGAAAATGTTAGTAAAAATGGTAATTTTTGAATGAGAAAAATATTTCATGCAAGAAACAATATTAATATGCTAAAATAATTTTTTGGGATTTTTTGGAGGTAATTTAATAATTAAAAATCAATTAAAAGTGATTTAAATGATAAATTAACAATTAAATTAAATATGCATGCAAAAATAATATTTTTGATTTTATAAATTAAATAAACATTTTCTGGAAATAATGCAAAAAGAAAAATATTTTTTGGTGTTTTTTAATGCATGATAAAAATATTTAAAGTTAAATTAAAATAACATGAAAATATTAAGAAAATAAGAAAAATATGAAAAGATTTGCAAACATGTAAAAATCAAATGCCATGGCCAGGGATCGAACTCAGGACGTTGCTTTCACACCCACACGCCTTTGCCAACTGAGCTGGAGTGCACGCGTGTCATTGAAACGAAGCGAATAATTTGTAAACAAGTGTCAGCTCTTGACTGCACCAAATTCGCGCCAAGCTTCATCTTCTTCGTTTTGAATATTTGAAAATATAGCGTCGGCCTCAATGCGACGCTATAGTCCCTGCATTTTCCAAAATCAAGCACATATAATATAAATAACATTCAAGGGTATGAATCGATTGGAAACATCGTTCTGAACACGATGGTGGTTGTCTCGTGGTCCAATTTATCCGTTTTAAGGAAGCCCTAAATCGAGGCCGAAAACCCTAGCTATGGTGATTCTCGTTCTAAGCCATGGAAACTCAATCAAACTGCCCAGAAAGCTTGTAAACTTCATTCTAATCACAAAAACAACAACAAAACATGTTAAAAATGCATGAATAATAGAATTCAATTTTGGAAAAAGTGTGACAAACCGAAATCGTGTTCTTGCAATCCTTGATGTTTTTGGACAATGTAAGGGTCTGGATCGATTCAGGAGATGTCAAGGAACGTGTTTGGATGCTTGGAATCAATGGAATAGAGCTAGAACTGTGGCTGCCAGTTACTTCAAGTGCACGGTTTTTTTGAGTTTGAATAGGGTTTCTCCAAGCAATCATTTTGCCCTAATTCATGTGGTATGTATTGTATATATATAGTAGATGGAATTGGAGCTGATTTGAGGAAGAAATCATCATTAATCAATGCAAAACATATTTGATTTTGTACAAAATCAAATTTTCTCTTTTTTGATCAATTTCAATCAATTTCTTTCCAAATCCAATCAAATTTCTAAATTTGATGGCTTCTTTAGGTTACTTGGATCTCAAGGATGAGAGAAAAAATTAATTTGCAATTAATTTTGATTTTATACCTTATTTTTGAATTTAATTTGTATTTAAATGAATAAAATCCAAATTAAATAGAAAAATAAAATAAAAATTCGTGGCATTGGGCTTGGATATTCCTAATTGTATAAGGAACAAGTTTGGATGAAGAAAAAGTAAGCCCATTTGCAAAAAAATTGATTTTTACAAGTATCTCTCTTTGTGCACTTCTTCAAAATTGCCCAACTTGTGAATGGTGTATCTTGCTCAATTTTCCACATTTTTGAGTGTTCTTGGACTTTTTAGAAAGCTCTAAGAGTCCTCTAACCAACCTCTTTGGTTTTATCTCAATTGGAGTTTCCATTCTCAATATATATTCAAAACAAAATATTGACTTTTTGTTGACTTTGAAAAGGACCTGTAATATTTTGATCCATACCTTCCAAATGAAGCATTTTTTGAACATTCTTGTGAGACATGAAGTTGTAGAGAATTGAATTTCCTTCAAAACAAGAGGTTGTGGAAAAATTTCTGATAAAGTATGAAGAAGTTATGCTCAGTCAAAGTTTGGTTGACTTTTCATTGAAAAACCCTAATTTAGAAAGTTTGACTTTTGAGCAAATCTTGAGTTTTCTTGTTGAATCATGATCAACCCTTGATCAAATGATGAATGTGACTTCAAAATGAGGATGTCTGAGGAATTGTCTGAGGAAACTTGACTTGTAAGGCTTAAAACTTGACATGGGGAATCTTTGAAGCATATGAGGAGGCATGATGAACATTGGAGATGTTGGAAGTCCATCTTGATCTGAGAATAGCCAAACCCTAGTTTGGGTTGATTGTCTAGGAGAGGGCTTGTCTGATTAACCCTTGAGGAATCCTTGAGTATGGATGTATGAAATATCTTGAGAAGATGGAGGGCAAATTTTGGGGTATGACAGCTGCCCCTGTTCAATCTTCTTGTACTGGAAGGGTTAGATTGGCACGTTCGCCTTTCGTGACCTGGAGGTAGAAGATGATTGAACACTCGAATACACCTGAAAATTTGCACTCGCTGTTGGCTGATGATACGGGAATGGGCTTACGGATGCCATATGGAGAAATTGGAGACTTTGCTGGGGAATGAATCGTACGCTAGACTCGATATTGTTGATAGGAGAACTGACGGGGATGGGCTTAAGATGCCATCTGGAAAGATTGGTGCTGGGGAGTGAACCGTACGCTAGGTTCTGTAGACGTTTCCGGGAGTGGAAGGAGCACGGAGAAGGGCTTACGATGCCATCCGGAGGAAGTCGTACGTTAGATTTCGTGCTCATCTTTTAATGAAGTTATTGGCTTGTATTGATTTTTAACCAAATATGCAGCATTCTGAAGGTGGAGAAATGTTGACAAGTAATCGGAGATGGGCTTAGGATGCCATCCAAGGCAACTGAGTCATACGCCAGACCCTGTAGTTGCTGTTGATAATAAGAAGGAGTCAGAATAGATCTTCGTGCTGATTACTCTGAGGGGATAGTAGCTGGCAAAGTGTGGACAACTTCCCTGTTGTGCATCGGGTGTTGGTCCACTGCCTGTTATCGGAGGATAACTGGTGATCGTTTGGATAGGGTCTCCCGTCTGGCTTCGGGTATTAATCCTAGATCCGTTGTCGGAGGACAACGAGGGTGGTCGTTCAGATAGCTTTCTCGTCTGGATTCGGGTCTTAATCCTGGACCAGTTGTCGGAGGACAACTAGGGGCGGTCGTTCAGATAGTTTTCCCGTCTAAATTCGGGTCTTAATCCTGGACCAGTTTGCGTCAGAAGTGATTTTCACCTGCTTTGGAGAAAACAAGAGAAACCTCGATAGAATATTGATTAGTCTTATGCAAAGTATGATGCATGATGATGCGTATGAATGACATATGCATATATTATGACTTTATGAGAAATGTATGAATGATAGATGTTATGGTATTTCAAAACATATCCATCTTGAAGAAGATGCAGATGTTCTGCTTTGAGGATTTCTGACTTCTGTTTGAGGATGGAAATCCTAAGAAGAAAGATAACTTTGATTCCTCCGATGCACTATCTGAACAAGTTTCTGGCCTAGATCTTGTTGAGGGTGGGAGAGATACGCTGTCGAGAATCTTGTGTATAGACCCTGTTGGGGAGAATCCTGGAGGTACTCTACCGGGGATTTTGTGTGTAAATCTTACTGGAGAGTAGTTGGTAGTTGCTGGGAGACCGGGTTAGAAGAGTCTGGAGCCCGTTGAAATCTCTGACTGGGGAATAAGAGGTGTAGGTTTCTTCCGATGCACTATCTGACCAAGTCTCAGGTCTGGATACTACTGCTGGAGAAGAAGGGGAATTGTTGAGAGATATCTTGTTGGGGATAAATACTTCGGCTGAGGGATGAAATGTTACTGCTCGAAGATGGGTGCAATCCGGTTAAGTTGAGTGGAATCACTGCTTGGGGATTCTCCTCTACTCCGCTGGGGAAGGTTTGTAGTGAATGACACCTCTGTGGGGGTTATGCTTTGCGGGGAAACGTATTGGTGACTTTCATCGTCATCTCAATCCCTGGAGCTTGTAGCAATTACCTTGTTATGTTTACTTTGCACATGTTCGTGAATCGATTTTTATTGTCAAATGCATATAATCATTCAAAGCAAACGTTGGACTTTATGTAATCGACAATAGCAAAAATTGTAAAGAGAAAGAAACTTGTATTTATTTGAAATGTGGCGTATGGCCAAGTAGTTTGTACACAAGAAAAGTAAAAAGCTATGCGGAAACAATCTCGTTAAGTTCCAACTATGCTAGTACTTGTAACACCCCAACTAAATACCCCGAATATATCAATTAAATTAATATCTAGATCATCTTTTAATCAGAGTTAACACGGAAATCAGGGATGTCACAATTAATAAATAAAACAAATTTCATTCAAACAGTAGCCATGCTACACTGAGGATCAACATTTTCAATAATTCAATCAAATTAAGACCATGTCTTACAGTGAAAATATCATCACCAAAGCGGAATAATTCAATCATTGTATTCCCAACAAAAATTTTAATTAAACAATAAACCAATGTCTAATTCCTCATCTAACGTTCCCGAGTGCGCGGACTAAACGATAAGCTCTAGAGCCATCCTCACCGACTCTTGTGCTAACCTTAATACGAAATGGTAAAGTAAGGGTGAGACTTCTCATAATTAAAGCATATTATAAGTCTTTCAATCAATAATATATCACAAGCATATTATTTCACCCACTTAACATAAATTGATTCACACACAACCACATTCATCATGCATAATCATAACAATCAAAGAAGAGTAAACGGAAGACATCCTAACATGTTACCACTTCATACAAATACAATGCAGACTCAATGCATGCGGTGCCGACACGTGACCAAGTCACCCAACACGATCCATCATCAACCGGATCGGTTCCATCGATTCGTCCATAACCACCGGACACGAATCCGGCTAACCACCCATCCTCACTCGGGTATCGGTTATCGGCAATCAAGTCAAATTCCGCACAATGGGAATTAACTTCACCAAACAATGCAAATGCACGCACATCACTAGCATGCAACATCAATCAGTCTATGTATACATTCATTTAACATAACTGAATCACAACAATCAACATGATATATCAACCAATCATGCATACATCTAACATCAGCATAAACATGCAAACCAATCAACATGATATATCAACCAATCATGCATACATCTAACATCAGCATAAACATGCTATTACATCTACACATTATCAGTATCCCCACCACCAAAGGTCCTCTAATACACATACATCATTATGTATCATTAATAATCATTTATTTGAAATTCGACTCCTTTCCAAAATAATTTCAAGTTTTCTAAAATATTTTCATTTCATAAGGTAGAGCATTAAATTTAGGAAATAACGTCCAAAGCAGCGCTCAAAAGCGGACTTACGGTTTAAAAGTTATGAATTTTGAAGTTTTAAAATTTTTTAAAAATAAGCGAACCGGTTCCTACATATCAGAACCGGTTCTATGGTTCAAAAACAACTTACGGAAAATGTATGGGAACCCGGTTCCTACCCATACAGAACGGTTCTGAGTGTATTTTCAAGTTTTATAAATTTTTCAAAGTGGAACCCGGTTCCTCCCCACGGAACCGGTTCCCGCATAAAAAGTCATTTTACGCATTTTTGACATTCTTCCATTCTAAATCCAATCACACATACCCATACAATTCCAACATGAAAACACTAAAACACATCCAATTTGCATCATTATCACATCAAACAACATATTTCCATCATTTCTATTCAATAATCGACACCTTAATCGATTCAACCTATATTCGACACAATCAAACACGGATAGGTATACATCCATGGAAACCTAGGAATTCCTAAACGAAATTTCCTAACATGCTATGATCTATAATATTAAAATCAAAACCTATAATAAGCAATAATCAATCGAAATCACCCTTACCTTATGGGTTCTTGAATTCGACACTTCTAGGTCTTCTTCCTTCTTTTCTCCTCTTCTCACTTCACGTATCTTGTTTTCTCCAAAATGATTCTATTTTCCTTCTTTCCTTATTTTATTCCTTTTTAATCATAAATAAAATAAATATTACTTCTCTTCCCAATTAATTCCATCATTTAATCTTAATAATTCAATATATTAATAAATTATGTTCTAAATTAATTTAATAATTTAAAATCATAATTATTTAATTACGAATTATTTTGGGGTCACAACTCCCCTAACTTAAAGAGTTTTAGTCCTCGAAAACATACCTCGACGAATAGTTCGGGATACGAGTCCTTCATCGACTCTCCGGTTCCCAAGTGACATTTCCATCATTGGTCCTCCCAAGCCACTCTCACCAATGCAATCTCTTTGCCTCGCAACTGTTTCAACTTCCGATCCTCAATTCTCACAGGTATCGCTTCCACAGTCAAATTTTCTCGTACCTGTATATCATCTACCCGAATCTCATGAGACGGATCAGCAATGTACTTCCTCAGTTGAGATACATGAAAAACATCATGCAGATTCGCATGTGACGGCGGCAAAGCAATCTGATATGCAACCTTCCCAAATCTCTTGGTAATCTGAAAAGGACCAATAAATCGTGGAGTCAACTTCTTTGACTTCAAAGCTCGACCAATACCAGTCATCGGAGTAACTCGCATAAACACATGTTCTCCTTCACTAAACTCAAGGTCTTTCCTCCTCTTATCATGATAAATTTTCGCGACTAGAAGTTCTCATCTTCTCCGAATCATCTTAATCTTTTCCAAATCTGCGCACAATCTACGGTCCAATCACGGCACTCTCTCGGTTTCATACCAACACAATGGTGTCGACACCTACCATACAATGCCTCAAGCGGTGTCATACCAATGCTCGGTGAAAGCTATTGTTGTAGGTAAACTCAATCAATGGTAGATAACTATCCCAAGCTCCACCCTTCTTTAACACACAAGCTCTCGAAATCTTCCACGATCGAATCGTTCTTTCCGTCGACCATCATCTGCGGATGATAAGCGGAACTCAAATGCAACTTGGTACCCAAAGCTTCAATCCGTCCGAACTTAGATGTAAACCTCGGATCTCGATCCGACACAATACTAGAAGGTATACCGTGCAAACTCACCATCTTCTCGACATACAATTACGCCAACCTCTCCATCGGATAATCCATTCTTATCGGAATAAAATGGCGATTTCGTCAACCTATCCACAATAACCCGAGATAGAGTCACAGTTCTTTCTTTGTTCTTGGCAAACCGGACACAAAATCCATAGAATTCCATCCCACTTCCATTGGAACAAATAATGGCTCCATCAATCACAGCGGTTTCGATGTTCGATTTTCGACTTGACAAACCAAACAAGCATACACAAACTCGGCAATTTCCTTGTTCATTCCGGCCACCAAAACAACTTTTCAAATCATGGTACATTTTAGTAGCAGGGATGAATACTCGACCCTCGATGCCCTTCCTCTAAAATGCTCTTCCTGATCTCAGCAACATCCGGGACACACACCCGATCACCAAATCTCATAACACCATTCTCGTCAATTCGGAACTCGCCTCCTTGACCTTGGTTGATCAATGTCAACTTATCAACTATACCAACATTAGATTTCTGTCCATTTCTAATCTCTTCCAGGATACCACTAGTCAGCTTCAACATACCCAATTTCACACTATTCTGAGTAGTTTCACAAACCAAACTTAAATCTGAAGGCTCAACCAAATCTAACTCACGAACCATCAACATCGACATATGCAAGGACTTCCTACTCAAAGCATCCGACTACGTTTGCTTTACGGGATGGTAATTCAACCGAAATCGTAATCCTTTAAGAATTCTAACCATCTTCTACGCCTCATGTTCAACTCTTTACGATCAAAGAGATACCTCGACTCTTATGATCCTTTGAATACCTCAAACCGAGAACCATATAAATAGTGTCTCCACAACTTCAAAACAAATCGACGGTGCCAACTCCAAATCATGAGTCGGATAATTCCTTTCATGCACTTTCCATTGTCGTGAAGCATAAGCCACAACACTTATCTTGCATCAACACACCACTAATCCCATTAATGATGCGTCACAATACACCACAAAGACTTAGTCGGATCTGGCAAAATCAAGATCGGAGCACTTGTCGACCTCCTCTTGACTCTTGAAATCCTTTCTCATTCAACATCCCAAACAAACACGACCCTTCTGGTCAACTTAGTCAATAACGCTAGTTTGGAAAACCCTCGATAAACTTAGGTAATAACTGCAAGACCCAGAAAACTACGGATCTCCGAAGCATTCTTCGGCGCTTCCCACTGAGATACCGCCTCTACCTTCGTAGGATCAACAGCAATTCCATTCTTGGAAATTACATGCCCAAGAAAACTCACCTCCTCTAACCAGAATTCACACTTGGACAACTTCGCATAAAGCTTCTTTTCTTTCAACAATTCCAACACAACTCTGAGATGTTCTGCATGCTCCTCATCGCTTTTCGAATAAATCAGAATATCATCGATGAACACTACTACGAACTTGTCAAGATACGGATGAAATATCCTGTTCATATACTCCATGAAAACACCAGGTGCATTAGTAACTCCAAACGGCATAACGGAATATTCATAATGTCCATACCTCGTTCTAAATGCAGTTTTCTGAATATCCTCTGACTTCACACGAATCTGATGATATCCAGATCTCAGATCAATCTTACTAAACACACACGCTCAATGGTGATCCATCAAATCATCAATCCTCGGCAAAGGATACCGATTCTTGATTGTAACTTTATTCAGTGTCGGTAGTCAACACATAACCTCATTGAACCTTCCTTCTTCTTAACCAATAACACGGGCACCCACGGCAAAACACTCGGACGAATAAACTTCTTCTCCAGCAATTCTTCTTCGCTTCTTGATTCGGCTAATTCAGATGCCGACATGCGATAAGGCGCCATCGACCCGGACTAGTTCCGGGAATCAAATCTATAGTAAATTCTACTCTCTCTCGGTGGCAATTCACTAACGTCTTAGGAAACACCTGGAAATTCATTCACCACGGCAATCCATCACTCTTTGCCTTTCCTTCGCTTCTATCGCGGAATACAACATAAACACCACCGCACCATCTTTCACAACTAGGTTCATCTGCTTTACTGACATAATCTCACTTTCGACCTTAACCTCTTCAGGGAAAATGACCGTCTTCTCAAAACAGTTGATATGAACACGGTTGAATTCCAACCATTCATTCAAGGATGATATCAAGTTGTTCTAGCGGTAGGCACACTAAATCCATACGAAACCCTATCAAAAATCACAAGGACAATTCCTACAAACATAAGTAGTCCTTTGAACCGAGCGGAGTATCAATAACCATACTTCCATCCATATTAGAAATTTCCAAATTCAATCTCTTAGCACAATCTAACGCAATAAAAGAATCGTAGCTCGGTATCAATAATCGCAATCAAAGGTATGCCATTAATAAAACATGTACCTTTAATCGGTCGATCATCGGTTTAGTTTCGACCTAGACAATGCAAACACTTTACCACCACTTGCTCTTTCTTGGGTTTTGTGCCGAGGCCAGTATGACCCTCTTCACCACAGTTGTAGCAAGTCACCACTTTCTCTGCGGTCATTGACCACATGGCGAACTTTCCACACTTGAAACACTTCTTATCATTGCTCTTTCCACCATGCGATGTCTGTCTCACCACACTTGTAGCATACGGAAGAACTAGAATCTCCTCCACGGACTTCTTCCAACCTGGATCTCGATTATTCCTATCATAATGCTTACCACGATCCATCTGTTGCTTACCTTTCCTATCAACATACCCTCGAGCATTCGACTTAGTGTTAGCAAGATTCTCCTCTAGAATCCTGCTGCATCAACGGATCGAAAATCTTGAATCGCGATACGAATACCTGCTTAATTTCATCACGAAGACCATTCTCAAACTTGATACATTTGGAAAATTCTCCATCGCATCGTTAGGGTAATGAGCATAATACCCTTCTTTCGATAAACTTTGAAGCATACTCACTATGATCTTGTTACCTGCTTGAGCTCGAGCTCAATCTCCTTCTTACCTCGATATCCTCGGAAAATACCTCCTCGAAAAGCTCTCACGAACACGCCCCAGTCGATTAACGCCATCTTCTTCGATTCGATTACGGTAGCAACCCACGGTCATCGACTTCCTCGGCTAACATGTGAGTTCCATATCTCACCTTGACCCTCTGCGATCAATCACTCAAGATCCTCTCGATCTCCTTCAACCACTTGAACACCTTCGGGATCATGCGTGCCCTTGTACAATGGAGGATTATTCCTCTAAAATTCCCCAATTGTCGGTCGGCACCAATCGCGACTCCTCTTTGGTTCCTCAAGCACTCCGACCAACATTCCCAAGGCCTCGGCAATAGCATCATCATTCCTTCATTACCTCTTCCAGCCATTGTTCGTAACATAACAAAACAATCTACATCGACACAAGTATCGGCGGTGTTGCTTCACACTAGTCGCATACTAAAGGGTAACGACACAAGACAAGACCGACTATGCTCGATACCACTATTGTAACACCCCAACTAAATACCCGAATATATCAATTAAATTAATATCTAGATCATCTTTAATCGAGTTAACACGGAAATCGGGGATGTCACAATTAATAAATAAAACAAATTTCATTCAAGCGGTAGCCATGCTACCGAGGATCAACATTTTCAATAATTCAATCAAATTAAGACCATGTCTTACAGTAGGAAAATATCATCACCAAAAGCGGAATAATTCAATCATTGTATTCCCAACAAAAATTTTAATTAAACAATAAACCAATGTCTAATTCCTCATCTAACGCGTTCCCGGTCGCGGACTAAGCGATAAGCTCTAGAGCCATCCTCACGACTCTTGATTGCTAACCTTAATCGAAATGGTAAAGTAAGGGTGAGACTTCTCATAATTAAAGCATATTATAAGTCTTTCAATCAATAATATATCACAAGCATATTATTTCACCCTTAACATAAATTGATTCACACACACACCACATTCATCATGCATAATCATAACAATCAAAGAAGAGTAACAACTGGAAGACATCCTAACATGTTACCACTTCATACAAATACAATGGACTCAATGCATGCGGTGCCGACACGTGACCAAGTCACCCAACGATCCATCATCAACGGATCGGTTCCATCGATTCGTCCATAACCACGGACACGAATCCCTAACCACCCATCCTCACTCGGTATCGGTTATCGGCAATCAAGTCAAATTCCGCACAATGGGAATTAACTTCACCAAACAATGCAAATGCACACATCACTAGCATGCAACATCAATCGTCTATGTATACATTCATTTAACATAAGCGAATCACAACAATCAACATGATATATCAACCAATCATGCATACATCTAACATCGGCATAAACATGCAAACCAATCAACATGATATATCAACCAATCATGCATACATCTAACATCAGCATAAACATGCTATTACATCTACACATTATCGTATCCCACCACCAAGGTCCTCTAATACACATACATCATTATGTGTCATAATAATCATTTATTTGAAATTCGACTCCTTTCAAAATAATTTCAAGTTTTCTAAAATATTTTCATTTCATAAGGTAGAGCATTAAATTTAGGAAATAACGTCAAAGCAGCTCAAAGCGGACTTACGGTTTAAAAGTTATGAATTTTGAAGTTTTAAAATTTTTTAAAAATAAAGCGAACGAGTTCCTACATATCGGGCGGTTCTATGATTCAAAACACGCTCGGAAAAATGGGAACCGGTTCCTACCCATACGAGGAACCGGTTCTGAGTGTATTTTCAAGTTTTTATAAATTTTCAAAGTGGAACCGGTTCCTCCCAGGGAACCGGTTCCATATAAAAAGTCATTTTCGCATTTTTGACATTCTTCCATTCTAAATCCAATCACACATACCCATACGAATTCCAACATGAAAAACACTAAAACACATCCAATTTGCATCATTATCACATCAAACAACATATTTCCATCATTTCTATTCAATAACTGACACCTTAATCGATTCCAACCTATATTACGACAATCAAACCACGGATAGGTATACATCCATGGAAACCTAGGAATTCCTAAACCGAAATTTCCTAACATGCTATGATCTATAATATTAAAATCAAAACCTATAATAAGCAATAATCAATCGAAATCACCCCTTACCTTATGGGTTCTTGGAATTCTGACACTTCTAGGTCTTCTTCCTTCTTTTCTCCTCTTCTCACTTCACGTATCTTGTTTTCTCCAAAAATGATTCTATTTTCCTTCTTTCCTTATTTTATTCCTTTTAATCATAAATAAAATAAATATTACTTCTCTTCCCCAATTAATTCCATCATTTAATCTTAATAATTCAATATATTAATAAATTATGTTCTAAATTAATTTAATAATTTAAAAATCATAATTATTTAATTAGAATTATTTTGGGTGTCACAACTCCCCTAACTTAAAAGTTTTCGTCCTCGAAAACATACCTCGACGAATAGTTCGGGATCTGAGTCCTTCATCGACTCTCCGGTTCCCAAGTGACATTTCCATCATTTGGTCCTCCCAAGCCACTCTCACCAATGCAATCTCTTTGCCTCGCTGTTTCAACTTCGATCCTCAATTCTCACGGTATCGCTTCCATCAAATTTTCTCGTGCATATATCATCTACGAATCTCATGAGACGGATCGCAATGTACTTCCTCGGTTGAGATACATGAAAAACATCATGCGATTCGCATGTGGTGGCAAAGCAATCGATATGCAACCTTCCCAAATCTCTTGGTAATGAAAAGGACCAATAAATCGTGGAGTCAACTTCTTTGACTTCAAAGCTCGACCAATACCGATCATCGGGTAACTCGCATAAACACATGTTCTCCTTCACTAAACTCAAGGTCTTTCCTCCTCTTATCATGATAAATTTTCGGCGACTCGAGAAGTTCTCATCTTCTCTGAATCATCTTAATCTTTCCAAGTCTGCACAATCTCTGGTCCAATCACGGCTCTCCGGTTTCATACCAACACAATGGTGTCTGACACCTCCTACCATACAATGCCTCAAACGGTGTCATACCAATGCTCGAGTGAAAGCTATTGTTGTAGGTAAACTCAATCAATGGTAGATAACTATCCCAAGCTCCACCCTTCTTTAACACACAAGCTCTCAGCAAATCTTCCAACGACTGAATCGTTCTTTCCGTCTGACCATCTGTCTGCGGATGATAAGCGGAACTCAAATGCAACTTGGTACCCAAAGCTTCTTGCAATCCCGTCCAGAACTTAGATGTAAACCTCGGATCTCGATCCGACACAATACTAGAAGGTATACCGTGCAAACTCACCATCTTCTCGACATACAATTCTGCCAACCTCTCCATCGGATAATCCATTCTTATCGGAATAAAATGGCGATTTCGTCAACTATCCACAATAACCGGATAGAGTCACGGTTCTTTGTTGTTCTTGGCAAACCGGACACAAAATCCATAGAATTCCATCCCACTTCCATTCTGGAACAAATAATGGCTCCATCAATCCTGACGGTTTCTGATGTTCGATTTTCGACTTCTGACAAACCAAACAAGCATACACAAACTCGGCAATTTCCTTGTTCATTCCCGGCCACCAAAACAACTTTTTCAAATCATGGTACATTTTAGTAGCACCGGGATGAATACTCAACCCCTACGATGCCCTTCCTCTAAAATGCTCTTCACGATCTCGAACATCGGGACACACACCGATCACCAAATCTCATAACACCATTCGTCGATTCGAACTCGCCTCCTTGACCTTGGTTGATCAATGTCAACTTATCAACTATACCAACATTAGATTTCTGTCCATTTCTAATCTCTTCCAGGATACCACTAGTCAGCTTCAACATACCCAATTTCACACTATTCTGAGTAGTTTCACAAACCAAACTTAAATCTCTGGCGCTCGACCAAATCTAACTCACGAACCATCAACATCGACATATGTAAGGACCTCCTACTCAAAGCATCCGCCTACGTTTGCTTTACCGGGATGGTAATTCAAACCGAAATCGTAATCCTTTAAAATTCTAACCATCTTCTGCCTCATGTTCAACTCTTTACGATCAAAGAGATACCTCGGACTCTTATGATCATGAATACCTCAAACCGAGAACCATATAAATAGTGTCTCCACAACTTCAAAACAAATCGACTTTGACTCCAAATCATGAGTCGGATAATTCCTTTCATGCACTTTCCATTGTCGTGAAGCATAAGCCACAACACCTTATCTTGCATCAACACACCACCTAATCCCATTAATGATGCGTCACAATACACCACAAAGACTTAGTCGGATCGGCAAAATCAAGATCGGAGCACTTGTCGACCTCCTCTTGACTCTTGAAATCCTTTCTCACATTCAACATCCCAAACAAACACGACCCTTCTGGTCAACTTAGTCAATGCGCTAGTTTGGAAAACCCTCAATAAACTTAGGTAATAACACGCAAGACCTAGAAAACTACGGATCTCGAAGCATTCTTGGCGCTTCCCGGAGAGTGGTTTCTCAAATATGTATTTTATCGGATCCATCTTGAAATCAACAAGGTAGTGTGAGTCAACATATCTTGTCTTAGTCGGTGAAGCCCGAGCCAAAGCGTTGCAAGTTTTCTCATTGTGGTATCTTGTTTCACGATCGGTAAACTTTTGCTAAGGTAATATATTGCGTGCTCTTTTCGACCGGACTCGTCATGTTGCCCCAACACACCCCATTGAATTATCTAACCTTTATCAGTACATGATGAGAGGTCTTCCTTGGCGGCATCGGGATAGGAGGATTACATGAGGTACTCCTTGATTTTGTCAAAAGCGATCGGCAATCGTCATTCCATTCCACTACTTGATCTTTCTTAAGTAACTTGAAGATTGGCTCACAAGTAGCAGTTAGATGTGCAATAAATCTGGCAATGTAATTCAATCGGCCCAAGAAACCTCTGACTTCTTTCTCGGTGCGGGGAGCTGGCATCTCTTGAATAACTTTATCCTTTGCGGGGTCAACCTCAATACCTTTACCACTGACAACAAACCCTAGGAGTTTTCCGGATCTGACTCCAAAGGTACACTTGTTAGGATTAAGTCTCAATCTGTACTTCTTTAATCTGTTAAATAGTTTCTGTAGATGATCGAGATGTTCTTCTTCAGTCTGTGATCGAGCTATCATGTCGTCGACGTAGACCTCTATCTCGTGATGAATCATGTCATGGAATAACGTCACCATAGCATGCTGATAAGTGGCGTCTGCATTCTTTAGTCCGAACGGTATAACCTTGTAGCAGAAAGTGCCCCACTGTGTAACGAAAGTAGTCTTCTCCATGTCTTCAGGAGCCATTTTGATCTGATTGTGATCGGAGAAACCATCCATGAAGGAGAAAACCTTATCTTTGGCGGTATTGTCAACGAACATCAATATGAGGAAGTGGGAAATCGTCTTTCGGACTCGCTTTGTTCGGATCTCGTAGTCCGCACATTCGTACCTTGCCATCCTTCTTGAGTGTACCACGTTAGCCACCTTGTGGATAGGAAGTATGACTAAGAAACCGGCGTTGCTGTTTCATAACCCGACTTTGATTTTCTCGACATCTCGGGGCGCGTCGAACCTACATTTCAGGGAGAAAACCTTCTTTTCGGCAATCGATGAACCACAATATCAATGTCAAACCGGCATGTCTTACGTATGACCAGCGAAAACCTCAATATAGTCTCGTAGCATCGAACCAACCTTTCTTTAACACTGTTCTCAAGATCCGCTCTATCTTGATCTCTTTTGTCTTCATCGGTGCAAATTCACAACCTCCATTGGCTCTTCGTGGCTTGTATAACTCGCTCTTCTTCAGCGATCGACAAGTTCTCGACACTTCACAATCTTCCTCACTTTCGTCTTCGGCTTGGTAGATCGGATTATCGAAGTCATATTTAGCAATAGCATAGCTATTATCAACGAGATTCGGAGTGATTCTGCAGTGTATCACGTGGGTGTGTGTAAGAAACACAAGCTTTTTGAAGGGGTGATAAAGTAAAAGAAAGAAAACAACAATTAAATGCAAAAGTCCAACGATTTTATTGAATGAAAATATGCAAATGACAGATAATAACCCTCACAAACGAGCCACGATGCCCCGGGTAAGGCACTAGGCTTTAGAGTTTATTGTACAGAACATAGAAAATACGAAAAGCAAAACAAAACAAGAGCAATTACTCCTGGCTAAAGGAGATTGGTATGACGTCTTCAGTCTTCCAATTGCTGAGCTCATTGTCTAGTGTTGGGAAGATCCACTTGCTGATGTCGAAGTCGTTGTCATCGTCTTCTATGGCATGGATTCCACTCTGGCTGATGCGAAAAGGAAATTGGCCGACACGTTCGCGGCCTATCATTTTCTGACCTTTGATGGTGAAGCCTAGACCAGTCTTGTCAGATTTGAAAGGAAGATCAAGGAGCTGTCCCCAAATGGCACTACCTCCTTCTTCAACAGCAGCTTGAGCATCTTTCAGTGAGGCCATCTGGGCGGAACTTGTGTAACCGGGGTGCGGGAGAGTCAGCGGGCATGACTGGGATTGTTTCAAAAGCAGCGAGTCTCAAATAATTCACCTTCCATCTCGGTATCGAATGGTGTAGATGGTGACCATATACCAACCTTCCCTTCAGGATACTTTAACCGATGCAAGGTAGAGTATGGCTTTGCCCATGTATCCAAGAGGCGTCCAAGTAGGCAAGAAGAGTGGTGGACGGATGTCCATGACAAAGAAAGTCGAAATGCGGGCCGGCTTTGTGGGCGAATGAGCTCTCCAAGCATTAAGCTTAGAACCATCAAAAGCTCTCACAATTATGTCCGGGTCTCGAACCAACCCTTCAACATCAAGTCGATCAAAAGCGGTCTTGGAAGGATATTGAGCGAACCGGTATCCACCAAAACATGAGACAATGTAATGCCCTTGCACTCAGAGATGTGCAAGGCTTTGTTATGTTCTTTCAGTGAAGTCAAATCGACATCGAAGCCTAGGCCGTTGTTGGTGTATCGGTGAACTGACTTTGTAGGATTTTGTATCCAAATGTGCGGATAGCAAAGTCGCCACCGACTTTTATTTTATCAATTAAGGGAAGGTAAAATATGAAAAAAGACCTTCGTTAGATTACGAGTTCGGGAGAATGGTTATGAAAAGGAAGGTATTAGCACCCTTTCCATCCGTAGTTATCTACAGACTCTTAGTTACTCTAGATCACTTAAAATTGCTTTATGTGTTTGACAAAGATGTTTTGAAAAAAAAGGCATTTCGCTTTGACTTTGTAATGACTCATGTAGGAGTGTATACAAAGTGTTGGAAATGTTTTGTTTTGAAAAGAGTTTGAACTTTGAAAAGAGTGTGTGGTGTGAAAAGCATTTGTTTTAGAGCAAGCAACTAAGAGACTTATTTACCACTCGGAATTTGGTTATTTTGTTGCACTTCTACATTCCTTTAGAATAGCGTAGCCATACCATTAGTTAGTAGGTAGCTCCATTCGTTGGATGTAAGCGGGACATTCGAAGGGACATCGGATGGTCATAGAAAGCAACTTAGGAAGTATCCTAGCACATTCGAAGGGACTATCATCATTTTCGTGGCGACAATCGAGGTCAAGATCATGTATTCGGAGCGACATCGTGGGTCTTATGATCTTTGTATCGAAGGACTATGATGATTTGTTTGGAAGGCAACGGTGCTAGAATACCTCTACGTTCGAGGACATGACCATTTTGAATCGAAGGCATCGAGAGAATTACCTAAGGGTGCATGTGTGAAAGAAGTGTGTTAAATTCAGATATTTTATCTTGAAGATTAGTGTGAGCTATGTCCAATTATTAGTCTTGCCATACGCCTAATTACTAGCAATTGATAAGGGTGCGGAAAGTAAAATGCGGAATGTAAAGGTGCGGAAAATAAAACCTACGCTATTACAAGGCTTTGGGGCAGATACATAATTTAAACTTGCGGAAAATAAAACCCTAGATTAAACTATTACAACCCATGAGCAATTACATTATTGGAAAAATAAGCGATAAAAAGAAAGCGTCGAATCGGAGCAACCTGTGAAATAATAAGAAAATCGGGAAATGCAATATGAATTGAACAAGAGAAAAAATGTTAGAAAAATGCAAATTTTAATATGAGAAAATTAATATATGCTAGAAATAAGATAAATATATTAAAATAATTTTTTGGGATTTTTTGGAAAAGATTTAATAATTAAAATGCAATTTATAATGATTTAAATGCAAAAATAAAAATAAAATAAATATGCATGCAAAAATTATATTTTTTAATTTATTAAATTAAATAAAGGTTTTTATGAAAATAATGTAAAAAGAAAAATGTTTTTGGTAATTTTTTAATGCAGAATAAAAATCATGAAAGTTAATTAAAATGAATGAAAATATTGAAATAATGTGAAAAATATGAAAATAGAGTTTTGTAAAAGTGAAAAAGGGATTGTCTGAACCAGGAGTCGAACTGGAGACATCCCTTTCAAACCTTGAAAACCAATACGCTGACCACTACACCATACGCGCATCTGTGTTTGAAAATGGATTTAGTGGATTTTCACACGCGTCGCCTTCGTATTGCTCCGTCTTCGCGCCATCCAGTCGTCTTCTTCGTTTTGAAAATTCAAAAGCCTGCGTCGGCCTTCCTTCGACGCTATGTCCCTGGCTAATATCAAAAATGCAGCACACATAATATAAATGAATTCTAAGGCCATGGTTCGATTCAGGAAATCATTCCGGATGCAATGGTATAGGTCTCATGGTCCAATTTTTCCTGTATAGAGAAACCCTAATTCGATACCAGGAACCCTAACAATGGTGAAACGCGATTCCGGCCATAGAAATCCAATTGGCTTGCCCAGAAAGCTTGCAAACAACTCACTAAACACAAATATAACAACAAATCACGTTAATAATGCATGAATATGAGAAATCGAAATTTGAAAATTCAAGAACAAACCGAATTCGGTTTACACGATTCTGGATGGTTTTGTGCAAAGTAAAGGTCTGATTCGCTTCTGGAGGTATCAAGGAACCTGTTGGACACCTCAAAAACGATTGAGAATGGCTGGAAGTAGGATTCCCACTTGCTTCAAGAACACGATTTTTTCACTTTTGGAATAGGGTTTGTGAGCCAATTTTTTCCGTTCTTTCTTGATAGGTATGCATCATGTATTTATACTGGATGGATTTGGGATTGAATTTGGAAAGAATCAATCAATATTCAATGGAAATCAAATTTGATATTTCCATGAAAATCAAATCTTCAAAGCTTGATCAATTTCAATCCAATCTTGCCTTTCTTGCTCCAATTTCGAATTTGCTGGCATTTATGAGTTAATTGGACCTTAAGGAAAGAATAAAATCAATTTTCCATTGATTTCAATTTTATAATTTATTTTAAGATTTAATTTGCATTTAAATAAATAAATTACAAATTAAATAGAAAAATAAATCAAAAATTCGTGGCATTGGGCTTGGACACTCTTAATTGTATGAGGAACAAGTTAGGATGAAGAAAAAGTAGGCCCATTTGCAAAAGATTTGATTTTTTGAAGTATCTCTCTTTGTGCATTCTTCCAAAATTGCCCAACTTGTGAATGGTGTAACTTACTCAATTTTCCACATTTTTGAGTGTTCTTGGACTTTTTGGAAAGCTCTAAGAGTCCTCTAAACAATGTCTTTGGTTTCATCTCAATTGGAGTTACCATGCTCAATATATCTTCAAAACAAAAAGTTGACTTTTTTTGTTGACTTTGAAAATGACCTATAATGTTTTGAGCTATACCTCTCAAATGAAGCATTTTTTGGACATTCTTGTGAGACATGAAGTTGTAGAGAATTGAATTTCCTTCAAAATGAGCTTTGGTGGGAAAATTTCTTAGAATGTATGAGAAAGTTATGATCAGTCAAAGTTCAGTTGACTTTTTGCCCAATACACCCGATTTTCAACCATCTGAGCAATTGTCTGAGGAAACTTGACTTGTGAAGCTTGAAACTTGACATGGAGAATCTTTGAAGCATATGAGGAGGCATGAAGGCTATTGGAGATGTTGGAAATCCATCTTGACTTGAGAGATACCAAACCCTAGTTTGGGTTGATTGTCTAGAGAGAGTTTGTCGATCAACTCTTGGAATCCTTGAGCATAGATGTATGAAATCTTTGAGTAGATGGAGGGCAAATTTTGGGGTATGACAGCTGCCCCTGTTCAATCTTCTTGTCTGGAGGTTAGATTGACATGCTTGTCTTCGCGACCGGAGGTAGAAGATGATTGAACAAATACCGAAAATTTGCACTGTTGGTGGATGATGCGGAATGGGCTTACAGATGCCATTCGGTGAAGTTGGAGCTTTGGGGGCAGAATCGTCGCTAGACTCTAGGTTGTTAATAGGAGAGCTGCGGAGATGGGCTTAAGATGCCATCTGGAAAGGTCGATGCTGGGGAGCGAGTCGTATGTTAGACTCTGTGTTCACTTTGAATAATGTTGTTGGTTTGTATTGATCTTTAACCATATGTGCAGCATTCTGAAAGTGAAGAGATGTTGATAAGTAGTCGGAGATGGGCTTAAGATGCCATCGAGCAACCGAGTCGCGACTTTGTAGTTGTTGTTGATAATAAGAAGGGGTCAGAATAAATCTTTGTGCTGATTACTCTGAGGGAAATTGTAGTTGGAGAAAATGTGGATAGCTTCCCTGTTGTGCATCGGGTGTTGATCCATTGCCTGTTATCGGAGGATAACGGAGGAGGTCTTCGGATAGTTTTCCGTCGGTTCGGGCTTAACGGACTAGTTGTGGAGGACAACAAAGCGATCTTCGGATAGTTTTCCGTCGGTTGGGGCTTAATCTGGACTGTTAGCGTCGAGCGGTACTGTTTTGGAAAAACAAGAGAAACTTTGATAGAACATTCGTTAGTTTTATGCAAAGTATGATGCATGACAGTGTATATGAATGACATGTGCATGAATTATGACTTTATGAGAAATGTATGAATGATGAATGTTGTGATATTTCAAAACATATCCATCTTGAAGAAGATGCGGATGCTTTGTTTGAAGATTTCTGACTTCTGTTTGGGGAATTGTGTAGATGAAAACCCCGCTCTCGAAGGAGGAGAAAGATATCCGGGATTCCTCCGATGCACTATCTGACCAAGTCCAGGCCTAGATCTGTTGAGGAAGGTAGAGATTGAGAAGCTCGTTGTTGGAGATCTCATAGACCTGTGAGGAGAACCTGGGAGGCGATTCGTTGGGGACCTGGTATGTAGATCCTGCTGAGGAGATTTAGGAGACGCTCTACTGGGGATTCTGAGTGTAGATCTCGCTGGAGGGTATTTGATAGTTGTTGAGAGACCGCGCTAGAAGAGTCTGGAGTCCGTTGTAATCTCAGGCTGGGGAATAAAAGGTGTATGCTTTCGATGCATATCTGACCAAGTTTCGAGTCTGGATACTGTAACACCCCATCTAAATACCCCGAATATATTAATTAAATTAATATCTAAATCATCTTTAATCAGAGTTAACATGATATAATTAGGGATGTCACAATTAATAAATAGAATAAACCTTCATTCAAACAGTAGCCATGCTACACTGAGGATCAACATCCAAATAAATTTTCAATCAATCTAAGACCATGTCTTACACAGCGGAAAATATCATCAGCAAAACCGGAATAATTTCAATCAACATTATTCCCACTAAGTTTTAAATAAATAATAGACTAAGTCTAATTCCTCATCTAACGTTCCCGGTGTTACAATCTAATCGAGCATGACGAACGCGGACTAAACGATGAGCTCTAGAGCCATCCTCACCGACTCTTTGCTAACTTTAATCGAAATGGTAAAGTAAGGGTGAGACTTCTCATAATTAAAGCATATTATAAGCTTCTCAATTAACAATATATTTCAAGCATATTAATCCACCCATTTCAACACAACTCGATTCAATACACAAGTACAACCATATAATCATCATGCACAACAATCATCAATCGGGAATAGTAACTTTGGAAGACATCCTAACATGTTACTATTCCATACAATATCTGAGACTCAATGCATGCGGTACCGACTCGTGACAAGTCACCCAACACCGATCCATTCATCAACCGGATACAGTACCATCGATTCGCCCGAGACACCATCGAGTCAAGAATCCACCTAACCACCCATCCTCACTGTATCGGTTATCGGCAATCCAAGTCAAATTCCGCACAATGGAATTAACTTCACCAAACAATGCATATGCACGCACATCACCGAGATGCAACATCAATCGTCTATGTATACATTCATTGAACATAACTGAATCTCAACAATCAACATGGTATATCAACTAACCATGCATACATCAACATCAGCATAAACATGCAAACCAATCCACATGATATATCAACCAATCATGCATACATCAACACAGGTTATGACCACATCGACATCATAAACTCTCATCAACCACCACATGATATAATCACCTATCATGAAACAATTCATCACAAAGCATAAATATGCCAAACACTTACCCTTTAATTGGTAAGCCTATCACCGGTATATATCACAACAACGACAACTAAGATCAACAGCCATCAGGCATATACAACACCAACAAACACATGATATCAATACAATCATGAATACATCAATCATCATAAACGAATCAACCCCAAAACATGATATTCCAACCATCATGCATACAATAACAACGTAACACGCTTTCGTTCCCTCAATATCAATACATCCATCAACACGGGGTCTGCTACATACGCATCAACATCGTCGGTCAAAAGTCACCTATCTCGAAATTTGGCTCATTTTCAAAATAATTTCAGGTTTTAGAAAATATTTTCAGTTCACAAAGTAAAGCATTAAATTTAGAAAGTAACGTCCAAAGCGCTCAAAGCGGACTTACGGTTTGAAAGTTATGAATTTTCAAAGTTTGACATTTTTTCAAAATTTAAGTTGGAACCCGTTCCGTCCTGCGAGAACGGTTCTGAAAAGTTCAAAACCTCCTTCTTTGGAAAAATGGGAACCGGTTCCGTCACATACAGAACCGGTTCCCACGTAATTTTCAATTTTATAAATTTTCAAAGGGCAACCGGTTCCTACCAGACAGAACCGGTTCCCATTAAAAAGCCATTTCCGCACTTTTGACATTCATCCATTTCAATTCAAACTCAAACATACCCATACGAACTCCAACATGGAAAACACTAAAACACATCATTTTTCATCATCTATCTCATCAAACAACATATTTCCATCATCTATTTTCATCTACTGACTCTTTAATCATATTTCATACACATTCAGACTCAATCTGACATCCTCTGACACTCTTAGGGACACATTCATGGAAACCTAGAATTTCCTAAACACAGATTCCTAACATGCCATGATCTATAGAATCAACATCAAAACCTATAATAAGCATTAATCAGTCGAAATCACCCCTTACCTTGTGGGTTCTTCGAGATTCTGACGCTTTTAGGTTTTCCTTCCTCTCTTCTCTTCTCCAACTTTACGTATAATAGTTTTTCTTCCAAAAAAACCTATTTTCTTTTCTTTTCCTTTTTATATTCCTTCTAATAATCCTTTATTTATTCCAATAAAATAAAACAAATGGTAATTAGTAAGTGTAGTGTAATTTACTCCTCACACCCCTAATTACACCTCACACCTCCATCTCTTCTTTTCTTCAATTAATCCCATAAATTCCAAAAATATAATTAATTCAAGTCTTTAATTAATTAAATAATCCAATTCCTATTTATTTAATTTACGAATTAAATCGGGTGTCCAGAATCTCATCCGGGAGAAGAGGGAGGATTGAGAAATATCCACTGGGATGAAGTGTTCTTGCTTGGGCGATGTAACGTTGCTCGGTTGAGTGGAATCACTGCTTGTGGATTAACATATACTCAGCTGGGAAGGTGTGTTGAGTGACACCTTTGCAGGGATCATGCTCTGTGGGGAATGCATTGGTGACTTTCGTCGTCATCTCAATTCCGGAACACATAGTAAGTACTTTTGCATGTTCACTTTTCGTATGTTTGTGATTAGATTCTTATTGTCAAATCGTATAGTCATTCAAAGCAAAGCGTTGGACTTATTGCAAATAACAACAACAGAAATTGTAAAGAGAAAGAATTTTGCGTTTATTTGAAAGGTGGCGTATGGCCAAGTAGTTTGTACACAAGAAAGGTAAAAAGCTATGCGGAAACAATCTCGTTAAGTTCCAACTATGCTAGTACTCATATATTTCGACTATCTCATATCCTTCATTAGAAAGTGAGTAGGTGATCTTCGCCATTTGAATCTTGAATCTTGATGGTAGTCAGAGCGGGTGATCTGGAAGAGACATAGTAAACGCCTAAATCCTAACTTTTGCCTAGACCGCCCTTCGGGTTTTCGGTCTACGGGATACCTTTTTTGCTCAAGCCGCCCTTCGGGTTTTCGACTTGGGTGTACATGTTTTGTATATATCCTTAATTTTTGCCCGAACCCTTTTGGTTCGTCAGGATGCCCTTATTTTTGCCTAGGTTCGTCGACCTAGCGGGTCTATTTCATGCGTAGTATTTTTTGACTATGTCTGCGTTCATAGGGTGTGGGAAGTCTTCACCGTCCATGGTGCTAAGTGTCATAGCTCCGCCGGAAAATACTGTCTTGACTACAAATGGTCCCTCGTAGGTGGGAGTCCATTTGCCCCTGGGATCACCTTTTGGGAGAATGATGCGCTTGACCACTAGGTCACCAACTTGGTAGACTCGGTGTTTGACCTTCTTGTTAAAAGCTCTGATCATTCGCTTCTGATAAATCTGTCCATGGCAGATGGACGCGAGTCGTTTCTCATCAATCAAGTTAATCTGGTCGAGCCGTGTCTGGACCCAATCGTCTTCACCTAGCTCTGCGTCCTGGAGGACTCTGGTTGAGGGTCCCGAACCTCGATTGGCGGGGCGCTTCCATACCGTATCTGAGAGAGAAGGGGTTGCCCTGTTGATGTTCGTCTTTGTAGTGCGATAACCATGAAGAAAATGGTAACATCTCATGCCAATCTTTATACGTCCTGTCATCTGTATAATCTTCTTAATATTCTTGTTGGCGGCTTCCACTCGCCATTCATCTTAGGCCGATATGGAAGAATTGTGATGCTTGATTTTGAGCTAGCGCGAGTTCGGTGATCATCTTGTTGTTGAGATTGGAACCGTTATCGTGATAATCCTTTCGAGTGCCATACCGACGGATAAGATTATGTTTGATGAATCGAGCCACAACATTCTTGGTAACAGATGCATACGAGGCTGCTTCTACCCATTTGGTGAAATAATCTATTGCCACAAGGATGAAACGATGTCCATTGGAAGCCGTGGGCTTGATTTCTCCGATCATGTCAATGCCCCACATTGCAAAGGCCAAGGAGAAGTTAGAACATTGAGTCTTGGAGGTACATGTACTTTATCGGCATAAATCTGGCATTTGTGACAAGATCGAGCGTAGCGGTGACAATCAGCTTCCATAGTGGACCAATAGTAACCCGTTCTCAAAATCTTTTTAGCCATGGTATGTCCACTAGAATGGGTACCAAATTCGCCTTCGTGTAACTCTTCCATGATCGCATTCTTTGTTTTGGTCTACAGTGAGTAAGCACAAATCGTGGTTGCGCTTGTATAAGATGCCGTTGCTGAGAAAGAATTTGGAAGCAAATCTTCTCATGAACTTCTTATCATTAACAGATGCCCCTGCGGGATATTCCTGAGTCTCAAGATACCTCTTCACGTCATAGTACCAAGGTCTCTCTTCTGCGTCAAGCTCATAACAATACGCTGGTTCGTCGAACTTCTCAATGATGATCTGGGGAGCCTCGTTGTCCCATCTGACCTTGAACATAGACGACATAGTAGCCAATGCGTCTGCCAACTGATTCTCTTCTCGTGGAATATGATCAAAAGTAATCTCTTCGAAGTAGGGGACCAAACTTAGAACATGCTCTCGATACGGAATGAGATTCGGATGCTTCGTATCCCACTCGCCTCTTATCTGACTGATCACCAAAGCTGAGTCTCCATACACTTGCAAGAACTTAGCAGCTTTGATACCCATGATGCACGCTTCGTATTCGGCCATGTTATTGGTGCAATTGAAACATAATCTGGCGGTGAAAGGCGTATGTCCTTTGTGGGGATGTAATGATGGCGCCAATGCCATTGCCAAGTGCGTTGAGGCTCCATCAAAACCATAGTCCATCGGGATCTGGTTCGGTCCTTCGTCAGGCCTGGTTCTTCGCAATCTGTAACTAGTAGAACATCTTCATCCGGAAATTCGACTGCATAGCGATAGTCATCTACGGCGATGAGCCAAATGATCGGCTACCACACTTCCTTTGATCGCTTTCGAGAAGTGTCTTGGATGTCATATTCGGTCAAGATCATTTGCCATCTTGCTATTCTTCCGGAGAGTGGTTTCTCAAAGATGTATTTTATCGGATCCATCTTAGAAATCAACAAGGTAGTGTGAGTCAACATATCTGTCTTAGTCGTGAGCAGCCAAAGCGTTGCAAGTTTTCTCAAGTGCGAGTATCTTGTTTCACGATCGGTAAACTTTTGCTAAGGTAGTATATTGCATGCTCTTTTCGACCGGACTCGTCATGTTGCCCCAACACACCCCATTGAGTTCTCTAATCTTGTCAAGTACATGATAAGAGGTCTTCCCATCGGGATGGGAGGTTTGTAGGTACTCCTTGATTTTGTCAAAAGCGATCCGGCAATCGTCGTTCCATTCTACTACTTGATCTTTCTTAAGTAACTTGAAGATTGGCTCACAAGTAGCGATTAGGTGTGCAATGAATCGGCGATGTAGTTTAGTCGGCCGAAACCTCGACTTCCTTCTCGGTCTGGCATTTCTTGAATAGCTTTAACCTTGCGGTCAACCTCAATACCTCTTCCCGACTACAAACCCTAGGAGTTTTCGGATCGACTCCAAAGGTGCACTTGTTGGGATTAAGTCTCGATCATGCTTCTTCAATCATCAAATAGTTTACGCAAATGATCAAGATGCTCTTCTTGATCGTGATCGAGCTATCATGTAAACGTAGACCTCTATCTCGTGATGAATCATGTCATGAAATAATGTCACCATAACGCGATAAGTGGCACTGCGTTCTTCGATCCGAGCGGCATAACCTTGTAGCGAAAGTGGTATGCAGTAGTCTTCTCCATGTCTTGAGCCATTTTGATCGATTGTATGGAGAAACCATCCATGAAGGAGAAAACCTTATCTTGGCGGTGTTGTCAACTAGAACATCAATATGAGGAAGGGAAATCATCTTTCGGACTTGCTTTGTTCGGATCTACGTAATCTACACACATTCGTACCTTACCATCCTTCTTGAGCACGGGCACATTAGCAACCCGTGGATAAAGTATGACTAAGAAACCTGCATTGAAGCTTCATAGCTTGGCTTTGATCTTCTCGACATCTCGGGGCCTCGACGAACATACATTTCAGGAGAAAACCTTCTTTTGTCAAACGGTGTACCACAATATCAATGTCTAAACCCGGCATGTCTTCGTATGACCAAGAAAAACCTCAACATAGTCTCGTAGCATCCGAACAAACTTTCTTTAACTTCTCAAGACCCGCTCCTATCTTGATCTCTTTTACGTCTTTCGGTACCAAATTCACGACCTCAACTTGCTCTTCGTGTGGTCAGATAACTCTTCTTCTTGTGATCGGCAAGTTCTCCGACACTTCACAATCTTCCTCACTTTCGTCTTCGGCTTGGTAGATCGGATTATCAAGTCATATTTAGCACTAGCATAGCGTTATTAACGAGATTCGGAGTGATTCGCATGTATCACGTGGGTGTGTGTAAGAAACACATAGCTTTTGAAGGGGTGATAAAGTAAAGAAAGAAAACAAACAATTGAATGCAAAAGTCCAACGAATCTATTGAATGAAAATACGCGAGATAATAACCCTCATGAACGAGCCATGATGCCCGGGCAAGGCACTAGGCTTTCAAAGTTTATTGTTCAAAACATAAAGAAATACGAAAAGCAAAACAAAACAAGAGCAATTACTCGACTAAAGGAGATTGGTATAGCGTCTTGATCTTCCAATTCTTGAGTCCTTTATCGGAGTTGGGAAGATCCACTTGCGATGTCGAAGTCGTTGTCGTCTTCTTAGCATGGATTCCACTGGCGATGCGGAAAGGAAGTTGGTCGGCACGTTCGCGTATCATCTTGACCCTTGATGGTGAAGCCTAAACCGGTCTTGTCAAATTTGAAGGAAGATCGAGGGACCCCATAATACTACCTTCTTCAACACGAGCATCCTTGATGAGGCCATCCTAGGCGGAACATTAGCATCTTCGGGGTGACGGAGAGTCAGGCATGACTGGTATTGTTTCAAAAGCAGGAGTCTCGAAGAATTCTCCTTCCATCTCGAGTATCGGAATGACTGCAGATGGTGACCATATATTCTTCTTCACTACACCTTCCCTTTCACCGGTATTTTTTCGATGTAAGGTAGAATAGCCCCCATGTATCCAGGCGTCAAGTAGGAGTAAGGTGGACGAATGTCCATGACAAAGTAGAGTCAAAAGTCGGGAACCGACTTTGACAGATGAGCTCTCCAAGCATTCGCTTAGAACCATCAAAAGCTCTCACGATAATGTCACGGGTCTCGAACCAACCTTCGACATCAAGCCGATCAAAGCGGTCTTGGTAGGATATTGAGGCGAACCGTGTCAACCAACACATGAGACAGGTTGTACCCTTGCATTCAAGAGATGTGCAAGGCTTTGTTATGTTTCTTCCGGCAGAGTCAAATCGACATCGAGAAGCCTAGGCCGTTGTTGGCAGCCAGGCTAGCAATACAAACTTCAAACTGGTCAGTGGTAGTGTCTTGCGGTACATGAGCATTTTTCAAAAACTTTACCAAGGCATTAGCATGAGCCTCGGAGCACAAGAGCAAAGCGAGCATGGATATCTTGGACGGAGTCTGTCCTAACTGTTCCACAACATTATAATCACTCTTCTTGATGATCTTCAGAATTTCCTCCATTTCTTGTTTGGAGGTGTCTTTAGTAACTTCCTTTGGTACTACGGTTGAAGGGGATGAGCCACGATTCTTTCCTCTAGTGGGGATATTGATTGGTTAGTGGAATCGAGTCAGATGTCTTTTGGAGGAGAGATCTGGAGAGAATACCCTTCCGATTCTGGTCACCTTACTGGATCCGGTGATGTTATCGATGTCAGGAATAGAAGCTCCAATGGTAAGATCTTCAATTGTCAGAGGATCTTGCTTGACGCCATGATAGTAAACATCACTCCATAGTTCCAAGGGATAGCCTTGTCGAGGAATATGGGCGGTCTTGGAGAAGTGATAATGAGAGGTGCCACTCTAGGCAGGATCGTGAGGAAATCCTTATCGTGTTAACATCGGCATAGTCTTGGAAATCGTCACCCCATCCGGTCGCCTTAACATCTTCAATAGGAATCTTGTAACTATCGTGACGATGTACTTCACCATGTAATCGTACTTTCCTTGGCTGCCCAAGGTATCCCACACGGATGGCACCGTTCGCATTGTCAATCTTCAACTTAGACATTTCTTCACACACGCACGGTGGTTTCGAAATAGTATCTCACGGTTGTCCATCATGCCAGCGTCTTCTCAACCAAGCACAACCATCAGTGCGGGCACCAACGACAATTCTCTGGGCATCTGGATTGACACGACTTGCAACAAATTCTTCTTAACGATCATCGAGGAATGGTCAAGTCATCTATGTTGAAAACATAAGTATCGTTGCCAAACATTGGAACTCTTGTCATGGTTAGGCATAGGAGCATTGATCACATTCGAGTCTCAAGGAGGATCAAATTCAATCGCTTAGCTTCAATCATATCTTGAATCTTGTTCTTGAGCCCAACAATTGTCGATTGTCGTGCCCTGGCTATTGGAATGGTAAGCACACTTAGCATTAGGATTGTATTTCGGAGGAAGTGTTGACATTCGAGGAGGATCCCTCAAGGTAATCACTCTGCGTTCAACATGTGTTGCAAGGCTTGCGAGAAAGGCATGTTGATCTTAAAAGCCTTCGTGGCGCGTTACGCTCGCGTTGTCTCGAGGTTGTCTTGATGTAGGATTGGAGATCACAACTGCCCCCACATTGAGCACGGTCGGTCTTGGCTCGGCTTTTCGACCATACACATTAGCTTCTTTCTTAGCACCAAAAGATCTCTTCGACATTCGAAGATGTCTCTACATGAATCTTCCACTCTTGATACCGACTTTCGCTCGCTTTGTCAATATCATTTCGATAAATCCGGATGAAGAATTTCCAATCGGATGATTGAAGAATGGGCTGTCGGTGTCCCCATGAACATATCAACCAACTCCCTATTGGATAAGGGTGGTGAACTCACTGCTAGATCTCTCACTTCGAGCATACTCTTTGAACTTCTCGTCGCGACCCATAGACATGCTTTGTAGTTGCATGCGAGTGGGTGTCAATTCGACATTGTACTCATCATGAGAAAGCATCACCAAGTCACTCCAAGTACGGATACGGTCACTCTGGTGATAGTACCATTCCAGCGGGTTCGGACAAACTTTCTTGAAAATAGTGCATCCACAACCTTACATCATCGGTGTGGGGTTGATCTTCTGGACATAGGACTTCAAATGCAGCTTAGGGCAAGACATGTCATCATATTTGGCAAAAGTAGGAACTTTGAACTTGGGAGGAATCACAACACCAGGAACAAGACTCAGATCATCAAAATTCAGTCCGGACATTTTCAAGTTTTCCACAGCATTCAGACGGTCTTCAAGTTGCTTGTACTTGTCATCTTCATCAGAGTGTTGGCTATAGTCAGAATGATCCTCTCCTCCTTTCTTTGGCTCACGCTGATCACCTTCATCACCCTTGGTACTCCCTCGGTATGGACACTTCCTTGAGAGCTCGATCCATGACCACTTTTGGACCCCTTTGAACGTCTACCCATGTTGAGGAGACCAACAACCTTCTTCTTCTTGTTGATGAGCTTCTTGGATCTTCTTGGCCTTGGACCAATGGTGAACATCTCTGGCGGACATTACGAGCTTGGAGATCTTTGACAGTCTGTTCAAGAGCCATTTCTGCTAAAATAAATAGCGAGCAAATGAGAAAACCAATCTCCAATGTACCTATGATGCAATGTTATGCTATGATATGCAATGTTTATGCGAATGCAATGCAATGTTTTCAAGGACCTAAGAGATTTAAATTTGTTAAACAAGCAATGAACGAACATTTATTAGTACTTCTCATTATTCTTTTTCTTTTTAAGTACAAGAGATAATTCGAAACAATAAAAGAAAACATAAACATCCTAAAGCTCTAAGTCTCCCATGGGCGCTTCCTCTTGGTGTCGATGTAAGTGTTGATGTTTCGCTCCTCGTGAAGTAGCTTGGTCAACTCTAGAACTTTCTTCTCGCTTGCGTAACACTGAGCTTCAAAGGTATCCCTTTCTTCTTTAAGTTGAATCCAGGATCTCTTCAAGTCTTCAAAATCGGTAGGCATGTCGGGATGGAGAACGCATAGGGTACGTCACCTATAGCAAGGTTCCATAATTCTTGGTAAAGCAGTGAATGGCATCATGAGGTTTTGAGCTCGAGCTCGCACCCATTTGAGGTAAGGTTCCCAAGGAATGGAGTTTTGGTGCCCCAAAGTCTTGGTATCAGTCTTCTTTACCATGCCTAAGCATGTATGAACCTTCGTCGGTAATTCTGGAGATCGTGATTGTAATCGAACACAATATCTTGGAGAAGCATATCATGTGGACTATCTCTTCGAGCAAAACCAAACTGACGTAGAGCTAAAGAAGGGTTGTAAGTAATACCTCCCCTTATACCAAGGAGTGGTACATTAGGGAATTCTCCACAACGCTCAATGAATGTGAAGTCCTTTTGAGAGAAAAGGCTCCAACGGATATCTGAATGAGAGAGTGACATTAATCTTTGAGACCATCTCAACCTTTGTTCATTTTTCAAAACTGATGGAGGAAGGTGCGAAATAAACCACCTTGAAAGTAATGGTATACAACACATGAGAGTTCCTTGTCGCTTAGTAGTACGAGTGTGGAGAGAATGCAGGATGTCTCCAAGTAAGGTAGGCGGGATTACGGTAAGAAACAACTTGATGGCATTGACATCTATGAATTGATCCGAGTTAGGAAATAGAACCAAACCATAAATTAGCAAGGCCACAATGTTTTCAAATGCATGGAAACTCATAACTTTGAGGAATTCTCGGGCTTTCTTAATTAGGAACTTGGAAAGTAAACCCTTAACTCCACTTCTAGTTTCCCAATTGGCTTCAATGTCTGAGCGCTTAAGGTGTAAGGCTGATGCAATGTCTTCGAACTTAGGGACCTTTTCCAAACCGGTGAATGGCATTTGGTCAAGAATAGGTATCCCAAGTAGCTTAGAGAACTCTTCTAAGGTAGGAACCAACTGATAATCTGGAAATGTAAATCAATGGTGTTTGGATCAAAGCTGGAATAGGACATGCATCATATCTTCTTCAAAACCGGAGATAACCAAATCAAGTAGATAACCATGTCTTTTGATGAACCGAGCATGGTCGGAATTTCAAACCAATTCTTTGAGTTGAGAAGGGATACCCATGAAGTTGATTCGGATAGTCTTTCTAGAAGCCATAATACCCTACAAAGCAGAGCAAAGATAAATCCCTAGGTCCTTGAAATAGTTAGAAATGATATGCAATGCAAATGATGTCATGATGTCATGTTTAGCACACACAAACAATTCACACAATGAGCCTAGGCTTAAGGCTTGCATGAGGTATAGGTGACTACCCACCAAAAGTTTGAGTTGGTTCATCCTGTCCTATAATAGTAAGGGTTCTAGGAATCTCACATCACGATCTTTCTCGTGGCGCTTATTTCAATACAACGGCCAAGTGGTCGATCGAAAATGTCCCAAAGTCTGATCTCAATGAGCGTAGCATCAGTATCAACCAACCTTGGTCTACACCAAAGCGGCCATCTCACTACCTTCTAATGGCCAAGATGGGTCAATTAAGGTTCTAAAAGTTTAGTTAGCGCTTGATGACACCACGAAGCCAAATACTATCTTCAACTTGGGAATGAAGAGTATCGGGACAACCAAAGTGTCACGCTAACGTAGCCATCATGTTGACCGTTTAGTTATCGTCTAGCGGTCGCGATGATCTAATGCCACTTACCTAAAAGGAAACCGGATCCGGTGTAGGATCCCCACAAATATAATACCCAAGCAACCCTTAAAGATAAAGCATGCAAGTCAAACAAAAGCAATAAAAGTTATCTAGAAATCCCTAAGGCAATTCTCTCTTTTAGGGTTCTCCCAGAGTCGCGATTCATGTCTTGATGACTTTGTAGGATTTTGTATCCAAATGTGCGGATAGCAAGAGTCACCACCGACTTTTATTTTTATCCAATTAAGGAAGGTAAAAGTAACGAAAAAGACCTTCGTTAGATTACGAGTTCGGAGAATGGTTATGAAAAGGGAAGGTATTAGCACCCCTTTCCATCCGTAGTTATCTACGGGCTCTTAGTTGCTCTAGATCACTTAAAATTGCTTTCTGTGTGTTTGACAAAGATGTTTTGAAAAAAAAAGGCATTTCGCTTTGACTTTGTAATGACTCATGTAGGAGTGTATACAAAGTGTTCGGAAATGTTTTGTTTTTGAAAAGAGTTTGAACTTTGAAAAAGAGTGTGTGGTGTGAAAAGCATTTGTTTTAGAGCAAGCAACTAAGAGACTTATTTACCCACTCAGAATTTGGTCATTTTGTTGTACTTCTACATTCCTTTAGAATAGCGCTAGCCATACCATTAGTTAGTAGGTAGCTCCATTCGTTGGATGTAAGCGGGACATTCGAAGGGACATCGGATGGTCATAGAAAGCAACTTGTAGGAAGTATCCTAGCACATTCGAAGGACTATCATCATTTTCGTAGGCGACAATCGAGGTCAAGATCATGTATTCGGGCGACATCGTGGGTCTTATGATCTTTGTATCGAAGGACTATGATGATTTGTTTGGAAGGCAGCGGTGCTAGAATACCTACGTTCGAGGACATGACCATTTTGAATCGAAAGGCATCGAGAGAATTACCTAAGGGTGCATGTGTGAAAGTGTGTTAAATTCAGATATTTTATCTTGAAGATTAGTGTGAGCTATGTCCAATTATTAGTCTTGCCATACACGCCTAATTACTAGCAATTGATAAGGGTGCGGAAAGTAAAATGCGGAATGTAAAGGTGCGGAAAATAAAACCTACGCTATTACAAGGCTTTGGGGCAGATACATAATTTAAACTTGCGGAAAATAAAACCCTAGATTAAACTATTACAACCCATGAGCAATTACATTATTGGAAAAAATAAACGATAAAAAGAAAACGTCCGAAATGAACCGTGAAATAATAAGAAAATCGGGAAATGCAATATGAATTGAACAAGAGAAAAAATGTTAGAAAAATGCAAATTTTAATATGAGAAAATTAATATATGCTAGAAATAAGATAAATATATTAAAATAATTTTTTGGGATTTTTGGGAAAGATTTAATAATTAAAATGCAATTTATAATGATTTAAATGCAAAAATAAAAATAAAATAAATATGCATGCAAAATTATATTTTTAATTTATTAAATTAAATAAAGGTTTTATGAAAATAATGTAAAAGAAAAATGTTTTGGTAATTTTTAATGCGAATAAAAATCATGAAAGTTAATTAAAATGAATGAAAATATTGAAATAATGTGAAAATATGAAAATAGAGTTTTGTAAAAGTGAAAAGGGATTATACGAACGAGTCGAAAGACATCCCTTTCAAACCTTGAAAACCAATACGACCACTACACCATACGCATACGTGTTTGAAAATGGATTTAGTGGATTTTCACACGTCGCCTTCGTATTGCTCGTCTTCGCGCCATCGATCGTCTTCTTCGTTTGAAAATTCAAAAGCTGCGTCGGCCTTACTTGACGCTATGTCCGCTAATATCAAAATGCAGCACACATAATATAAATGAATTCTAAGGCCATGGTTCGATTCAGAAATCATTAGGATGCAATGGTATAGGTCTCATGGTCCAATTTTTCCTGTATAGAGAAACCCTAATTCGATACCAGGAACCCTAACAATGGTGAAACGCGATTCCGGCCATAGAAATCCAATTGGCTTGCCCAGAAAGCTTGCAAACAACTCACTAAACACAAATATAACAACAAATCACGTTAATAATGCATGAATATGAGAAATCGAAATTTGAAAATTCAAGAACAAACCGAATTCGGTTTACACGATTCTGGATGGTTTTGTGCAAAGTAAAGGTCTGATTCGCTTCTGGAGGTATCAAGGAACCTGTTGGACACCTCAAAAACGATTGAGAATGGCTGGAAGTAGGATTCCCACTTGCTTCAAGAACACGATTTTTTCACTTTTGGAATAGGGTTTGTGAGCCAATTTTTTCCGTTCTTTCTTGATAGGTATGCATCATGTATTTATACTGGATGGATTTGGGATTGAATTTGGAAAGAATCAATCAATATTCAATGGAAATCAAATTTGATATTTCCATGAAAATCAAATCTTCAAAGCTTGATCAATTTCAATCCAATCTTGCCTTTCTTGCTCCAATTTCGAATTTGCTGGCATTTATGAGTTAATTGGACCTTAAGGAAAGAATAAAATCAATTTTCCATTGATTTCAATTTTATAATTTATTTTAAGATTTAATTTGCATTTAAATAAATAAATTACAAATTAAATAGAAAAATAAATCAAAAATTCGTGGCATTGGGCTTGGACACTCTTAATTGTATGAGGAACAAGTTAGGATGAAGAAAAAGTAGGCCCATTTGCAAAAGATTTGATTTTTTGAAGTATCTCTCTTTGTGCATTCTTCCAAAATTGCCCAACTTGTGAATGGTGTAACTTACTCAATTTTCCACATTTTTGAGTGTTCTTGGACTTTTTGGAAAGCTCTAAGAGTCCTCTAAACAATGTCTTTGGTTTCATCTCAATTGGAGTTACCATGCTCAATATATATTCAAAACAAAAAGTTGACTTTTTTGTTGACTTTGAAAATGACCTATAATGTTTTGAGCTATACCTCTCAAATGAAGCATTTTTTGGACATTCTTGTGAGACATGAAGTTGTAGAGAATTGAATTTCCTTCAAAATGAGCTTTGGTGGGAAAATTTCTGAGAATGTATGAGAAAGTTATGATCGTCAAAGTTCGATTGACTTTTGCCCAATACACGATTTTCAACCATCGAGCAATTGTGAGGAAACTTGACTTGTGAAGCTTGAAACTTGACATGGAGAATCTTTGAAGCATATGAGGAGGCATGAAGGCTATTGGAGATGTTGGAAATCCATCTTGACTTGAGAGATACCAAACCCTAGTTTGGGTTGATTGTCTAGGAGAGTTTGTCGATCAACTCTTGAGGAATCCTTGAGCATAGATGTATGAAATCTTTTGAGTAGATGGAGGGCAAATTTTGGGGTATGACAGTTGGCAGCCAGGCTAGCAATACAAACTTAAAGTCGGTGGTAGTGTCTTTGGCACGTGAGCATTCTTGAAACTTCACCAAGGCGTTAGCATGAGCCTCAGAGCATAAGAGCAGAGCAAGCATGGAGATCTTGGATGGAGTCTGTCCTAACTGTTCCACCACATTGTAGTCACTCTTCTTGATAATCTTCAGAATTTCCTCTATTTCTCGTTTGGAGGTGTCTTGACAACTTTGGTATACGGCTCGCAAGATGAGTCGGTTCTTTCCTCTAGCTTGGGAATGGGTTGAATAGCTGGAATGCGAGTTGGAGTCGCAGTGTCTTTTGGAGGAGAGATATCTGGAGAGAACACTCTTCCGGTTCTGGTTACCTTACTTGATCCGGTGATGTTTGTCAATGTCAGGAATAGTGGCTTCAACTGTAAGATCTTCATTGGTCAGAGGGTCTTGCTTGACGCCATGATAGTAAACCTCAGCTCCATAATTCCAAGGGATAACCTTGTCAGAGGAATATGGAAGTGGTCCGGGAGAAGTAATGATGAGAGGTGCCACTCTAGGCACAGAATCAGCAGAGGAAATCCTTATACTATTAACATCAGCATAGTCTTCTGGGAAATCGTCACCCCATCCAGTCGCCTTAATGTCTTCAATAGGAATCTTGTAGCTTTCAGGAACAGTGTACCTCACCATGTAATCATACTTTCCACTTGGCTGCCCCAAGGTATCCCACACAGATGGTGCGGCTTCATTCACATCTTCGATCTTCAACTTAGACATATATTCACACAGCTTCTGCACAGGTGGTTTTAGAAATAGTATCTCACGGTTATTCATCATGCACTGAACACGTCTTCTCAACCAAGCACAACCATCAGGTGCGGATGGGCAACGACAATTCTCTAGGCATCCTAGATTGACACTTGCAAATTCTTCTTAACGATCATCGGAGGAATGGTCAAGTCATCTATGTTGAAAACATAAATATCTTCACCAACATTAGAACTCTTGTCATGGTTAGGCATAGGCGCGTTGATCACATTCGGTCTCAGCGGAGGATCAAACTCAATGCTTAGCTTCAATCATATCTTGAATTTTGTTCTTGAGCCCAATCATCGGTACTATGCCTGGATGTTGGGTGGTAAGCACACTTAGCATTAGGATTGTATCTCGAGAGGAAGTATTGATGTTTTGAGGAGGATCCTCAGGTAATCACTCCACTTTCAACATGTGTTGCAAGGCTTGCGACAATGGCATGTTGATCTTCGTGTCGTGGCGCATTTTGGCTCTTGTCTCCGAGGTTGTCTTGATGTGGGATTAGAGATCACAACCCCCACAGTTGAGCACGGTCGGTCTTGGCTCGGCTTTTTTGACCATACACATCATTGACTTCTTTCTTACCACCAAAAGATCACTTCGCAGCATTAGAAGATGACTCTACCTGAATCTTTTCATTCTTGATACCAGCTTCGATACGCTCGCGTGTCAATATCAACTCGGTGAACCCGGCTGAAGAGTTTCCAATCAGATGATTGAAGAAAGGGCCTGTCAGTGTTCCCATGAACATATCAACCAACTCCCTATTGGACAAGGGTGGTTGAACTCTGCCTGCTAGATCTCTCCATTTCTGAGCATACTCTTTGAACTTCTCATCACGACCCATGGACATGCTCTGTAATTGCATGCGAGTGGGTGTCAATTCAGCATTGTACTCATACTGTCTGTAGAAAGCATCTGCTAGTCACTCCAAGTATGGATACAGTCATTCTCTAGCTGATAGTACCACTCCAACTGAGTTCCGGACAAACTCTCTTGAAAATAATGCATCCACAACTTTCTATCATCAGTGTGGGGATTGATCTTCTGAACATAGGACTTCAGATGACGCTTAGGACATGACATGCCATCGTACTTAGCAAAAGTTGGAACTTTGAATTTGGGAGGAATCACCACACCAGGAACAAGACTCAGATCATCAAAATTCAGCCCTGACATCTTCAGATTTTCCACAGCATTCAAACGGTCTTCAAGTTGCTTGTACTTGTCATCTTCATCAGAGTATTGGCCATTATCATAGTCTTTTTCAGGCTCAGGCTGACTGCCTTCGCCATCACCCTTGACACTCCCCTCATTCTTGACACTTCCTTCAGAGAGCTCTATCTGAATGACCACTTTAGGACCACCTTTGTAGCGTCTACCCATGTTGAGAACACCGACGACCCTCTTCTTTCTGTTGATGAGCTTCTTCAGATCTTCTTGGCCTTGGACCAAGCTGGTGAACATCTGTTGGGCCGAGCTTTCGAGCACGGAGATCTTTGGCAGTCTGTTCAAGAGCCATTTCTGCTAAAATAAATAGCGAGAAAATGAGAAAACCACTCTTCAATGTACCTGTTATGAGATGTTATGCCATGATATGCGATGTTTATGCGAATGCAATGCAATGTTTCAAGGACCTTAGAGATTTAAATTTGTTAAACAAGCACGAACAAACATTTATTAGTTCTCTTTTTATTCTTTTTTCTTTTTAAGTACAAAAGATAGTTCAAAACAATAAAAGAAAAGCATAATAATCCTAAAGCTCTAAGTCTCCCACGGGCGCTTCCTTTTGATGCCAAGGTAGGCGTTGATGCTTCGCTCCTCGTGAAGTAGCTTCGTCAACTCTAGCACTTTCTTCTCACTTGCATAACACTGAGCTTCAAAGGTATCCCTTTCTTCTTTAAGCTGAATCCAGGATCTCTTCAAGTCTTCAAAATCAGTAGGCATGTCAGGATGGAGAACGGTATAGGGTATGTCACCTATAGCAACAGGTTCCATAATTACTAGTAGAATAGGCGTGAATGGCATCATGAGGTTTTGAGCTTGAGCTCGCACCCATTTGAGGTAAGGTTCCCAAGGGATGGAGTTTTGGTGCCCCAAAGTATTGGTATCAGTCTTCTTTACCATGCCCCAAGCGTGTATGAACCTTCGTCGGTAATTCTGGAGATCGTGGTTGTAGTCGAACACAACATCTTGGAGAAGCATATCATGTGGACCATTGATCAGTGCATTTTCATGCACATTCTTCCATGTTTGTATCTAAGAATTTCCTTGTTTTCCTTTGATTATTTTTATGTTTTATATTGTTTTTCTACTTTATTCTATTTTTGCACTTATTTCATTTTCGTATTTAATTTTCAGCATTTGCAGCTTTCGCGGAAACATTTATAACTTGAGCTACAGGAATCAAATTGAGGCGTTAGACCATGCTTTGGAAAGCTAAGAGAAAGATCTACAACTCTCTAGTTGTGGCCAGAATCTGATTCGGACTGTAGCAAGGTTGAAAAAGTCGTTGAAGTTGCAGCATTTTTTATATTTAAGTTTTGGGTCATTTGTTTTGGGACTGAGTTGTGTTTTTGACCCAGTTGGGTTATGATCCGAATCCTTGTCCTTGCTATACCTAGAAGCCGCTACAGTAATTTGAGATGAATTTTCATTATTCAGAAAAAAAATACTTTTTGCTTTTGACGATTATGATGAGGAACTAAACATCCATAGTCGATCTGCTATATTCAGGTTCCAACACTTGAGATTATTATAATGTTAATTTCAGTTTAATTCCCTTTAATAATATTTTGTGTTATTGTATGCTTAATTCGATTGCATGAAATATATTGATTCAATTTGGTTGATTGTATGATCCTAACTTAGACTCATCGCGTTTGCTTAATTCGTTGTTGTGTCTGATCAATCATGTTTGCTTAATCCATGAAAATTTATCCCGTTTGCTTAATTCGGACAATAGGATCGTACATCTCACAAACTTCACCGCACTTGTCACTGGGTTTGTATCCAAATAGGAATAGACAATCTGCTTCGGGTATTAAAATTATAATAATCGATGATAGTAGGAACTGAATCGGTAGATTGACTTATTTTATAATCATTTATTTTAAGCGCTTATTTTATACTTTTTCTTAATCGAACACCAAACCAACTCCCTAATTAATATCAGTATTGTGTCCTTATTGTTTCATGTATAGTCAATAGCATTTATGTTCTAATTATAGGCTAGAATATTATGTCTCCTTATTAAATGTATAGCCATCAATACTAGCTTAATTATAGGATCATGGTCTCTCTTTGTATATATGTGTATGCTACTGATAAATAAAATATAACAAAGATTATACATATTATAATATTCTAACTATTTTCACTTGTATCAGAGTTTCAGAGGCCATGTCGTCGTCTTCTTCTTCTTCTTCCACGACTGGAGGAGCACTCAGACTTCGTTGGGATGTGTTTTTGAGTTTGAGAGGTGAAGACACTCGCCATTGCTTCACCAAAAACTATCTGAATCTCTACTCTCAAGGAGTTCGTGCTTTCATGGATGATGAGGGTTTGGACCGTGGGGATCGTATAGACATCACTCTTCTTCAAGCTATTGATGATTCTGCTGCCTCCATTGTTATTATCTCTCCTAATTATAAGGGGAACCAAAATACATCCTTGTATTCTTTATTTTTCCGCATGTATTGCTTTCATCTTAAATTATAACCAGAAAAAAAGGAAACACGTTTCTTAACTCTTTCACCAAACCAAAAAAATAAGAACAACTTATTTCTAAAACCATATAATTTTTTAAAGGCCTAATTCACCACCCTTCTCTCTCTCTTAGGTGCACTCAATACTTACAATTGGCATAGAACACATTATAGGATAATAAACTATTATCTTAATCCAATGTTGTATTACAAACCTAACTTCAAAGCATATAATGAAGTGCAACAAGGGATATGTATGCATGTTTATAAAGGATGATGTGAGGAAATATGGATATGATGAATAAAATTGATGGTGAATTTGAGGGTTTTAAGAGTAAAATGGATTCTTTGGGAGTGAAATTGCTCAATATGGACTAGAAAATAAGACAACAATTCAATAGTGGAAATAGTTGCAAAACTTTGTTATTCTAGTGTTGAGTTTGAGTTGCAAATCTTACGGTGATATACACCCGAGTTGCAAAATTTTGCTAGTTCTTAAAGTATTTTTCAAATTATATATATATATATATATATATATATATATATATATATATATATATATATATATATATATATACCGTGTGGGACAAGTATTTTGCTAGTTTGAGATTAAATTAAAACACACAATATTACATAGATAATTGATAACCGAAAATTAACATTACACATCGTTACAAACGGGTAATTTCGGATGTTGCAGAATATTGATAATATCGACAAATTTTGAAATTTTCGCATTCACTTCAATCAGACTCTTTGTTTCATATCGGCGAAAAGTACTCCACATAACTTCTAAATCTGCATCTATCTTTATTTCAAAGTTGGTGGACTGGATCTTCAAGTTACTATCAAACGAGGGTGAACGATATTCGAGTTTGACAATGCGTCGATTTCATCCATACATATCGGAGAATCAAGCTTTGCTGAAAAATATTGAGAAAATGGATTTAGGGATATTTTCAGAGATAAACTCGAAAATATTCACAAATGAATCTTCGAATCAAATTTAAGCAAAAATGAATTGAGATGCATTCTAAGATGCATCTCCAAAAATAACTGCGACATTTTTGGGTTTTTAGAAGTACGACTCATACCACAAAGGTGAAAAAAGAAATTGTCTTATTTTATTAGCTCTAGTCTCTTTTTCTTTTTTGACTTTCTTTCTTTTTTGGACTAATTGTTTTGTGTCCGTCTGAATGAGAACTCCCTTACCTTTCATATTTTTGACATATCATGTAATCTTGCTCGAAGACATCTTTCAATACATCAAATTTTGAATATAACAACTTCATAAACTCATTCTTAGTTATATACTCCCTCTGATGCTTAATATAAAAAAAACGTTTATTTTTTTATTCATTGAATAATCAATGTATTTGAATTATATGTAGTTCAAATACATTGATTATTCAATAAACTAAAATAAATAATTTTTTTTTTATATTAAAGACCAAAAATAATGTTTTAATAATAGTAGCTAGATGTCACTAATATGAGGCAAGATCCTCTCCATTTTCATCCTTCTCCATTTTGTGCATTACTAAAGTTTTAATAATATAAATATAATAATGTGATATTTAATAGATATATTTAAATTTATATATTACATATTCTTTTAAAACTATAATAATGGAGAGAAGAAATTGAGGAAAAAAAATGGGAAGAATCTTAACTCCACTGATATATAAGTTCACCGCGTTGGGCGGGAAGGCATCTAGTTTAATTAAATGGAAGGATTACCACTTCCAGTTTCCACTCCCAGAGGCCACAGATGACGCAGAGCTGTCTCTGTCAGACTATTAGTTTACTTTCTCGCTTGGCAACTATGCATGTAAACTAACTTGAGTCTTTTGTGTGAACCAATAAAACAATACAAGTATCAACATGAAGTAAACGCTTTAAGCTATTTACAATTATTTTATTATTCAACATTCTCCACACCATTTTCTTTTTTTTCAATTTAATAATTTAACATTTAATTAATATTTAATTACTAAAATTATTTTATTTAATAAAATTCAAATATTCTATTTCATCTTCATTCACGATACATTAAAAATTTAAATAATTATAACAATCAATAGAATTTTACAAAATATTATATGTGACTCCACTCTTTTTCATTCCATATGTTAAATATTTTTAACACCAATTAATTCATATGATATCCAAGGTCATTGTAAATTCAACACCCTTCTTACATAGCCTAATAGTATGCAATTTCACGTGTAATACAAGATTGTATAGACAAAAATCAAACACCAAAACACAAACAAAGTATCGTCAACCGAAATGATGTCTTCGTCGTCTTCTTTGCCCGGTGGAGCACTTAGGCTTCGCTGGGACGTGTTTTTGAGTTTCAGAGGTGAAGACACTCGCCATTGCTTCACCAAAAAACTATACGAATCTCTCCACACTCAAGGAGTTCGTGCTTTCATGGACGACGAGGGTTTGGACCGTGGGGATCGTATAGATATCACTCTTCTTCAAGCTATTGATGATTCTGCTGCCTCCATTGTTATTATCTCTCCTAATTACGCCGACTCTCATTGGTGTCTCGATGAACTTGTCAGGATTTTTGAATGTAAGAGACTTGTTATTCCTGTTTTCTACGAAGTTGATCCTTCTCATGTTAGGAAACAGTCCGGTCCTTTTCAAAAAGGTTTTACTGATCTTGAAAACAGATTTGATAATCTTATGGTTTCCAAGTGGAGAGATTCTATGAAACTACTTGGTGGACTTGCTGGCTTTGTTTTCAATAACAGGTTTCTCTATTTCTTAATCACCCTTTTTTGTTAAAATCTTTACTAATTTCTTCACCTTACTTATTGTTCTTTTTGTTTCCTAGTTATGAAGGTGAGCTTGAAAATCTGATACATCTTTTGGTGAAAAGGGTTTTGAGGGAGTTAAGTAATACTCCAATGGTTGTCGCTGACTTTCTAGTCGGACTCAACGAACGTGTTGACAAGGTCATGGATCTGTTACAACTTCAATCCAACAATGTCAAGGTCTTAGGGTTGTATGGAATGGGAGGTGTTGGTAAGACAACCCTTGCCAAGGCTCTTTTCAATACTCTTGTTGGTCACTTTGAGCGTAGATGTTTCGTCTCAAATGTGAGACACTCCTCATCTAAAGAGGATGGTTTGCTTTCTCTTCAAAGCAATATCATTAAAGATCTTTCTTCTCAAGAAGGAGCTCAGAGTTTTGTAAGTGATGTCAATGCTGGTATTGCTACTATCAAAAGAATAGTTCATGATAATCGGGTTCTGCTAGTGTTGGATGACGTTGATAATGTAAGCCAGCTTGATGCTTTGATTGGTAAAAGGGAATGGTTTTATAAAGGAAGTTGTATAATCATTACAACAAGGGACACAACTGCTTTGCCTGAAAAACATGTCAATGAGATGTATGAAGTCAAAGAATTGTATGATGAAGAAGCTCTACAATTATTCAGTTACCATGCTTTGAAGAAAAAGGACCCTCCACCAAGTTTTCTGGATCTTTCAAAGAAAATTGTATCTCTTACCGGAAGAATGCCATTGGCTTTGGAAGTGTTTGGTTGCTTTCTGTGTGAGAGAAGGAGGGTGGAGGAGTGGGAGGATGCTTTTGTGAAGCTGAGAACAATTCGACCTGGGAATCTTCATGATGTGTTGAAGATAAGTTATGATGGGTTGGACGAACAAGAGAAGTGTATATTCCTTGATATTGCTTGTTTCTTTTTTCAAATGGAAATGAAGCGCGGTGATGTCATTGATATATTGAGAGGTTGTGGTTTTAGAGGAGAGATAGCTATGACGATCCTTGTACAGAAATGCTTAATCAAAATAAAACATGACAATACCTTGTGGATGCATGATCAAATTAGAGACATGGGAAGACAGATTGTTATGGATGAAAACCATGTTGATCCTGGGATGAGGAGTAGATTGTGGGATCGTGCTGAAATCATGTCCGTTTTGAAGAGTAAGAAGGTAAGTCATTATGAAACATTGCAAAATTCAAAGTTTGATTTATATAAAATGCTTCAAAAGAGACTTTAACCAACAAGTGTCCAAAATCATTTACGCCTGTGCTGCTAGCAGTATGATAAAATAATAAGACTAGCAGACAAAAGTGGTCTTTGAGTACAAACTTTAATAATACAGAAGCAATAGACTAGATAATAATATTACTAACTTTGTTGTTGGGTTTAGTGTTGTGCTATAACAGGACCTATTTTGGATAACATATAAAACTCCATGCTATTGTTTTATATATTATAAAGCACTCCATATGTGTCAATTTTCATAAGATTACAAATACTTCTATCTGATTGAATATTTTATTGTTTTGATTTTGGAAAATGATTATTTTCATGACGAAAGGTTGCATCCCGAGAGCCAACCAGCGAAATATATGATTGGTTCAATTCAATTTTATCCCTCTGATTTTCACCAAAGAAGGAACTTACTGTATATGATACTTATTTAATGTAGGGAACAAGATGCATACAAGGAATTGTACTAGACTTTAAGAAAAGATCAATCATTGTTGGAGAGAAATATGAACAAGTTATACTTGATACGAAATCCTTTGAAACAATGGTTAACATGAGATTGCTTCAGATCAATAATCTGAGTTTGGAAGGCAAGTGTCTTCCAGATGAACTGAAATGGCTACAATGGCAAGGATGTCCTTTGGAATGCATTCCTTTGAACACATTGCCACGTGAACTGGCTATCCTTGATCTCTCAAATGCTGAGAAAATCAAAAGCTTGAGGGCATTGGAAAGTCACAACAAGGTACATGCTTTAGTTATTTGATGCATAATTTTAATCACGAAACTCACAAGTCATAAGGAACATTTGATATATTAGAGCGTGGGTTCAAACTTGCGGTACCCCGCTTCTTCGCACTTTGTGTGTGTAAGTTTCCCGCTAGAAATTATATGTACGGAAAATGACTGACACCTAATTTTTTCTACAAATATAGCATCTTATAACATAACATCACATTGTTTAGCAGGTACCAGAGAACCTAATGGTCATTAACCTCTCCGACTGCTACCGACTTGCTGCAATCCCTGATTTATCTAGGTGTCTCAGGCTGGAAAAAATTATTTTGGACAGCTGCATTAATCTAAAAAGAATTCATGAATCAATTGGCAGTTTGACTACCTTGCGTATTTTGAGCTTGAGGCGTTGTGAAAACATCACTGAGTTACCAAGTGATGTATCTGGGCTGAAACATCTGGAGAGCCTCGTTCTTTCTAGTTGCACCAAGTTGAAAGCATTACCAGAAAGCATAGGCATGCTTAACTCGCTGAAAACACTTGAGGCTGTTGGCACTGCTATAGTAAAGTTGCCCGAATCCATTTTTCGCTTGACCAAACTCGAACGACTTGTTTTAGAGAGTTGCTTATCTTTGAGAAGACTGCCAAACTGCATTGGAAAATTATGTTCTTTGCAAGAATTATCTCTTAATCAATCAGGCTTACAAGAATTACCCGACACTGTGGGATCCTTGATAAATCTTGAGAAGTTAAGTTTGATTTGGTGTGAATCTCTCACGGTAATGCCTGATTCTATAGGAAATCTCGTATCGTTGACAGAACTTTTAGCTTTCTGCAGTGGAATTAAAGAACTTCCTTCCACCATTAGTTCTTTATCCTATCTGAGGGTGTTATCAGTTGGAAGCTGTAAACATCTCAATAAATTGCCCGACTCAATTAGAACTTTGGCTTCAATTATTGAACTTAAGTTAGATGGAACACCCATTAGATATCTTCCAGATCAAATTGGAGACATGAAACAACTAAGGAAACTTGATATTGGGAATTGCAGCAATCTTGAATCATTACCAGAATCCATTGGCCACCTAGGTTCTCTTACTTCGCTCAACATAAACAATGGAAATATCAAAGAATTACCAGCGTCGATTGGATTATTGGAAAATCTTGTTACCTTAACATTGAACAGATGTAGAATGCTTAAACACCTCCCAGCTTCTATAGGAAACTTGAAATCTCTATGTCACTTAAATATGGTGGAAACAGCTATGTCAGACTTGCCTGAAAGTTTTGGTATGCTCTCAAGCTTGAGAACACTAAGAATAGGAAAGAGTCCTAATGTAGTTCCCATATCTGTGGAGAACACGGGCTCTTTTGTGATACCGTCTTCTTTCTGTAATCTGACCTTGCTATCTGATTTCGATGCCCAAGCCTGGGGGTTATCTGGTAAAATTCCTGATGAATTCGAGAAGCTATCATTAATGGAGACTTTAAAATTGGGCCACAACAATTTCCACAGCCTTCCTTCCAGTTTGAAAGGTCTTTCCTTTCTCAAGAAACTCATACTGCCAAATTGCACAGAGCTGACTTCTCTCCCCTCACTTCCTTCAAGCTTGGTCGAGCTAAACGCTGATAATTGCTACGCATTAGAAACTATACATGACATGTCAAATTTAGAAAGTTTGGAGGAGTTGAAACTCACAAATTGTGCGAAAGTGGTGGATATTCCAGGTCTTGAATGCTTGAAGTCCTTGAGAAGATTGTTCCTCAGTGGTTGCAGTGCATGCTCCTCCAAAGTACGCAAAAGACTTTCAAAGGTTGTTACTTCCTTCTCTTTGCCTATAAATACTGATTCAACGAATAAAAAAGTAAGAAAAGTGAAAACTAAGGATCCATTTACTTCAATTTTTACTTTGTATGTGGAATGACATTTGTTATTTTTCTTTTTAATGTTTTTAATGAAAGCAAAATAGTTTTAAAAATAGTTTTTAATTACATTTTCAGAAACCTCCTTAATGCCTTTTCTCTATCATTGCTTATACTTGTAACTCGGAATAATATTTATGACAGGATGCACTGAGAAATTTTCAGAACTTGAGCATGCCAGGAACCAAATTACCTGAATGGTTTATAGGAGAAACTGTAAGCTTTACCAAGCGCAAAAATCTCAAGCTCAAAAGTGTAGTTGTAGGTGTTATATTCTCAATTAACCACAACAATATGAAAAATCAAATCCCTGATGTGGTTGATATTCAAGCAAAGGTTCTCAAATCAGGCGAACAAGTTTTTAGTTCAGTGCTATACATAGGTGGGGTGCCAAGGACAAATGAACCACAAATACACTTGCGAAGGTTCCATGATTACCATGCATTGCGAAGGGAGTTAGAAGAAGCTGATACGGTTTGTGTGGGAAAGAGAAGTTCTCCTTTTGATGAGAGGTTGGAATTGATAAAATCTGGAATTCATTTAATCTTTGAAGGGGATGATGATTACGAGGGAGACGAAGAATCGTTGGACAAAGGCCTACAATCTGTCTCAGAAAGGATGGTCAGGTTTTTTAACACTTATGGTGAAGATGTTGATGCAACTGAGAGTGAAGATAAGTGTCAACATGAATTGGAGCAGGCAAAAGAAAAGCCTCGAACTAGATTACTTGGTGTTAAAGGCAATTCCATTATTCTCTTCCTGTTTAATCTATTCTTTGTGTTGTTGGGTTGGTTTTGGTTTAGATATATGTCAAGTGTTGAGAGAAGTGATTGACTTGTACACAAGAATAGTGTTTGATTAAAACAACATTTGCTCATTCAGATTTACTGTTGTTTTTGGTTTCACATATTTAAGTATAAGTTTTGAGAGTTAATTTGGAGATGAATTCAAGTAAACTAAGAGCTGAATTTAACTTGATTTTACTTCATTTTATCTTACTTCGAAGAAATTAATTGTTTTATAGATAGATTCAACTCGAGCTTGAAAACCTTGGGCGTGATAGTTACTACTTGGGAGCGAAACCGGTAAAACTAAAATTGTGAAAACTTTAAGCACCCTTCTATAATTCCAATAACAAGATATGACTTCAATTACATATTTATTGAACCATTTCTGTTACAATAATCCTTATGTGCCAAAATTCCCTATGGAGGTTGTTGATTGCTTGAAAGAGATGTTGACAATAATTTGTGGTGTCTTCTGTTCTGTATCCTTTAACTGTTGCAGGCTTCAATAAAACCAAAACTAGTTGATTTGAATGTGACAACATTGAATAGCATGTTCTGATTTCAGTCTGTAATGTCAAAACAAAGCTTAGCCTCATCCCAAGGTCCATTGATCTCAAATTTGTACTCCTGAATCCTTATAAGCCAATAAGGACAGACCAAGTTGACAAAAACCAACAAACTAAGTAGCAACACAAATAGCAATCGATGCAGCGTGTACACAAAACTTAATGTCAGGACCATCAAACAAAAAGAAAAGCATAGGTGCAAGCAAAAGGAATATTTTTTAATACAGTATGTAACCAGTGGAGCAAAAAGGAAAACCTGCAATGAGAATAACATGATGGCAAACACATGTAGTCTTGATGGAAGACGAGAAGCAATAAAAACCGAAGCGACTACAGAAGCATTTACGGATATACAACTGGTTAATGCCGGATTCTTCAGAACCCCTGGGGCTTTGACAGTGGATTCTGAATAGTCGTGCAGGAAGAGGTGAAGTATGAGAAGCGATACAGTTACCGCCCAAATGGAATCAGAACTGATGGACCTTGTAAGAGTTTGATAGATAGGAGCCAAAACATATAAACCAGTTATGAAAAATGAGATGTTAAGCGCATAATGAAGGAGAAGACTAAGTGAAAGCCTTTCTTGAGTAAAAAGGAGAACTAAAAAGCCTGAAACAAGAAGACTTATATCAATTAACAAGAGTGAGTTTTCATCGAGAGACGATGAAAGTGTATAGGTCCAGACCAAGACAACAAGAGCAACAATGCATAAATATTCGGAAATGGAAACAGCATCAAGCATCACCTTCAGCATGTCCCTTTTTACAACACTAGCATTCATGACCATTCCTTCGAGAAATGTTTCATCAGTATGATTGTCATCATATCCAGGCTGCATACCGCCGTATGCAACTTTTCTCCATTTGGGCCGAGGCGGAGAAGAGTTGCTACCACCCAAGTCGAGATCCATTGAAACGTATTATTTAATTCCGGATGCAATAGCAGAATCAAATTGATTCTATGTCTAGACCTAATTGTCCTTTACAGCATCAAATCTTCCAATGATATGCATCTCCAAGGTCTGAAAAATAAAATAACAAAAAGTAAATTCAACAGAATAAGAAATAGCAAAGATTATATGTAAAAGAATGAAGGTTTTGATAGCGTATGTTCATAAATTAGGATAAATTCTAAGAAGAGGACACGAGAACGGTAAATTCAGATGTGTGAATTTCAAATCACAAATTGTGAGCAACTAATTGAAGGCTTACAAAACCCAATCATGAATAAGAGAATAACAGCATTGAAAACCCTAAATAATGAAAAGAAAAACAAGATACCTGATAATCTGTTACAGTTTCCCACGGCGAGTCTGTGACTGTGTGGAACGTTGCCGTATGAAGGACTTTGTAAATTACGTTTTTATTTTTAAAATATTGACATGAATATTTAAATGATAAAATTAAATTGAAAAATACTGTAAGACTATTTTAAATTTACACTGCACTATCTTTCATCACATATATATTTAATATATACTGTAATATTTATTTATTTATTTGCATTTTTAATTTATATTTATTTTTCTCTTTTATTTTTTGTACATTAATAATATCAATTTTAAAATATGTCATGTCATTAACTTTACAATATTACAAAATTAAATTGTTCTTAATAATGGTCAGTAAAGTATCAGTTACATATCTGATAGTAAAGTAGATAGGCTTAATAACAATTTTGGTCCCCCTATTATTCATTTTTTTGAGTTTTGGTCCCCTTATTTTAAATTCCGAAATTTTAGTCCCTTTATTTTAGTTTTTTGAGGATTTTAGTCCTCCTACAAATCTGAAGGCAATTTTTAACGACATTGAGCTCACATTGATGACATGTTCGACAAAAATCTTAAATAAAACTAGTTTTATTGAACAATTCGCTACTGAATTGACACTGACACGTCATCAATGTGTTATGTCATTAAAAATAGCCTTCAAATTTGTAGCGGGACTCAAATCTTCAAAAAACTAAAATAAGAGGACTAAAATTCCGGATTTTAAAATAGAGGGACCAAAATCCAAAAAAATGAATAATATGGGGACCAAAATTGCAATTAAGCCAAATAGATATAACTATTTAGATTGACTACAAAATAATTTAAGATAAATTTGTTAAGGCATATGACATTACGAAATTATACATTAAAGAGCATTTAAAAAAGATTGTTTATCTGAAAACTATACATTTAAAATCTTCTTTGGAACCGATTAAAATTAAAATGCCTTTAAAAATATAAATGTTATGTGATAGAAGTATAGGATTCGATTGAAGTGGTTGAGAGTTTGAGACATGTGGACCTTGGAATGAGACTAAGCTTTGTCTTAACAATGCGGACCGAAAGCAATTAAGACATTGAGCTACACTTGTAACCCAACCCCACTGAACATTTGAAGTAGACAATTTCACTCTACACCCTTAGGCATATGAAAATACCCTTCACTTTACTCCAATATTCCAGACCAAATTCTATTTTGGTAAAAATTGGATTATTACCATTTTTACCTCTGCCATTAGGCCACTTTTGCTTTACTCATTTGTAATTTTTTTTTTTTTAAGTAATCTTTGTCATTTCAAAATTCTAACTTTTTAGTCCCTAAAGTAAAAATTCAGACTTTCAAGACCAAGAATACCCTCTACTTTCTCACAATTTGACATGTCTGAGTATAGTGATAGCTTCTAATGCATAACAACCATCAGCAGTTTAGCCTGATCAAGCTTGGAGGGGGATAAATCAGCTCCTTGCGGTTTGGCAGTAAGATCATCTCAAGATTTGAAAGACAATCCAAGCTGGAAGAAAGCCTATGAAAACTGTTTGACCCAAATTTAAATCTGTAATAATATCTACTCAACAGCATCTTCCCATTCCTCCACCCTTCTCTTCCCCAACAGTTCCAAAGGAAAAAATTGCATATGAAAATTTCAGAAAATTGGAAGATCCTTGAGACTGTAAGCAGTAAGCACCACCAAACAAAACTTCAAAATATTATTAGTAAATTAATTTTTAATAGGTTGTAAATAAATGGTTGTTTCCAACTTATACACTATTAGTGCATATATATCTTTCTTCTAATACATGAGCTTTGCTCTGTTTCCAACCTTTTTTTTTACTCATTTCTATTTCCAACAACAAACAGTGATGTAAATCTAACTATCTGCAAACAATTATTTATAAAAATAAACATTTATAATTTTGCAACGCTAAATGAAATGCCAGAGTTTTCTATTTGCTAAATGAAGCAAATTAAAAATCTGTCAATGATACAATTGGTTATGACATGATCAAAATATAAACTAACAGCATTTGTTACACAAACACAAATCTTTGAACATCTATTGGCTTTGTAAATGTTTACCAGATACTGAACTTAAACTGCAATTACATAAAGCATAACACTCTAAACTGAACCTTTGCTCATGCAGCAAATATAAAACAAGATGCTGTTATGATCATCATATGATTTCAAACTTCCATCCTACGAACCTGTTTTCATCGCCTTTCGTGTGAATTGCTACTTTGAGGTAACCACACTTACTGCAAGATCTGTCACAAAAGAAATCAGTTCTTGAGTATCCATGTATATTTGAATGTGCAAATGTTAAATTTCATATACAAACTAAAATAGTGACCCGAGTTCATTTCTTGCAACATGTTATAGAACAAAAATGGAGTATTTGAGGATGATGTTCCTATCAAATGCTATAAAAAGTACTGATAGGTCAAATATAATTGTAGAGTAATATTAAAAATACAACATATCAACCTGTGGAAGCGCATTCAAAGAAGCATCGACAACTCTAGGAGGTTCGGTCCAGGCAAATCAGAACATTGGTTTGCTCATCCAGTAACAAACTAAGCCTTCTCTGGTACAAACTTACAATATATCAATTCAGAACAATGGTTTGCTAATTCATACACATATTAGCTGCCTTCTCTGTTACAATATATCAATTCAGACCATCGGTGTGCAGCATATTTCCTCGATTTCGTTGAAATTTTTCTGCACCATTTCTTCATTGGAATTTAAATTGACCTTGCCAACACACTTTTGCACTCTCTCAACTCCAATATCAAGTAATTTCCACATAACATTTTGAGCTTCTTTATTATTCTGGCTTTCCAGAACTAGAGAGTAGAATGACTTCAAAATAGCATTGCAATATTGAATACCAGCATCATCAACATTAATCAATGAATTGGAGGTAGAATCTTCTCCCAACCCCCTATTTTTGTGCTGATAAATTACCGACCTTGCATTTTTTGACCATCTTTGTAAGAAGTATTGGTAAGGTATTCTTAAAATACCTTTAATGTTATAAATCCGCAAAGCATGACTACAAAGAATGCCCATGGAATCAAACTTGTGGCAGCTACAACTAATCTGCATATTGGAAGAGTCAAATGTCACCGCATATTTCTTATTAGGCATATGGTTCAACATGACTTCATGATATGACACATTATTGGATTGACCAATCTCTATAGAAGTGCTTCCACCTGTCCCTTCCAGATACTCATTCAGAAAAAGATTAAAGGTTTTGTGAGTATATACCATAGATGCATGCCGTAATGTTTCACTGATGTTTATAACAAGTGGAGGATTACTTTGGTTATTTTTGAATTCCTCCTCAACCTCTAAGTTCCGCCACTTTTTCAACATTTTCTCAAATGCCACTAAAAATTGAGCAAGAGTTGTTGTTTTCCCTACAATCTCACCCAACATGCTATTCGTACTCTCAATCCTTTGGCAAGACTTGATACCAGCAGAGAATACACATTTGCTGTAAGCAATGCTCCATTTATGGCGAATTTCATACATATTGCTCAACCATTGATGATCTTGAAGCTTATACACATTAATCATCTCGTCCCAAGTTCTTTGAAATTCTTCTTCAGAATCGCAACCTTCCATGCATTTACTAAATAAATTTTGAAACTTTTGATCAGAAATGAGAGAACCCGAGTGTGAAGGAGCATTCTTAGCTATGTGCCATAAACATAAACGATGACATACATTTGGCATTACCTCTCCAATTGCTTTAGCCATGGCTGGATCCTGAGGTGTAAAGATTGTTTTTGGTTGTTGGTTTTCCATACTCTCCAAAAACACACTGAATAACCAAGCAAAAGAAACTTCACTTTCATCAAACAACAAGGCACAACCAAACATGACATTTTGCCGATGATGATTTATACCAACAAACGGGGCACAAATCAAGTTATATTTATTAATACGACAAGTAGTGTCAAAAACCACAACATCCCCAAAGCAATTATAATCAACTTTAGATTTTCCATCTCTCCAAAAGACATTGGTCAAACGTGATTCTTGATCTAGCTGTACACTGTAATAGAACATAGAATCTTGTGCTTGTTTATTTCGTAAGTGATTTAATACAAATTGAGCATCTTTGGCTTCAATATATTTCAACTTTTCACTACAAACATAACTATGCATATCTTTCAACATTACCCCATGTTTCTTAAATCCACCAACTTCTTCACCTAAACAACTCCCCGCTTTAATGGCATCATTCACCAAGGACTTTATGCGGTCTTCTTTGATATTCGACAAATTTCTCATAGAACGCAACAAATATCTTTGCCCAAGCGGAACAAACTCATGATTATGATCCAAAATCAATTTCGTAACTTTCCACACCCCTTCCTTGGTCACATTAAATCTCACCATAGCTAAACAATTAGTTCTCGAATCCCCTCTTTTATAAGCCACTTCACCGTCCGGTTCATTGTTCTTGAACCCTTGTTTGGAACAATAAAACTCCTTTAAACGCGTTTTCCTTTTCTCGTTGTCATGATATAACTCTCTCCCTTTTCTTACACTAAAGCCCATTTTGAAGGCATGCTCTTGATACAAGTCATAAGCTTCATCTTTGCTATTTACAATTTGACCCAGAAAAATATCTTTGGGTTCTTCAATTTGATTTGGTGGATACTCATTTATCTCCATTATACCCCTAAAAGTAATAAAACATGTATAGGCTTAAAAAAGTCATTTTTTGCATAAAGGTTTTAGCAAACACTCATACCCTAATTCTAATCTACCGGTGGTGATTAACAATGAACAATGAATCGATAAATCAGGGGAAAAGGAAATTTGTATGTTTCATATAGAATTTTAAAAAAATCACATTGAAAAAGAATAGTATGACTTACTGTAGCAGGGGAAGAAGGACAAGGCGAGTTTTAGTGAAAGGTGCCAGCGACCGAACGAAACTTCTCCGGGAAGAACGAGAACGTGAACGAAACTACTTCAAAGTGAGTCTTTTTCTCTTTTTACGCTACATTAAAAGAATTTTTTTTGCAATAACTATATTTTGAAAGTTAAAAAAAAATACACAAATAGCCATGTTTTAAAATTTTTTACGCAAATAATCATGTTTCAGATAACATTTCAGTGGAGGTGTCATTTGAGATGGCTCTAACACTCATCTTTAACACTTAGGCATCATCTTAGATGGTGCATACTCTTGCTTGAAGTCATATGAGATGACGTTTTCACTTGTTTTTTTAGTAGTAAGCGTCATTTGAGATGATTTTACGTGTATTCGTGTTTTCTATAAGTATAACACTTATTGCACTTAGGAGCCATTTGAGATGACTTTTAAAAAAATTGCACTTATGTGCCACTTCAGATGGCGCCTCCTTATAAAAATACAATGTATGCGCCATCTGAGATGGCTCGTGCATGTAGACATTTTCTGAAACATGATTATTTGCGTAAATTTTTTTAAAATATGATTATTTATGTATTTTTTTTCAAAACATGGTTATTGCAAAAAAATTCACATTAACATAAAAAAAATAGAAAGAAAGTGAAGAGAGACTTATCAAACTAATAAGATAAATTTAATAGAGATTTTATGATAATATCCAATAAGAATATATCATTTTATCATGTCATTTAAGTATTTTAAAATTTTTAGTATGATTTAATAAGATATATGGTCACTATTGGTTGACGGTGTAGAAATATTTTAAATATTAATTGCATCTTGTGTTTTCTCAATTTAGTATATTGTTTTTTATTTTATTTTTTTGAGTTTTTTTATTTATATAAATTCGAAATTTATTAAAATAAAAAAGAAGTTTACAAGAATGGGGGACGTAAATTCTGGTTCAATAACACACACACACACACACACACACAGAGAGAGAGAGAGAGAGAGAGAGAGAGAGAGAGAGAGAGAGAGAGAGAGAGAGAGAGAGAGAGAGAGAGAGATCATGTGTATAATCTAGAGAATTACTAACCTTGCGAAACCAAATTATAAAAAATGTGAAATATGAATTGATAGTCACTACACTTATATTATGAGAGAGGTGAATGAACTCGATCGTCAACATGATAACAAATTCACTACCCAACAACTTACGCATAAACTATGGTAAGTAAACATGACCATTTTTGGCTAAACTGTCTGAAATCAATCACAATCAACTAAAGAGGACTTTAATACCGCAACAGTAGTAGATTTGAACCAGAGCAAGAACCCACGAACTACCAGTTGGGTTATCCCTCCTATTTGGAATCGTCCAAATAGATGTGGGTTAGTGGTCCCTGTGTGTAAGCATTTGTTCTTATCTAACAAAGAGAATTAAGTCAATTATTCATTGTGAGAAACAACAAATAGAAAAGTAGAGAATAAAGTAAAAATCACGCAGCCTCATTTCAGCACATGTCAATTTTAACACCCCTTTCTACCTTATAATAAATATAGCATACATCAGAGTTTATCATGCATCTCATAAAGGGCGTCACATTGATTACATAAGTACTCACAAATACCAAATTGCATACTAGTCATGATCATAACACGTATTCAAATTCATGTTTCCATATAATAATACGAAGCATGCATCTCACAATGGAATAATTAATTCATCAATAAAATATAAATGATTGATATTCCATACTACCAATCATATCATAAGTACTAGGCACCAAGGTCAATCATCACATAATCTCATACATATCCAAATAAAAGAGAGTGATAATAAATATCTCTCAAAATAAATCATAACATGAATTCAAATATAATCACCCGTGTTACATAGACCAGAGCAATGACTCACCACCTAAGGAAAGTGAATAAAATAAGTTAAGCTTCTCCAATAGTCTCGTGTGAAGCATCACTATCCTTAGAACTTGCACGATGTCGCATAGAATATCACATACAACAGAAGGGTGAGAATTCACATTATTATCGAAATGTATATAAATTGGAAGCAATATAGAAATAGTTGTTACTTTGTGTGATCTTGAAATGTATTTTCCTCCCTCGTTTTTTGACATAATGGTTCATCTTGTCGTTCATCTTGTAAAAGAGACACAATTGTGCGGACAAGCTTATATGAGATGGATGTACCCTGTTGAACGTTATATAAAAATATTAAAAGGGTATGTGAAAAACCGAAGTCGACTAGATGGTTGTATTGCCGAACGATACATTGTTGAAGAAGCGGTTGAGTTTTGTACTGAATATCTGTAAAATGTTCAATCAATTGGACTCCCCAAATCTCATATTGTTGAAAAAAAAGAAGGTAAAAAGCTAATTGGAAATAAAATTTTGACAGTATCAAGGGTCGAACGGGATCAAGTGCATTTGTATGTTCTACACAATGAGATTGAGGTTGAGTCGTATGTTAAAATGCACAAGGGTGTTCTCCGAGGTTTAAATCCGAATAAAAATGAGAATTGGATAGTACGAGAGCACAATCGAAGTTTCATACCATGGTTTAAGGAACATATTTATTCAAAGTATCGTTCAGATCCCATTTCAGTAAAAGAAAGGTTGAGATGTTTAGCATATGGTCCAAGTTTGGTTGTGTTTTCTTATAACGCATACGCAATTAATGGATACACATTTTATACCAAAGAACAGGATGATAAAAGTACTATGCAAAATAGTGGTGTCATCTTGGTAGCTGAAGCAGTGCACATACCAAGTGTGAAAGACTTAAACCTGAAATTTGCAAATCTGTCATATTTTGGGGTTATCGAGCGCATTTGGGTGTTTGATTACGAGAAGTTTAAGATTCCTATATTTGGTTGCAAGTGGGTTGGAAATAATAATGGCATACGAATGGATAAGTCAGGATTTTTGCAAGTGGATCTTAATAAGGTGGGGTACAAAGATGAGCCTTTCATTCTAGCCTCTCAAGCTAAACAAGTGTTCTATATCACTGATCTGACAAGTACGAAATGGTCTATAGTGCTTTTATCTAACAAATTAATTGATGAAAACATTGGAGATCAAGGTAATATTGGTTTTGACATTGAATCTTTTACCAGAAATGATCAAAATGAGAATGAATCATGTATTAGAAATGATCATAATGAGGGTATTTGGATCAATCCAACCGTTTGCGTTGTTAAGAGACGGGTAAAACATATTCCTACCAAGAAAAGAAAGAGACGTTAGTGAAAAAGATAATAGTATAATTATAGCTTATATCATTCAATAAAATTTAAATATATGTCATTTTATATATATTCAATATATTCACTTCAAATTTCATCAGATTTTCTAAAGACTTATATACACTTCAAATTTCATTAGATTTTCTCAAGACTTAGATTCACTTCAAATTTCATCAGATTTTCTGAAGACTTGTATTCACTTCAATTTTAACAAGATTTTCTGAAGACTTATATTCACTTCAAATTTCATCTAATTTTCTGAAGACTTATATTCACTTCAAATTTCACCAGATTTTCTGAAGACTTATATTCACTTCAAATTTCATGAGATTTTTTGAAGAGTTCTATTCACTTCAAATTTCATTAGATTTTCCGAGGACTTATTGCTAGCTGGAAATTTGTAAAGAAAGTTAAGGGCGTGATTTGGAGGGAAGAATCCTTAAGGTATAAGAATAAGCTAGAGAAGATGTAGTTTCTAAAGATGGTCAGCAGAGTCAAAGTCAAAAGTTCCAGAATGAATGTTTGTTTAAGATAGAACTTTGGCTTAGAAGACCAAAATGTGTCGAACAAAAGCGAAATGACGTTAAAGTACTTATGTCGACACATTGCGTAACGGAAGTGTCGACAGAGGCCCAAAAGAAGAACTCGGTCGAAGTGATGCCGCTGTCGAAGTGGTTCATTGTGGACTTAGAGAAATTTTAGTAAAGAAGTATTCAGAAATTGAAGGCAGTTGCCTTTGAATACACGAAGCGGGAAAGAGTCCAACAAATAGATCGTGGGTGGATACTCTAGAAGTTCGTGGGACAAGAGTTTCAAGCAGAAACTGAAACGTGGGCAGAAGTTACTTCCAAAAGATCAAATCTCAGCCGTTAATCGCTTGTAGCAGTTTTTCTGTAAATTACTATAAATACGTTAGAATTTGTAGAATTAGGGGTGTTCACTTGTACTCCCAAATTACTTGCTAAAACTCTGCTCAATTCCGCGCTAAAGGAAGAAAGAGTACGCAATCTTTGATGTACGTGAATCACCAAACTTTTATTTCAATGCAACCTTTTTACATTTAACTCTGTTTTTATTCATTGTTTTTACTTTACTTCTGTTCGTTGCTTGTCGGTCACGAGTCACCACTAGCATTAGTTACCAAGGCATCTCTTACGTAAACTGTTGATCACGAGTCATCAATAGTCGATTTTCTTTGTGTGGAAAGCCATTGCATTATTTCTCTAGGTTCTGGAAGCCGTTTCTGGGCCAAGGGTAGTTATTTCCAGAAATAGTGCAATTCACCAGAAATCTTAGCACGAGTCTTGAGATCAACTGGTCGATCTCGCTAGTAACCCTAAGTTTTAGGACTCTAGGAGGACTAACGATTGTTTACCATTTTCCACAGTAAACAAATTAGCACACCTGGTGGGACCCAGTGCTAAGTGTTAGAATTTTGTCTTAGAAGTGCATGAAACTTAGGATTGGAAATTCAGCAAATAAGAAACCACCCCCCCTAGGAAACGTACGGTTAAGATGACAAATCATGCGTCCGCGTCGAATGTGGATGAGGTTCCATCTAGAACGCTAGGTGTGACCGACACAATTGTGTCACAAGTAGAGCCATTTCCCCCTTTAAGTAGCAGCATAACTGCTTCTGGGCCAACTACCTCAGTATCAATTCCGATGCCCCAAACCACACCGGTGAGTCCAGGGCCTACGGTGGCCACGAGTGCCATTCCAGATACAACAATTCCTAGATTTGGTACTGCTGCAAATCCTCCTTATGGAATGTTGTATTCTTTAATGGAGGGATGTCAGTCGACCCCTAGTATAGCAGTAATGTCCGACAGTTTGCAGAACACTAACGCCTTTACGTGTAATAGGGCAAGTAGGAAATGCTCGACAAAACCTGAATACTACCTCTGTGGCAGTATTAAGGCAACAGATGGATGATAACAACCATGAGTTGGTTAATATGTTAACTAACCAAATAGGGCATGTGTTTAACCCCATAGTATAAGAATCTGTCGACACTAATAGGCAATCTGCTGAAACAAATCGATAGGTGATAGCGCAATTAACGCACCTTTATAACTTCTTAGGCGCACCCCTAGCAGTGGGCCGACAGGCCCATCCAAATCAACCACCTGGACATGTCCAAAGAGACATGGGGGCAGCAGAAGAAGATACTGTGTATCAAGGTCAAGCTGCAACGCCCCAGAGGAACGTTGCTATTAACCAACCTAGGATCCTGGTACAAAGACATCAAGAAGCTGATCAAGTCCTTGACCAGGTTCGACAAGATGAGTTAGTTGTTGAAAATAATTTGACTAACATTGTCGAAAGAATTATGGCTAGAAATGGTATGAATACAATGCCAAGGCCAACGTATTCTTCCCCACTATCAGAGTATATTCTACAAACCGAAAACCCCAAAGGATGGAACATTCCTAAGTATACTAAGTTCGGGGGAGAAACGGGTGAGTCGACTGTAACGCCCAGTTTATTTAATATTATATTATATTAATATTTTTGAATTATCGATTGACGATTTTTTTAGCGAAGAAAATAATTATATTAATATGTATATCTATTAATATATTTGGCGACGTTTAGTTCGATTCGGTAAAATATTATTCGGACCGATATTTAATTTCCCAGAATTAAATTAATAAATTGAGTTAATAATATAATTAGATGTTATATTTAGTGTATTAAGAATAGATGAGGGGTATGTGAGCAATTTCCTTAAGTTGGCTAGTAAGACATATGTTATATAAAATCATTTCCTCCACCATTTCCAAACACAACACCAAAAACACAAAGTTGAGAAGTTTGGAGAAAAAGCTAGGGCTTTGGTTGAGGAAGAAGAAGAGAGCAAGAAGAAGAGCAAGGCTTGGTTGCTTGGTTGAGGAATCATCAAGAACACTCAAAGCTTGCTAGGTAAGGGGTTTGATTTCCATTTCATTTAGTTAGGTTTGATGGATTTAGTTTGAATTGGGAGAAAAATTGATAGATAGTTTATAAAGTTTTGTTGAATGATTGTTGAAATGTTTAGAAGAGTTGGATTTGTGGTAAAGATTGTGGGTATTGTTATTAGTGTTGTAGTATTTGGATTATAGAATGAAAATAGAAATGAAAATGAAAATGGAAATAGGAAAGAAGACATAGCAGGGAAACAGTAAACTAGAAAATGAAAATAAGAAACTATAAATAAAAATATGCAGGGTATGAAAAACGAAATGGATGGCTTAAGTGAGGGGGGCGCCCACCTCCATTGTGGGGCGACCACCCCCATTGTTGAGGAACCCGCCTCCAATTGGCAAGGGTGAAGGGGACGTGCGTCCCTGCAAGGAGAAGGGGAAATGGAATTTTCCCTGTTTTTCCAATTTTTCCGTAACTTGTGTTTTTTCTGTTTTCTGTCAATTTCCCTGCATAATTTTCCTTTGCAATTAGCTTCTGGTTTTCACCAAAAGTCCCATTCCACCTAGTAATATTTGGTATCCATAAAATATAATTAGGGGATAAGATAGCCGATTAAATTTAGAACCCGATTATGTTCCGATTTTCCGATTTCGGTAAATTCGACGACGGAGCAAGTTGCTCCGAATTCAACAAAAATTAACGTGCTAGCTAAGTTTGACGTGTAGGACGTAGTGGTGAAGTTAGTTTTTCAAAATTGTGAGTTTTTATGGAACGACCCGAAATAGGCTAATTTACGATAAATTATCCCAGATTGCGTTTTAGTCAATTTAAGGCATATATGAACTATCCAATTTTGAAGTTGATGTTTATAAATTATACCGGTAATTAAGAATGGTTTTCGCGACGATTATTGATGTTTTTACTATTTTTCCGTTTTTGGAAATTGGCGGATTAATTGACAATGATGTTTGCGACGGTATATATAATTTTGAATACTTGTTGTTTATGCGATGCGATGACATGTTTATTTGATGTGAATAAATATGGCGATGTGAACTTTATGTCAATTGTGATGAGCGATGATGATATGTTGTTGTGTGGTCTTTATTATTGAGTCGCATACATTTCATAAGCGAAGAGGGCTTTCATGCCAAGCGATGATGGCTTTTATGCCGAGCGAAGATGGGCTTTATGCCAAGTGTCCCTAATTACGGACGAAGCGATGGGTACCACATGCATAACATAGTCGTGTCTCATGGAGTCCATTATGTTTATTTTGGAGTCGGTTATGTTATGTTCGAGTTGTTTATCATTGAGTCTTTAATTGATGAATGATGATTGAATTGCGACGGTACATGATGTTTTGTGTTGATGTGAATATAATGATTATGTGATGGAGTTAAAGTGCTAATTTATACACTAAGTGCTAATTTAAAATATGTAAGCTTAAATACATGTTGACATACTTTATTTAACTTATATCAATTATAATTCCAAACTATCTATATATTCCATCATTTCTTTTAATTATATGTTTTGGAAGTATCTCACCCCTTTACTTGTGTCGCCGTTACCTATATATTGGTAACGTGCAGGTGATCCCCGAGGATGAGAAGGATTAGCTCGAGTCACTTTATTTTGCGTCGTTCTGCTCTGGTCATAGTAACACTCGGGATTTGGGCGACGCCATTATTTTGATAGGATAGTTTGTGTATACTATCTTATGATGCTATAACCATATGTATTGATGAAAACATGATGTGATGTATATTTCGTGAACATATCCGCTGTGCTGTGATTATTCATATGTGTATATGATGAATTGTGAATGAATCGGTATATCCGACTTTTGATGTGCATTATAATGCTAATTGTTGGAAATGCGAAGATGTAATACCTCAATTTTATGTAATGGAATTTTGAAACTCTGATTTTATTATTAATTACGTGGGGTAGAATTGGGGTGTTACATTAGTCGTATCAGAGCAGGTCGGTCTGTCTGGCCAAGTTGTTGAGTTTGTTGTTGTCTAACAATCAAGTATTGTTATTTGTTGATTCTAATACTTTTTTTGTTGTGAGCAGAAGTTGTTATGGTTGGGAGGAATGCTGGTAGGAATGCTGGTAGGAACGATGATGCTATTGCTGCTGCTATGCAGGCGATGGCTCAGGCTTTCCAACACCCGCCAAATGCTGACGAGAACGCTGAGACTCGTAGTTTGGCGACCTTCCAAAGAGAGAATCCCGCTACTTTCTACGGGAAGTATGATCCTGAAGGTGCTCTAACCTTGTTGAAGGAGATTGAAAGAATCTTCCGTGTGATGGATTGCACTCTTGCGCAGAAAGTCCGTTATGGTACTCATAAGTTAAGTAAAGAGGCTGATGATTGGTGGGTTGACACCCGTCAAAGGCTTGAAGTTGCTGGTGAGGAAGTAACGTGGGAAGTTTTTCGTAGGGAGTTCTTCAGGAAGTATTACCCGGAGGATGTTCGGGGAAAGAAGGAGATTGAGTTCCTTTCACTGAAGCAAGGGAACATGTCTATCACTGATTATGCTGCGAAGTTTGTCGAACTGGCTAAGTTCTATCCTCACTTTGATGGTGAGGGTGCTGAATTTTCTAAGTGCATTAAATTTGAGAATGGCTTGCGTCCTGAGATCAAGAAAGCAATCGGTTATCAGAAAATCCGTGTCTTTGCGGATTTGATTGATAGCTGTAGAATCTTCGAGGAAGATAGTAATGCATACTATAAGGTTTTGTCTGATAAGAGGAGCAAGGGTCAGCAGAGCCGTGGGAAACCTTATGATATCCCAGTGGGTAAAGGGAAACAGCAAGCGTTTCAAGGACGAAGGACTAGTGGAGGAGATGCTCCTGCTAGTATTGTTTGTTACAAGTGTGGGAAACCTGGCCACAAGAGTAATGTTTGTCGAAGTGATAGGAAGACTAAAGAGAACGAGGTGAGGTGTTTCTGATGTGGTGAAACGGGTCATGTGATTCGTGATTGCAAGCATAGGGACGTGGTCTATTTTAATTATGGTGAGGGAGGTCACACTAGTCCTCAATGTAAGAAGCCTAAGAAGGCGCAAGGAGTGGGGAAGGTGTTTGCTTTGTCGGGTGCTCCGAAGGCAAACGAAGATGGTCTTGTTCGAGGTACTAGTTTCATTAATAGCATTCCCCTTATTACTATTATTGATATTGGTGCTACTCATTGTTTTATTGCCGCTGATTATGTTAAGAGATTGGGTCTTACTTTATCATCTCTAGATAGAGATATGGTGGTGGAAGTTCCGGCTAAGGGAACAATTACTACTTCTTTTGTGTGTGCAAATTGCCCTTTATCAATCTTTGGTAGAGACTTCGTGGTGGATCTCATTTGTTTACCGCTTGTTGGGTTGGACGTGGTTTTGGGTATGGATTGGTTGAAAGCTAACTATGTCCATATCAATTGCTATGACAACACTGTGAGGTTTTCTTCCTTAGCGGAAGAAGACCAAACTAGGTTGATGTCAACGAAACAATTGAAGGAGTTCATGAAAGGTGAAGCATTGGTTTTCTTGGTAATGGCGACTCTTTCTGTGGAGAGTCAATCTGTTATTGCAAACTTTCCGATGGTGTGCGACTTTCCCGAAGTGTTTCCTGACGAGATTCCTAGTGCACCTCCAGAAAGAGAAGTTGAATTTTCTGTGGATCTTGTTCCTGGTACCAGACCTATCTCTATGGCGCCATACAGGATGTCCGCATCGGAGTTAGCAGAATTGAAGAGTCAATTAGAAGATTTGCTCGAGAAGAAGTTTGTTAGACCAAGTGTGTCACCGTGGGGAGCTCCTGTATTATTGGTAAATAAGAAAGATGGTAGTATGAGGCTTTGTATCTATTACCGTCAGTTAAATAAAGTAACTATCAAGAATAGGTATCGACTTTCTAGGATTGATGATTTGATGGACCGGTTGGTTGGTGCTCGCATGTTTAGTAAGATTGATTTGAGATCGGGTTACCATCAAATAAGGGTGAAAGAAGAAGATGTTTAGAAAACTGCTTTCAGGACGAGGTATGGACATTACAAGTATTCGGTGATGCCTTTCGGTGTCACTAATGCACCGGGAGTATTCATGGAGTACATGAACCATATTTTCCATCCTTACTTTGATAGTTTCGTGGTTGTTTTTATTGATGATATTCTGGTTTATTCTAAATCGGAGGAAGAGCACACATAGCATTTGCGCATTGTGTTAGAAGTTCTGAAGGAGAAAAAGCTTTATGCTAAGTTGTCAAAGTGCGAGTTCTGGTTAGGTGAGGTGAGCTTTTTAGGGCATGTCATTTCTGGTGATGGCATTGCAGTTGATCCTTCTAAAGTTGATGTTGTGTTAAGATGGGAAACTCCTAAGTCTGTTACCGAGATTAGAAGTTTCTTGGGTTTGGCTGGTTACTACAGGAGGTTCATTGAAGGTTTTTCTAAGTTGACACTTCCTTTGTGTCGCACCCCAAAATTTACCCTCCTTATCATAGGTCTTCTTGGATTTTTTCTTGCAAGGGTATGAGTTCAAAAATGTGGACTTATTGATGTCTTGGTTCTAAGTTAGCTCGCCTTTTGGCCTGGTATATGATTAAAGTTCCCCATGTTTGAGATGAGCTGTAGTGCAATGGTTGGAATCGCGATCGTGACTTTCTCGCTTAATTCATCTGGTGTTTTGAGCCAAATTTGAAAATTGAAGTTTGAATTTGAGAACGTTTAGAATTTGAGTTTGTGGCGGATTATCTGATACATTAAGTTTTTGATTCGTCGGAAAACTTATATGGTTATTTAATACAAGCAAGGTCTGAAACATCTCATCATGCTTTATTTTTTTGTGTCAACCAAGATTATTTCAAACGGTGGTTCAATTGATTCAAGAGATTTAGAGCGAATATTTCGTGCGGGATTAGAAGTGGTAATTCAAGAATGAAAATGCCGAGATTCATTGTGTTGAATTTCTCAGAATTCATAATTTATGGTGTTCATCATTTATTCTGTTTCAAATACTTCATTTTGGGGTTTATTTCAAATTCATGATCTATGCAAGTAATTGATACTCATTCATCTCAAGATACAAGGTTGGAATTTAAAAATTCAATGTTGGAAAGAAGTTCTTGCTTTTATTTCATTACAATCTTGAACTACAAGTTACAAAGGCTACACAAGAATACAAAGAGATCTTAATTCTAATGCTATGAGTTTCTAAAAGTTTGTCGAGCGAGTTGTTGTCTTTCTCCGAGCCATCCTTATCAATTGTCATCTTCCAATTTTGCAAGATACCGGAACTGCCACTTGCTAGCTCCTACAAAAAACAGCCATAAACAATTTTAGGGATCTTCCATGTTATCAAATTGATGTCAAAATGGAAGGGCAAGGTTTGTACAAAATTATTGAAGCATTAACAGGCAGAGTACAGGAGGGTTTCAAGCTCAATTGATATTGCATCGCATAATGTCAGTAAGTATTCGAGGCATGCGGAGGCAACACTAACAGTTTCATGTATTACGACAATTGCTCAAAACTAATGCAAGCAAGGCTCGAATTGAAATGGCAGCACAAGAATCACACAATTTAATGCATTCGAAAGCAATAATGCCATGCCCAAATTCAATCCATAAAATACCTAACAGCAACATCATTAAAAAATCCGCGCAAAGTATCAGTTACAAAGTGATATACCTCTATGTCCAAGCCTCCAAAGGTCCAAAGTCACGATTCTTCTACTATTCCACCGTTGCCATCATTCATGAAAAAAAAAACAAGACAAGAAGAAGTGATTAGCATCAAGTCATAATGATACGAATTTTAAGCAAGAAATTAAGGGAACAATCATCTCTCAAGCTCATCATTAGGATTTGTGTCAAGGAATCAGATTAGAGGGAGGGTTTAATCATGTTCAATGCCTCATAATCTGAAGATTAATTATAGGCTGGCTTTCCTAATTGCAAATCATAAAGTGTTACTTTAGTTCACAAGAAGGAAAAGGGCAAAAAGACAAATTAATCCAACAGGGCAGCAATGTAAATAATTCCAACAGTTATAATCCAGCAGTCCAACTAATCCCAACAAGTACAATTAAAGGCAACAGGCAGCAAGATCCCAAGGCAAACATACAGGTCTAGACAAGGTTATCAGCACCAGCATTAACAGGGTATAACAGAGCCCAAAGGGAGTTAATCCAACAGTGCAAGCAACAGGTGCAGCAGCATTATCATAAGAAAAAAGAGTTTTGTTTTTCACCTAAAGTAAAAGGGGTAAAAAACAGCCAGCAATGATGATGATGACAAAAGGAATGCAAGCATACATCCATTCTTGAAACACAGTATCAGAAAATGGGAGAAGACCAAGATGTTAAACAGAAAAAGGGAAAAGAGGATCAAGAGCATTATCTGTAAGACAATTCTAAAAGGAGAAAAGGGACAAGTGTATTAATTGCTCCAAGGCATAGAGAGAGAGGCAAGCATCAGTTTTAGCAGAAAAATAGACAAGGAGTGTAATATTGGTTATATCAGTTCAAACAGGGAATATAGAAAAAATGGATGATCTGTCTTCAAAACAAAAACAAGAAGCAAGCAACAGTACTGGCAGCCACAGAAAAAACAAGAACAATATCTGTTTTTAACAAGCAAGCCATCAGTTTGAAGAGGGGAGTGTAGTATCAGTTTAAAAAAAACACAGAAGAATCTTGCAACACACAGAGCATTTTCAAATCCAAAACCATTTTTCCAAACCATTTCCAAACCCCAGAATACCAGCATCAGTTCTAATTGTTTCCAAACCAGAAATACATATTCTAAACCCAGTTCTAATCCTAGAAAACCTAAGCCAGCAAGCATTATTCATCACTTTCCCAACCAAATACCTTCAGATTATTTGTTTTTCAGAAAACATGTTCTGACAGAGAAAGAAAACGAGGAAAAGATACAAAGCCAAGAACAATCTCACCCGAAGGGCAACTCAGAGCCGCCGCGCCACCACACACGCCTCCAAGACTGTAACCTTCACCCTTGTCGAATCGCGTCGGAGAGTTCTAGGTTTCAAACCCTTTTGATTTCGCCAAAGCTCTTATACATCCGCAAAACCAACATAGGCATCGTGGTGAGAGGATCGGCGAACAAAATGCAAAAGTATTGAGGGTATGGATTGCGCCGCAGCCGAAACCGCCGTGAGGCGATTTCCGGCGCGGCCGTTACGGTTTCAGAGAGACCACAGTGAGAGACCACAGCGAGAGACCATGAGAATCGGTGAGAACGTGAGAGACGGAGGATTTCTGGGTTTCACTGAGGAAATCGAGAGGGAGTTGGAAGGCATGCATCGCGTTTCATGAGGATGATGAGATTTTTCCTTTTGCTTTTTGTTCTGTTAAGAAATTAAGATTATCAGTTTATAATTACTAATACCATTATATTAATATTTACCATTCTTATTTTTTTTAACTATTACTAATACTATCATTATTTTGATTATCATATTATTATTATTATTATTATTATTATTATTATTATTATTATTATTATTATTATTACACTATCATCATTATATTATTATTATTTTCATTATTACTAATATTATTATGATTACTTATATATATTATTATTACTATTATTTATTATTATTGCTATTATTTATTATTATTCTTATTTTCTTTAATTAATAATAATTACTATTACATTTTTTTATCATAAAAATTACATATACCCCAAAACCCAAAAAATAATAATAGTAGTGTTAGTTAGTTTTTTTATTTATTTTTAGGAAATTTTTAGTATTTTCTTTTCTATTTATTTCCCATTTATAAATTTGTACCCCCATTCCCCACCTGTTGTAATAGTTAGTAAATATTATCGCTTTATCATTTAAATTATTCACAAAGCATGAACCAAAAATATTTTTCCAACTAATACTCGTGCGAGCCATTTTTAACCCTGAGTTGACAATGCTTTGAAGCGTTATAACGGCTACACATTTGTGCACACACCACGCTTACTCTTGGGCTTACAATGAAACTTTGATTGATTAGTTAAACATTATTTAATTATCTAATTAGGTTATTTAAAATTAATTGGTTTACCTAATTAATTTTATTAAACTAATTACTTGATTAAGTTTCGTTTAATTAGTCGATTAAATTTATTTCGCGCATGCACCTACACAATGTAAATCATTTATTTGCGCAAGCCACCTTGTATGGGCTTTTAATTTATTTACTCGCTTTCTGTAATACTTGTATACAATTGCTTGTTCGTTTCCATTATCACCCTTGAGTCCACATGCTTAATTAACTATAAACCGCATTTCCAAAACACTTTCATAATTAAATTACAAACCTCGACCCAACGTCGAGTGCATTTTCTAAATTCTTTCATAAAGAAAACCCAAGTGTTTAAGCCGTTGGATGCTAGACTAATTGTTTAAACACTTGCAAAAAAATGAACTTCGAATCTTTAAGTCGTTGGATGCTAGACTAACTGCTTAAAGATTCTCAATAACGTGAACCTTGTTTCACCTCACTCTTTCATAAGAAAAAACTTTTGGGATGATAGACGACTCGATGAGCATTGAGCTCATCTTGTTTCTAGTATTTGAATCGTAGGATGCTAGTCCTATTGTTCGGTACTTTTCACCCACATAAAAATCAATTCAACTCATTCAAATTCTTTTATCGCTCATATGCGATCGTAAAAAACTCTTTTCGGATAAAGAGAGTGTAATAGTCGTTTCAAATACGAACGAGGACTTAAGCTTTTCAAACAAACAAAATAAGTCCTAGTTCAAAGTATTTGAAATGTCTAAACGCACGATTTTTCTTATAAAATCAATACAACAAACTTAAAACCTTTTCGAGAGGAACTACAGAGTTTTGACTTTCCCATTGCACGAGGGAATATGTAGGCACGCGGTTTTTGAAACCGTGTCAAACTCAAAATAATAACAAACAATTTCTTTTCCTTTTGGTATTCATAACTTAGCAATAAACACACACACAAACGCGTAGAATTAAATGGGTCCCATCGAGTACGATGGATGTAAGGGGTGCTAATACCTTCCCCTTACATAACCGACTCCCGATCCCACTTTTTGGTCACGTAGACCGCCTTATCCGCTTGTTTGGGGTTTTATCTATATTTTCCCGTTCTTTTTGGAACAAATAAAATTAGGTGGCGATTTCACAGTTTTCGAGAATTAAAAGATTTTTGAAAATCGAGTTGCTTCAGTTGGCGACTTCACTGGGAATGTTTTTAAAAGTTATTTTTGACTAAGCGAGTCAACCCTAATTTAATTCTTCGCTTGTGTGTTTACTATTCATTGCCTAATATTTCTTTATATCCTGTTGATATATTTTGATATTGGGGCATTGTTTGATTATGGTTCATAGATAAGCCCAATACCCAGGCTTCTAGGAAACATAAGTTTAGAGTGGTTGAGTAGCTTAGGTCCATTGGACATCCGTGTTCCTTGGATCGACGTGAAGACCACAACTTAGAGTTGGTCTTTTTAAGGGAGTTATTGCACAATCGTGGGACGATAATTCTTGGACAAAGGGCCTATAACTCTAAGTATTAGGATGTCCAAAACCAACCGACCGCTCAAATGATTTTTTGAGTATCCCTTTAAGAGCTTCTTGAGTATACTTTTGGAAGTATTATCCCCACATAGTCCGATCGCGTGGTGATAATATTTCTAAAAAAGGGGATCTGAGATTCCGAGAGGCATTTAGCATAAAAACATTAGAACCAACCTTGTTTTGGGGAATTGTGGGTAGACGTCGAAACCATGTCCGACCGTCCTTTTAAACCCTTGTGCTATTTGGCTTTACATATGATCTTGCGCATAACATTAATATGTATCGCGTCACATCGCATTCTTACGTGCATCACCATCATGTTGCATTCTTACATGCATCACCAACATTGCATTCTTACATGCATCACCCTCATACGGCATTCTTACATGTATTATCATCATGTGGCATTCTTATATGCATTACCATTACATCGCATCCTTACATGCGTTGCCATTATATTACATTTGCATTCTTTCATACATTGCATGCATTTCATCTTCATCAGAAGCTCATTTCATTTCTTCTGTCCAGAAACATCAAACTGTCTACTCGACACACGTTCAGAACTTGAAGGATGTCTCAGAGGACTATAGACGAGCTTCAGCGTGGTCAGGAACTTTTGAAGGCAGAAGTTAAGCACTTGAAGAGTCAGATGAGTCTGGTCTTGGATCTCTTGCAAGTTGTGTTGAAGAGAGAGTGCAACACCGCACCAATCTCCGCAAGTTTGGTTGCTGCTCTATCATCTAATGTCTCCATGAGTCAAAGACATCTGCATGTGGCGAACTCTCCAGTTCGAAATTCTCCTACTGAGTATCATCCTCGGCCTTCACCTTCGAAGATTCCTCGACAACAGCAATTGCTTGCTCCCCGATCGAAGAAGAAGGATCCAAATCAGCGTATTAATCCGCATTATCGCCGATATGCTCAACAGGATATTCAACCAATCCCGATATCATATTCTCAACTATTGCCTTACTTAATTCAGAGTGGTGTTGTGATACCAAGGGAATTGAAGCCAGTGCCAGGGGTTGCTAAAGCTTGGTTTGATGAGAAAGTTAAATGTGCTTTCCATGCTGACTCTGTAGGACACGAAACTGAGAATTGTTCGGCCTTCAAATGCACAGTTCAGGAACTAATTGATGATAAGTTTCTATTTTTCAAACAGAATGGATCGAGCTTAGACATTTTGCTTGCAAGGTCTAATCATAGCAATTTTGTGGAAATTCCAAAACTCATTGGGACAATTGCCTGCCAAGAGGAAGTTGAGACTTTGAAGAGTAGTGATGAAGTAGACCAAATGATCACTTCAGAAAAGGTGGTAACCTTCAGCAAAGATATCTCAAATTCTAGCAAAGGGAAGTCGGTTGCAACACCAACTCATTATCCTCCATTACCATCTTTCAAGTCTTTGCATCAACAACTTTTGTCTGATCTTTCAGAGTCAGAACTCTCAAAATCAAACTGTGCCTCGGAATAATTTGGAAAGAAGGAATGCTCCTCGTGATCCCATTCCAGTTACCTACAGTCAACTGCTGCCATATCTGGTTCAAAGTTCATTGGTGGTTCCCAAGTTTCTTAAGCCACCAAAGTTGTTTCCGCTTGGATATGATCATAATGCACGATTTGGATACCATGCTGGTACAGTAGGACACTCGACAGAGGATTGCAACGCCTACAAAGCCAAAGTTCAACAGTTGATTGACCAGAAGTACTTAACTCTTCAGGGAGGAAACCTGTTAGTGAATGGCAACCCTGTACTCAAGTGACTGCCAAGACTACTGAAAGTCATTTGAATCAACAAGTCAGGACGGAGCCGAGTCTCCTCAGCAACGACAGTCTTGTATTTCTTTACTGCATTTTCATGTGTACCTTGTTTAATTGTTTAAACTTTGTTTGCATGTAGAAACTTGTTTGTTTTTATCTTAATGCAATGAGTATGTTTGTCTTGAAGTAATCCATTTGTTGTCAATTAATCCATTCGTTATCACTCTTTAAATTGATTTGCGAGCATTTTGATACCAACGTTACCAACTCTTTCGCCTAGGCAAAGATTGGAGGGAGAATGACGATAATTGAAAAAATGCTAGATCTCTGAATGTATGCTTTTGAGTAAAACCTTGCTGATGATGTGCAGGCCTTATTTCAAATCCCTAAACACCGGAGTTATAAGGGAGATAGACCATCGTTAACCCCTTTGAGCCTTGAAGCAGGAGTTTCTTTTCTGTTCACAAAAAACCCTCATTTTCTAACCCAGGGACGGGTAGTGTTCAGTTAATCTGATCGAGCGTTCAGAACTCATCAAGAGAGTGTGCATCAAAAGATACAACAATGGTTATCCTTCAAAAGGTTGAGGAAGGTCAGAACCACAATAGTCAACCTTCATCTAACAAAGCGTGCATCAAAAGAGAATGATATTATGTTGGGTATCTCTCGCACATCGAAAGGTCGACAGATGACGACACCGCAACGGTTAACCTTCATCGACTCCAAGACTCAGACAGTCACAAATGCTTCCAACAAATCGAAAACAGTGTGAAGATCCACGACTTGTTAAAAAAAAATGATGAATAGAAAGAGACAAAAAGCCCGCTAAGTCGGAACTTAGTAATAAGTCGCTTAGGTAAAAAAGTCAGGCAAGATTTGGAAAAGCAAAAAAAATCCCGAAATGCATTTTCAAAGAAGTTCTCAACAAAGAACAAGTTGTGTGGTCAAGTACCAAAAGACCAGGTGGGTGTCTGTTGTGTCCGAGAAACCCTATATTGGTTCCTCAACCATCATAGCGCCTCTCGAAAGATGAGTGCTCGTATCAGGATAGTTGAACTTAGGACTGAAGAACATCATGGAGAATGGGCGGGCACCAAATATTTTGAGCCTAAAAATCTTTTTTTCTAACCCGTGAACCGGACCACGTTACAACCCCCAAAAGTCCTAATTGAAGCATGGGTTAATTCAAAAGCATACAACGAGGAGATCGCGTTTACCTGACTCCTACAGTGCGTGCTAAGTATCTGTGTTGGTATCATATGCTCGTCTTATCTTTCAAAAAAAAAGTTTTCAGTGTTGCACTCTAAAAGTGTTTCATTCACAAAAAAAATCATAATGTTTTTCATACAAAACTTCAAGATGCATAAATGTTGCATTATAATTGTCACAATAAACATTCTTCTACATGTAAAACAATTGTTTGACATTGAAGAAGTTCTCATAATGAACATCAGTGAAGAGTTTAACTTTGTCCAAAGAAGAGAAACTTGATTTTTCTGTTGAGTTAGCAGTTATTTGTATCAAGGGGCAAGACACTTAAGGACTCCTTTGAGCATATCACAAGTTGTCTTCTCAAGATTCTGTTAATGTAGGGGCAATCAAATCGAAATTCAGCTCCTCGAATTTCTGCCAATCTGGGGCAAATCCTTAAAGTGCAATCATCAATTGAGTTAGTCCTTCTCAAAAGAGCAGTTAGCCTGAGACAACTGTCATTCCATGTTTCAGTCAACTTGAAGCAATCACCTCGAGACATGGGAGTCTCTCTAAGGCTGTTGACAGTGGGGCATTCTGCTTCAATCTTTTTCGAACTAATCGTTCAGTTCCAATCAATCTGAGACAATTACTTCGACACATTTGAAGCCTTCTAAAAAAAAGGAGCTCTCAAGTTAGTCGCTCACTTGTTGTTGATCTGAAGTAGTTACTTCATAATGGTGAAGCTCTTGTAATTGGAGCAAGTGTTCATTCAAGAATCAATCAGCCTGAAGCAATTACTTCGAGACGTAGGAGTCTCTCTAAAGCCCGTTCTAGATCAAGCCTTCCCTATGTTTGCATAGCAATTTTTCAGATGCAATCAATCTGAGGAAAATACTCGAGATGTAGAAGTCTTTCCAAGACTCATTCTAAAGCAAACTTGCTGAAAAGATTCATCTGAAGTAACTACTTCGAGACGTTGGAGTCTCTCCAATGTTCATCCTGGGGCATGTCGGCCATCTATGCAAAGTCTGCCACTCTAAGATTTGATAAATCTAAGGAGGTTATTTTGAGATGTGGAAATACCTCCAAAGCTCCTATCAAGGCATGATATTCCCATATCAGAATATCCAGTTCCTTTGATGCTGATGATCAGTAAAGTATTGCGTCGGAGTACAGGATGCCAGGGCACTCCTTTGCAGGAAAGATTTCTGGAAGGTCTAACAGACCGGGGCAGGTTGAGATTCTGAAGTCGACATATCTCTGAAGTGCAAAACCTAATGCAGCTGCATTCCCACACATGGGGCACGCCTCTAATCATCATTATCTGATCAGTTCAGGAGTTTGCTATTCTTCTTTCTACAAGAATTAGCATTGCAGCCCTTCCAGCGGCAATTCAATATGTGGAGCTTGGTCAATCATCTTGTTGTGCCATGTTCTTTTATCCTCCGGACTAACGGTGTCGAGGATTCAGTTTGATAGCCAGTGCATTAACCATTATATTCATGCATTCATTCATTCATTCATGCATTCATATCATATACTACATAGCACATTCATTCATAAACCTCAGCCAGGACTTGGGATGTTTCAAAATCTGCTAGTGATGCTTCTCAGCAAGATCATAATTTGGAGACTATTTTGAATGACAAATTCAGTTCTTCCGATCACAAGTTTGAGGGCTTGACCATAATTGGTCTACAACGATGACGATTCTCAAATCGAATCTATTCCAGAGTGATTGGGTCTCCCCAAGCAAACTCTTGCATCAATGAAGCTTCTTATTCGGGATTTCCCCAATGATTCTTCTTCATAGCGTTCCTTTTAAAAAGTACACCATTACAAGAAGGAGACTTTTCTCAGATGACAATCTAGTTTTTCTCCCCAGTGCCAGGAGAATGCTTGTGTGAAAGACAATCGACAATAGTGTAAATTCTCCAATGAAGTCTCTTCCTCAGAGAATCGATCGATCATCCCCAGTGAACTCTTATTACAACAAGATCGTTCAATTGGATTCCCCAGTGATGTCTTCCTTCTCTCAACAGTATCAGGAAATCATACACCATTTGCATTAGAAAAAAAAACATATCATGCATATCATACCCATGCATTAGCTTCGGCTATCTGTTTTGCAGGTTTTTCAAACTGAAACTAAATATCCTCGTAAGGATCAAATTTGAAGGATTAGTTCTCAGACGATGAATTATCCTCTATCCTACAACACAAGTTATATGCTTGTATGGATCTCAACAGCTGATGGTTTCTCCAGTCGAGATTTCTCCCCCATCGAAACAGTTCTCTCTTCCAGGTGGACTCTAATATCAGCAAAATTATTCAACCGGGAATCCCCAGTGAATTTCCCACATGGTTTTCTTACGAAGTTTCCCCAACGAAGCTTATTTTACTCCCCAAGTGAGTCTCCTTCAGAAAGGATTACTACAACATTATTCCTGGTATTTTCAAAGATTTCTTTCAGACAAGAATCTTCTCAGCAAATACTATTGGCGGTGGCTTCCACAATATACTCCTCTGAGTTGTTCTCAGAAAGTTACAGCAAACTTCTGGTGTGTTTATTTCGCCAGTAAGTCATCAACTACTCAACAAATAAATATCCACCCGGCAGGATGTTTATTCTATCTCAGGATATTTCTCCAACTCAGACGTTGATTCACATATCCACTTGCTACAACGCATTGTCCATACAATGTCAGCAAATTGAAGCTCATTACCCTAGAAGTTTTTCAGTCACAGGCGCTGAATCTGATTCTTCTATCAACGGTAAAGCTATCTGCATACAAATTGAAGATCTTGTCAACTCAAAAGTTGTTCAACATGTCCGTACATGTTCAGTAAGATCTCTCATCAGCAGAAATGTCGGAAACAAGATTTACCGACTTTATAAACATCTATATCACACCAGTGTGCTGGATATTGATTTGTTTATCCCCAGAGAATTGTACTCTCGGTGCGCATCGATTTCGCTCGCGGGTAACTCAGAGGTTACACGGTCAAAGACATTCAGCATGCCATGGCTCCTCGCACTTTCATGCACCAACAATTCCGATATTGTTCTAGCCATATATCTTTGTTAAGGTCTCCAAGTATTCCTTAATTATCAGGGAACTCTTTGTTAAGTTCTCAATCAACAATCAGGGAACTCTTTGTTAAGTTCTCAATCAACAATCAGGGAACTCTTTGTTAAGTTCTCAACCGTGTCTTCAGGGAACTCTTTGTTAAGTTCTCAATCATGTCATTTCAATTCTGTTTAAGGTCTCCAGGTATTCCTTAGTTATCAGAGAACTCTTTGTTAAGTTCTCAATCATGTCATTTCAATTCTGTTTAAGGTCTCCAGGTATTCCTTAGTTATCAGAGAACTCTTTGTTAAGTTCTCAATCGTGTCATTTTTCAATTCTGTTTAAGGTCTCAAGGTATTCCTTATTGATGATATTCTGGTTTATTCTAAATCGGAGGAAGAGCACACATAGCATTTGCGCATTGTGTTAGAAGTTCTGAAGGAGAAAAAGCTTTATGCTAAGTTGTCAAAGTGCGAGTTCTGGTTAGGTGAGGTGAGCTTTTTAGGGCATGTCATTTATGGTGATGGCATTGCAGTTGATCCTTCTAAAGTTGATGTTGTGTTAAGATGGGAAACTCCTAAGTCTGTTACCGAGATTAGAAGTTTCTTGGGTTTGGCTGGTTACTACAGGAGGTTCATTGAAGGTTTTTCTAAGTTGACACTTCCTTTGTGTCGCACCCCAAAATTTACCCTCCTTATCATAGGTCTTTTTGGATTTTTTCTTGCAAGGGTATGAGTTCAAAAATGTGGACTTATTGATGTCTTGGTTCTAAGTTAGCTCGCCTTTTGGCCTGGTATATGATTAAAGTTCCCCATGTTTGAGATGAGCTGTAGTGCAATGGTTGGAATCGCGATCGTGACTTTCTCGCTTAATTCATCTGGTGTTTTGAGCCAAATTTGAAAATTGAAGTTTGAATTTATGAACGTTTAGAATTTGAGTTTGTGGCGGATTATCTGATACATTAAGTTTTTGATTCGTCGGAAAACTTATATGGTTATTTAATACAAGCAAGGTCTGAAACATCTCATCATGCTTTATTTTTTTGTGTCAACCAAGATTATTTCAAACGGTGGTTCAATTGATTCAAGAGATTTAGAGCGAATATTTCGTGCGGGATTAGAAGTGGTAATTCAAGAATGAAAATGCCGAGATTCATTGTGTTGAATTTCTCAGAATTCATAATTTATGGTGTTCATCATTTATTCTGTTTCAAATACTTCATTTTGGGGTTTATTTCAAATTCATGATCTATGCAAGTAATTGATACTCATTCATCTCAAGATACAAGGTTGGAATTTAAAAATTCAATGTTGGAAAGAAGTTCTTGCTTTTATTTCATTACAATCTTGAACTACAAGTTACAAAGGCTACACAAGAATACAAAGAGATCTTAATTCTAATGCTATGAGTTTCTAAAAGTTTGTCGAGCGAGTTGTTGTCTTTCTCCGAGCCATCCTTATCAATTGTCATCTTCCAATTTTGCAAGATACCGGAACTGCCACTTGCTAGCTCCTACAAAAAACAGCCATAAACAATTTTAGGGATCTTCCATGTTATCAAATTGATGTCAAAATGGAAGGGCAAGGTTTGTACAAAATTATTGAAGCATTAACAGGCAGAGTACAGGAGGGTTTCAAGCTCAATTGATATTGCATCGCATAATGTCAGTAAGTATTCGAGGCATGCGGAGGCAACACTAACAGTTTCATGTATTACGACAATTGCTCAAAACTAATGCAAGCAAGGCTCGAATTGAAATGGCAGCACAAGAATCACACAGTTTAATGCATTCGAAAGCAACAATGCCATGCCCAAATTCAATCCATAAAATACCTAACAGCAACATCATTAAAAAATCCGCGCAAAGTATCAGTTACAAAGTGATATACCTCTATGTCCAAGCCTCCAAAGGTCCAAAGTCACGATTCTTCTACTATTCCACCGTTGCCATCATTCATGAAAAAAAAAACAAGACAAGAAGAAGTGATTAGCATCAAGTCATAATGATACGAATTTTAAGCAAGAAATTAAGGGAACAATCATCTCTCAAGCTCATCATTAGGATTTGTGTCAAGGAATCAGATTAGAGGGAGGGTTTAATCATGTTCAATGCCTCATAATCTGAAGATTAATTATAGGCTGGCTTTCCTAATTGCAAATCATAAAGTGTTACTTTAGTTCACAAGAAGGAAAAGGGCAAAAAGACAAATTAATCCAACAGGGCAGCAATGTAAATAATTCCAACAGTTATAATCCAGCAGTCCAACTAATCCCAACAAGTACAATTAAAGGCAACAGGCAGCAAGATCCCAAGGCAAACATACAGGTCTAGACAAGGTTATCAGCACCAGCATTAACAGGGTATAACAGAGCCCAAAGGGAGTTAATCCAACAGTGCAAGCAACAGGTGCAACAACATTATCATAAGAAAAAAGAGTTTTGTTTTTCACCTAAAGTAAAAGGGGTAAAAAACAGCCAGCAATGATGATGATGACAAAAGGAATGCAAGCATACATCCATTCTTGAAACACAGTATCAGAAAATGGGAGAAGACCAAGATGTTAAACAAAAAAGGGAAAAGAGGATCAAGAGCAGTATCTGTAAGACAGTTCTAAAAGGAGAAAAGGGACAAGTGTATTAATTGCTCCAAGGCATAGAGAGAGAGGCAAGCATCAGTTTTAGCAGAAAAATAGACAAGGAGTGTAATATTGGTTCTATCAGTTCAAACAGGGAATATAGAAAAATGGATGATCATCTTCAAACAAAACAAGAAGCAAGCAACAAGATCTTGGCACCACGTAAAAACAAGAACAATATCTGGTTTTAACAAGCAAGCCATCAGTTTGAAGAGGGGAGTGTAGTATCAGTTTAAAAAAAACACAGAAGAATCTTGCAACACACAGAGCATTTTCAAATCCAAAACCATTTTTCCAAACCATTTCCAAACCCCAGAATACCAGCATCAGTTCTAATTGTTTCCAAACCAGAAATACATATTCTAAACCCAGTTCTAATCCCAGAAAACCTAAGCCAGCAAGCATTATTCATCACTTTCCCAACCAAATACCTTCAGATTATTTGTTTTCAGAAAACATGTTCTGACAGAGAAAGAAAACGAGGAAAAGATACAAAGCCAAGAACAATCTCACCCGAAGGGCAACTCAGGAGCCGTTCCGCGCCACCACACACGTCTCCAAGACTCAGGTAACCTTCACCCTTGTCGGAATCGCGTCGGAGAGTTCTAGGGTTTCCGAAACCCTTTTTGATTTCGGCCAAAGCTCTTATACATCTGCAAAACCAACATAGGCATCAGGGTGGAGAGGATTAGAAGCGAACAAAATGCAAAAGTATTGAGGGTATGGATTGCGCCGCCGCCGAAACCGCCGTGAGGCGATTTCCGGCGCGGCCGTTACGGTTTCAGAGAGACCACAGTGAGAGACCACAGCGAGAGACCATGAGAATCGGTGAGAACGAGAGAGACGGAGGATTTCTGGGTTTCACTGAGGAAATCGAGAGGGAGTTGGAAGGCATGCATCGCGTTTCATGAGGATGATGAGATTTTTCCTTTTGCTTTTTGTTCTGTTAAGAAATTAGGATTATCAGTTTATAATTACTAATACCATTATATTAATATTTACCATTCTTATTTTTTTTAACTATTACTAATACTATCATTATTTTGATTATCATATTATTATTATTATTATTATTATTATTATTATTATTACACTATCATCATTATATTATTATTATTTTCATTATTACTAATATTATTATGATTACTTTTATATATTATTATTACTATTATTTATTATTATTGCTATTATTTATTATTATTCTTATTTTCTTTAATTAATAATAATTACTATTACATTTTTTTATCATAAAAATTACATATACCCCAAAACCCAAAAAATAATAATAGTAGTGTTAGTTAGTTTTTTTATTTATTTTTAGGAAATTTTTAGTATTTTCTTTTCTATTTATTCCCCATTTATAAATTTGTACCCCCATTCCCCACCTGTTGTAATAGTTAGTAAATATTATCGCTTTATCTTTTAAATTATTCACAAAGCATGAACCAAAAATATTTTTCCAACTAATACTCGTGCGAGCCATTTTTAACCCTGAGTTGACAAAGCTTTGAAGCGTCATAACGGCTACACATTTGTGCACACATCACGCTTACTCTTGGGCTTACAATGAAACTTTGATTGATTAGTTAAACATTATTTAATTATCTAATTAGGTTATTTAAAATTAATTGGTTTACCTAATTAATTTTATTAAACTAATTACTTGATTAAGTTTTGTTTAATTAGTCGATTAAATTTATTTCGCGCATGCACCTACACAATGTAAATCATTTATTTGCGCAAGCCACCTTGTATGGGCTTTTAATTTATTTACTCGCTTTCTGTAATACTTGTATACAATTGCTTGTTCGTTTCCATTATCACCCTTGAGTCCACATGCTTAATTAACTATAACCCGCATTTCCAAAACACTTTCATAATTAAATTACAAACCTCGATCCAACGTTGAGTGCATTTTCTAAATTCTTTCATAAAGAAAACCCAAGTGTTTAAGCCATTGGATGCTAGACTAATTGTTTAAACACTTGCAAAAAAATGAACTTCGAATCTTTAAGTCGTTGGATGCTAGACTAACTGCTTAAAGATTCTCAATAACGTGAACCTTGTTTCACCTCACTCTTTCATAAGAAAAAACTTTTGGGATGATAGACGACTCGATGAGCATTGAGCTCATCTTGTTTCTAGTATTTGAATCGTAGGATGCTAGTCCTATTGTTCGGTACTTTTCACCCACATAAAAATCAATTCAACTCATTCAAATTCTTTTATCGCTCATATGCGATCGTAAAAAACTCTTTTCGGATAAAGAGAGTGTAATAGTCGTTTCAAATACGAACGAGGACTTAAGCTTTTCAAACAAACAAAACAAGTCCTAGTTCAAAGTATTTGAAATGTCTAAACGCACGATTTTTCTTATAAAATCAATACAACAAACTTAAAACCTTTTCGAGAGGAACTACAGAGTTTTGACTTTCCCATTGCACGAGGGAATATGGAGGCACGCGGTTTTTGAAACCGTGTCAAACTCAAAATAATAACAAACAATTTCTTTTCCTTTTGGTATTCATAACTTAGCAATAAACACACACACAAACACGTAGAATTAAATGGGTCCCATCGAGTACGATGGATGTAAGGGGTGCTAATACCTTCCCCTTACATAACCGACTCCCGATCCCACTTTTTGGTCACGTAGACCGCCTTATCCGCTTGTTTGGGGTTTTATCTATATTTTCCCGTTCTTTTTGGAACAAATAAAATTAGGTGGCGATTTCACTGTTTTCGAGAATTAAAAGATTTTTGAAAATCGAGTTGCTTCACTTTGACAAAGTTAACTTGTAAAGGAGCTGCTTTTGTGTGGGATGTCAAGTGTGAAGAAAGTTTTGTTGAATTGAAGAAAAGGTTAACAACGACGCCGATCTTGATTTTACCTAATCCTGAAGAACCGTTTGTTATTTATTGTGATGCTTCTAAGATGGGTTTAGGTGGTGTGCTTATGCAAGGTGGCAAGGTGGTTTACTTATGCTTCGAGGCAATTGAAGATTCATGAGAAGAACTATCCTACTCACGATTTGGAACTTGCGGCGGTTGATTTTGTGCTTAAGATTTGGAGGCATTATCTTTATGGTTCTAGATTTGAAGTATTTAGTGACCATAAAAGCTTGAAATATTTGTTTGATCAAAAGGAGCTTAATATGAGGCAAAGGCGGTGGCTTGAATTGTTGAAAGATTATGATTTCGGATTGAATTACCATCCTGGTAAAGCGAATATGGTGGCCGATGCTTTAAGTCGAAAGACTTTGCATATGTCACTTTTGATGGTGAAAGAGTTGGAATTGATTGAACAATTTAGAGATATGAGTCTTGTGATAGAAGTGACGCCAAAGAGTTTTATCTTGGGGATGTTGAAGATCAATAACAATTTCCTTGATTGCATTAGAGAAGCTCAAAAGCTTGATGTGAAACTTGTTGATTTGTTGGTTAGTATTGGACAAACCGAAAGTGAAGATTTCAAGTTGGATGCTCAGGGTGTTTTGAGATTCCGAGATAGGATTTGTATTCCCGATGATGTTGATTTAAAGAGAATGATCTTGGAAGAAAGTCATAGAAGTAATTTGAGTATTCATCCCGGAGCGACCAAAATGTATCAAGATTTGAGGAAACTATTTTGGTGGTCGGGTATGAAAAGAGAGGTGGCTCAGTTTGTTTATGCTTGTTTGACTTGTCAGAAGTCTAAAGTGGAGCATCAGAAACCTGCAGGGTTGATGCAACCGTTGGAGATTCCGGAATGGAAATGGGATAGCATTTCTATGGATTTTGTAACGGGGTTGCCGAATACACCAAGGGGACACGATGCGATTTGGGTGATTATTGATAGGCTTACAAAGTCGACTCACTTTATTCCTATTAACATCACTTATCCCGTAACGAAGTTGGCGGAGATTTATACGCATGTGATTGTTAGATTACATGGTATTCCTTTGTGTATTGTTTCAGATAGAGATCCGAGGTTCACTTCTGAATTTTGGAAAAGCTTGCAAGAGGCTTTGGGTTCTAAGTTGAGGTTGAGTTCGGCTTATCATCCTCAGACTGATGGTCAGACGGAAAGGGCGATTCAATCGTTGGAAGACTTGTTACGAGCTTGTATTCTTGAACACAGTGGTTCATGGGATACATATCTTCCCTTGATTGAGTTTACTTACGATAATAGTTTTCATGCTAGTATTGAAATGGCACCGTTTGAGGCGTTGTATGGTAGGAGGTGTAGAACTCCTTTGTGCTGGCACGAGTCGGGTGAAAGTGTGGTGCTTGGACCCGAATTGGTTAGGGAAACTACTGAGGCGGTGAAGATGATTAGAGAAAAGATGAGAATTTTCCAAAGTCGACAAAAAAGTTATCATGATAAAAGAAGAAAAGATTTGGAATTTCAAGAGGGTGATCATGTGTTCTTAAGAGTTACTCCTACAACCGGCGTTGGGCGAGCATTGAAGTGGAAGAAGTTAACTCCTCGCTTTATTGGTCCTTACCAAATTTCTAATAAAGTGGGAAAAGTGGCTTATCGGGTGGCGTTACCGCCAAATCTTTCGAATTTGCACGATGTTTTTCATGTGTCACAACTTCGGAAATATGTTCCGGATCCTTCACATGTGATTGAGATGGATGATATTCAGGTTCGGGAAAATCTTACGGTGGAGACGATGCCTTTGAGGATTGAGGATCGTGAGATGAAGTCTCTTCGTGGAAAAGAGATTTCTTTGGTCAAAGTTGTTTGGAAAGGAGCAGCGGGTGAAAGTGCGACGTGGGAATTGGAGAGTAAGATGTGGGATTCATATCCCGAGCTTTTCGAGTCAGGTAATTTCGAGGACGAAACCTTTTAAGTGAGGGAGAGTTGTAACGCTCATTTTAATTAATATTATATTATATTAATATTTTTGAATTATCGTTTGACGATTGTTTTAGCGAATAAAATAATTATATTAATCTGTATATCTATTAATATATTTGGCGACGTTTAGTTCGGTTCGGTAAAATATTATTCGGACCGATATTTAATTTCCCGGAATTAAATTAATAAATTGAGTTAATAATATAATTAGATGTTATATTTAGTGTATTAAGAATAGATGAGGGGTATGTGAGCAATTTCCTTAAGTTGGATAGTAAGACATATGTTATATAAAATCATTTCCTCCACCATTTCCAAACACAACACCAAAAACACAAAGTTGAGAAGTTTGGAGAAAAAGTTAGGGCTTTGGTTGAGGAAGAAGAAGAGAGCAAGAAGAAGAGCAAGGCTTGGTTGCTTGGTTGAGGAATCATCAAGAACACTCAAAGCTTGCTAGGTAAGGGGTTTGATTTCCATTTCATTTAGTTAGGGTTTGATGGATTTAGTTTGAATTGGGAGAAAAATTGATAGATAATTTATAGAGTTTTGTTGAATGATTGTTGAAATGTTTAGAAGAGTTGGATTTATGGTAAAGATTATGGGTATTGTTATTAGTGTTGTAGTATTTGGATTATAGAATGAAAATAGAAATGAAAATGAAAATGGAAATAGGAAAGAAGACATAGCAGAGAAACAGTAAACCAGAAAATGAAAATAAGAAACTATAAATAAAAATATGCAGGGTATGAAAAACGAAATGGAGGGGGGGGGGAGGTGCCCACCTCCATTGTGGGGCGACCACCCCCATTGTTGAGGAACCCGCCTCCAATTGGCAAGGGTGAAGGGGAAGGCCCTGAAGGAGAAGGGAAAGCAATTTTCCTGTTTTCCAATTTTTCTATAACTTGTGTTTTTTCTGTTTTCTGTCAATTTCCCTGCATAATTTTCCTTTGCAATTAGCTTCTGTTTTTCACCAAAAGTCCCATTCCACCTAGTAATATTTGGTATCCATAAAATATAATTAGGGGATAAGATAGCCGATTAAATTTAGAACCCGATTATGTTCCGATTTTCCGATTGAAACGACGAACAAGTTGTTCGAATTCAACAAAAATTGACGTGCTAGCTAAGTTTGACGTGTAGGACGTAGTGGTGAAGTTAGTTTTTCGAAATTGTGAGTTTTTATGGAACGACCCGAAATAGGCTAATTTACGATAAATTGTCCCAGATTGCGTTTTAGTCAATTTAAGGCATATATGAACTATCCAATTTTGAAGTTGATGTTTATAAATTATACCGGTAATTAAGAATGGTTTTCGCGACGATTATTGATGTTTTTACTATTTTTCCGTTTTTGGAAATTGGCGGATTAATTGACAATGATGTTTGCGACGGTATATATAATTATGAATACTTGTTGTTTATGCGATGCGATGACATGTTTATTTGATGTGAATAAATATGGCGATGTGGACTTTATGTCAATTGTGATGAGCGATGATGTTATGTTGTTGTGTGGTCTTTATTATTGAGTCGCATACATTTCATAAGCGAAGAGGGCTTTCATGCCAAGCGATGATGGCTTTTATGCCGAGCGAAGATGGGCTTTATGCCAAGTGTTCCTAATTACGGACAAAGCGATGAGTACCACATGCATAACATAGTCGTTTCTCATGGAGTCCATTATGTTTATTTTGGAGTCGGGTATGTTATGTTCGAGTTGTTTATCATTGAGTCTTTAATTGATGAATGATGATTGAATTGCGACGGTACATGATGTTTTGTGTTGATGTGAATATAATGATTATGTGATGGAGTTAAAGTGCTAATTTATACACTAAATGCTAATTTAAAATATGTAAGCTTAAATACATGTTGACATACTTTATTTAACTTATATCAATTATAATGCCAAACTATCTATATATTCCATCATTGCTTTTAATATGTTTTGGAAGTATCTCACCCCTTTACTTGTTTCGCCGTTACCTATATATTGGTAACGTGCAGGTGATCCCCGAGGATGAGGAGGATTAGCTCGAGTCACTTTATTTTGCGTCGTTCTGCTCTGGTCGTAGTAACACTCGGGATTTGGGCGACGTCATTATTTTGATAGGATAGTTTGTGTATACTATCTTATGATGCTATAACCATATGTATTGATGAAAATATGATGTGATGTATATTTCGTGAACATATCCGCTGTGCTGTGATTATTCATATGTGTATATGATGAATTTTGAATGAATCGGTATATCCGACTTTTGATGTGCATTATAATGCTAATTGTTGGAAATGCGAAGATGTAATACCTCAATTTTATGTAATGGAATTTTGAAACTCTGATTTTATTATTAATTACGCGGGGTAGAATTGGAGTGTTACATCGACGGTCGAATACATTGCCAGATATCTGATTGAGTCGGGAGACATGGCGAACACTGAGGGTTTAAGGGTGAAACATTTCCCTTCATCCCTTACTAAAGCAGCTTTCACTTGGTTTACAACTCTTCCCCCTGATTAGATTGATTCGTGGTCGAAGTTAGAAAAGTTGTTTCACGAACAATTTTATGAGGGGCATTCAAAGATTAGTTTGGTCAAATTATCAAGTATTAAGAGAAAATTTGCTGAGACAATTGATGACTATTTGAATAGGTTTAGATCCCTAAAATCGAGGTGTTTTACCCAAGTGCCTGAACATGAACTTGTTCAAATGGCCGCCGAAGGTTTGGATTATTCTATTAGGAAGAAAATAGATCCAACTTTTGTCAAGAGTATGTCACAACTAGATGACAGGGTTCAACACCTTGAACGCCTTAGAATAGAGAAGGTTAGAATACCAAGGCCAAATCCAAGAAGGAAAAAGGAGCCTATGTCGATTTCGATGACACAGACCCTATATATGAGGTCGACTACATGTCACCGACAGAGGCAGACGTAGACTTGGCCGAATTGAAATCTGGGCCAACATACGAATGCAAAGTGTTGTTTCCGACTAAGGGGAAAAGCCCCACAGTCGACACTAGTTCTAGAACTCCTGCAAAAACATATACTTTTGATGTTAGTAAGTGTGAGGAGATTTTTTAATTGTTGGTCAAAGATGGTCAGATTGTAGTTCCCCCAAATGCTAAATTGCCACCATTAGAACAAAGACAAAAGAGAGGTTTCTGTAAATATCATAATTATCTTGGTCATACAACTTCTCAATGTTTTATTTTCAGGGATCTGGTGCAGAAAGCCCTCCAGGAAGGACGCCTGAAGTTTGTTGCCAGAAAGCAAAAAATCGACACTGACCCATTGAGGCAAGAAGAGGCTTTATATGCTAAACCCGTGACCATCAACATGGTCGAAATTGCTAAGGTGTCTGACAATGTTATGTTAGAAGAAGGCACTAACGAAAGCCCTCATGTCGACTTGGCTGACGTCTATCCTAAGGGTGACAACAATTTGTTGAGCTTTTTGTATCGCTGCAAGAACAAATGGGCTCAAGTAGGCTTATGCCCCAGATGTAGCGCTCTAACTGATAGGGTGACTGCTGAAAATTTCTAGAAATTGCAGTTGGAAAAGGGAAGGATCTAATGGAATATGAGGGATCCAAGGCAGATGAAATCTTCTCAGATTAGGCCAAAGACATATGTTCCGCCGGCTACTGTGCCCCATGGAACTTGGTTCAAACCTAACATGGCTGCTGGGCCATCAAATGCTGCTGGCATCATGAAAGAGGCCAAAGGGAAAGCTCCAATGAGCTACCGTCTAGAAGTGCGCTCTGAAAAGAAGAGCCACATATCTGAGAACTTTATGGGAAAGAATCCAATGAGTCGAACTCAGTGGAGACGTTTACAGAGAAAGAAACAGGCTGAAAGACAAGCCACTGCTGAAAGACAAGCTATCGTTAACAAAGGTAAAGGTCTTCTACAGTACATACCAAAGGTCGACCCTGCTGTCAGCCAGCAGATCAAAGAATGTGTAAACAAGCCAGTCGACCATGGCTCTGATGAGGCAACTGATGATTTTGCCTCTGACTCTAAAGCCAGTTTAGATATTCTGGTTAATATGGTCTCCATACTCCCCGAGGAGTACAACATACCGACAGAGGTGGAGAACACTAGTGAACTCGATGCTGTTGAGATGGATTTGCATAAGCCAACATGTTTCGTGATGAATAATGGTTCTATAGAAAGCCAAGATGCTTTCTTCGAGAGGCCTGATATGGCAATGAGGAACCATCTGAAACCCTTGTTAATCAGGGCTAAGGTTGAAGAAACTGCCATCAACAAAGTGTTGGTGGATTGTGGCGCAACAGTAAACATAATGCCACATCATATCTTGAAACAAGTCGGTAAACATGATACCGACATAAGGTCTCACAATGTGGTCTTGGCAGACTACGAAGGAGGAATGAAATCCACCATGGGAGTCATTCAGGTGGATGTTATAGTCGGCTCAGTTACTAGGCCGACAATATTTATGGTCATTCAGGGTCGACCAAGTTACAATTTGCTTCGGGGCAGAGAATGGTTGCATGGAGTTGGTGCTGTACCTTCTTCTATGCATCAGCGCCTAATTATCTGGCGCAAAGACGACATTGTGGAAAACATTGAAGCCGGCCAAGGATATTTTATGGCGGATGTCAATACTGTGGGCCACACCCAATTTGACAGAAAATTGGCCAACATAGCTCATTGCCATCCAACCGAGGATACGTATGTCAATCTACACGAGGCATTCGTTTCACTAAAGCTACATGAAACCTACAGGTTCACATGGGATGTAGAATATCCAGAAGACCCTTAACGAGAAGTACCCGCACCGACAGGCTGGGGAGATAACTATGAGAATGATGCCTGAGCTCGAGGCTCTTCGAAGGATTTTGGCATACATTGCCGAAAACAGAATGAATTCGGCTATAGAAGCTGAAGTAGCAAATATGGCAACCGACGTGGCCAACTTTCCATCATTGGAGGAAATTCTGGCTGTAGAGCCAGAACCATCAGACAGAAGCGTCGAAGGGCAGCGTCTTGACTGCATATATGACGATGAACCATTAGGTTTCGAGAAGGATCACATGGCACCTAAAAAGATGCAACCACAAGATCCTATAGAAGAAATCGACCTTGGCGCAGAAGGTGACAAAAGACCTACTTATATCAGCGCCAATATCGACCCAAAACTCAGATCTGAGGTAATCTCTTTACTTAAAGAATTTAAAGATTGTTTTGCCTGGGATTATAATGAAATGCCTGGTTTGAGCAGGGATTTAGTCGAATTAAAGCTGGCAAGAAGCCAGTGAAACAAACGCCTCGACGGTTGCGCCTACAGTCATGTCGAAGATCGAGGAGGAAGTGGAAAGATTCCTCCAAAGCAAGTTCATTAGAATTGCAAGGTATGTCGAATGGTTGGCCAATATTGTGCCAGTTATTAAGAAAAATGGAAAATTAAGAGTGTGCATTGATTTTAGGGATTTAAATGCTGCCACTCCCAAAGACGAGTATGCTATGCCAGTAGCTGAAATGTTGGTCGATTCTGCTGCTGGTTTTGAATATTTGAGTATGCTTGATGGTTATGCTGGTTATAACCAAATTTTTATTGCAGATGATGACGTGCCGAAAACGGCGTTTCGTTGCCCTGGAGCATTAGGCACCTATGAATGGGTGGTCATGCCATTCGGCTCGAAGAATACCGGAGAAACATACCAAAGGGTAATGAATACTATGTTCCATGACTTTATTGAGAACTTTATGCAAGTTTACATCGACAACATTGTAATTAAGTCGAACAGTAAACTGACACACCTAGAGCACCTTCGGAAGTCTTTCGAAAGGATGCGCGAATATGGGTTAAAAATGAATCCATTAAAGTGTGCTTTTTGTGTGCAGGCATGAGATTTTCTTGGTTTTGTTATGCACAAGAAAGGCATCGAAGTTAATCAGAGCAAGACCAAGGCTATCATGGACGTAAAACCACCATCGACCAAAAAAGAACTTCAGTCACTGTTGGGCAAAATCAATTTCTTAAGGAGGTTTATCTCCAACTTAAGTGGAAAAACGAAGGCGTTCTCACCAGTACTTCGACTGAAGAATGAAGAATTTGTCTGGCGCAAGGAACACCAAGAGGCTTTCGACGCAATCAAAGCGTACTTGACAAAACCTCCTATATTGGCGCCTCCACATAGAAATAACCCCATGAGGTTGTATATAGCAGCCTCGGAGTCGACTATGGGTAGTATGTTAGTTCAAGAGGACGATAATCATGTTGAGCGTCCCGTGTATTACCTTAGTCGTGTGTTGAACAGTCCAGAAACTAGGTATAGTGATATAGAAAAACTATGCCTTTGCTTGTACTTCTCTTGTATCAAATTAAAGCAATATATAAAGCCAGTTGACGTTTATATTTCGTTCCATTTCGATATTATTAAACATGTGTGTTATCTAAACCGATCTTACATAATCGAATTGGTAAATGGGCTTTAGCATTAACGGAGTACTCCCTGACTTATATGTCTTTAAAGGCTATGAAAGGGCAAACAGTGGCTGATTTCTTAGTTGACCATTCAATGGTGGCTATGCCAGAAAATTTTGTTGATCTGGTGCCTTGGAAGTTGTACTTCGACGGGTCCAGTCATAAAAATGACGCAAGAATTGGTGGAGTTATCATTTCTCCTAGTGGAATTCCAGCAGAGTTCAAGTACACTATCGACGGTATTTGCACTAATAATGAAGCAGAATACGAGTCCCTGATCATTGGACTTGAACTACTGCTAGAATTAGGGGCAAGAAACGTCGAAATTCTAGGGGATTCTGAGTTGGTGATCAAGCAAGTGTCAAAAGAATATAGATGCGTTAAAGAGAACTTAATCATGTACTTTGTGATTGCCATACGACTGTTGAAACGGTTCAAACAAACAAGCCTTTGACACATACCCAGGCAAGAGAATGAACAAGCTAATGATCTAGCACAAGAAGCTTCAGGATACAAGAAGAATGAGAGCGAAGATTGTGTTCAAGTAAAGAAAAAGGTTAGAGCCACTTCGTTATCTCCTTCAGATTTATCAATTGTAAAATTAGGAGCCATAGATGCAGAATATTTTGAAATTTTCGCAATTGGTAATGGACATGACAGTGACTGGCGAAAACCTCTTATTGATTACTTGCATGCCCCAACGAGTTCGACAGATCATAAAATAAAGTATCACGCCTTAAGTTTTGTCTTGATTGAAAACGAGCTATTTAAGAAAACTGTTGAAGGGGTGTTACTTAAATGCCTGGGGGAGAAAGCGAGGCATATGTGGCTGTGTCGAGTGTGCATAGTGGAGCATGTGGTGCGCACCAAGCTGGGCATAAGATGAAATGGTTGCTGATGCGAACAGGCGTATATTGGCCCTCAATGTTGAAAGACTGTATTGAGTTTGCCAAAGGATGCCATGAGTGCCAGATGCATGGGGGCATCCAGCACGTGCCAGCAAGCGAATTGCATGCCATTGTAAAACCTTGGCCATTTAGAGGATGGGCTTTGGACGTAATTGGTGAGATAAAACCAGCGTCATCCAAACAACAAAGGTACATTTTGGTTGGGATTGATTATTTCACAAAGTGGGTTGAGGCCATACCATTAAGAAATGTCGACCAGGAAGCTGTGATTGATTTTATACAAAGTCACATTGTGTGTCGGTTTGGAGTTCCAGAAACAATCACAACCGACCAAGGTACGGTGTTCACAGGGCAGAAAATGCAAGATTTCACAAAAGAAGTTGGAATAAAACTACTAACGTCTACACCTTATTATGCTCAAGCCAATGGTCAAGTCGAAGCTGCAAACAAAGTAATAATTAGTTTGATCAAGAAACATGTGGGTAAGAAACCCAGAAACTGGCACCAAACGTTAGATCAGGCCCTGTGGGCTTGTCGAACGTCCCCTAAGGAGGCAACTGGAACAACTCCGTTTAGTTTGACATATGGGCATATTATTGGAAGATGATGGTGGATGAGTTGGTCGATTTGCATGAAGAGAGAATGTTAGCCCTTGACACTTTGAGAGGGCAAAAAGATAAAATGGCTAAAGCTTATAATAAAAAGGTAAAAGATAAAGTTTTCCAGATTGATGATTTAGTGTGGAAAGTAATATTGCCTATGGAAAGAAATGATAGGGTATTAGGTAAATGGTCCCCAAACTGGGAAGGACCGTTTAAAATAATCCAAGTTTTTTCCAATAACGCATATGAACTGGAAGAATTAGCATCAGATCGACGCATTCTGAGAGTAAATGGAAAATACATGAAGAAATACCAACCCATTCTTCAAGAGATTTCAATTTTGACCACTTGAAATTGTGAGTCGACCTGAGCTGGAACATGATAATAGAGCCAGCATGAAAAAGATATATAAATTGTGCAAATAAAAGAATGCCAGAAAAGGGTGTTTCATAAATAATAGAAGTTCGGATTACAGGAGATAAGAACTACAATGAAACACGTCCATACATCAATAAGAAATTGCCATATTTCCTTTGGAAACTGCCTAAATCACCCTTAAGACGAACAACATGATGATTTAATTCTTCAGCCTTGGCCTTGAGAGTGTGCAGTTCTCCTTCGACCTTTGTCGTGGCATTACTGACGATAAGAGCATCCTTGGCCAGCAGGTGCATTTCTTTTTGATCAGAAGCATTGGCCTGGTCGATTTCTTTGTCTTGCCTTTCGACAAGCTCTAGCTCCTTCGTCAGTTCAGCAATTTGACTACGTATTTCCGCAGCTCTTTTTCTTTTGGGGCTTTGTTCTTGCAGCCTCTGATTGATGCGAGTTTTTATCTCTGCAACTGCTGTCGTGGCTTTTCTCACCATATCCACGTTCTACCTCACTGTTGTTTGTTTGGTGTCCATCAATAATTCAGTCTCCTGAGTTTGAGTGACATTAGCCAGAAGAGGAGAAAGAACGTTTTCGAAAGCTGCTATCATTAGCTTTGAAAACTCAAAAATCTCAAGACCTTTTAGCTGGGTAATGGCGTCCAGAAGCTCAGGCCCAAGAGTTGAGTCTTCTTGCAGTACATGAGGCAAGTCATGATTGAAAGCATGAGTACGGACAAGATCATTCAACTTCTTGATTTTGGCAGCCTCAGGTCCTAGCTTGTCGCTATGAATATGAGAATGATCAGAGTCTGAAGTAGTGGCGTGCTGATTCATGAATTGATTTAGCCTTGCCAAAGCAGCTTCGACATCGTCGACTTCCATTTCGTTGATAACGTCTTTTACTCCAGAAGGGCCAACAACGTTGTCTTTCTCAGGAGAATCCTGAATTTGAACGGTTTCGGCAGCAGGTTGAGGAACCCTTAAATCCTGCAGGGAATCGAAAGACTAGAGTCAGAACTGGTTGAAAAATAAGCATGGTGCCTGATAGGACTGGTGACTGAATCAGAACCACTGTTTGAACTCCAAGTGACATTCTCAACAAACTCACCAGTTGCTGCGTGGGGAGTTGGTGGTTTAGGGGAAGAAACTTCTAAGAGAGGAGTATATTCTGGCACACCTTGCGGCTCAGAAGCTTCAACCTGAGAAAAGGGCAAGTGTCGAATCAGATGGGTATAACTCAAAAGTAAAAGACACTTTAGAAGGTGGAGGAAATACCTGTGGCAGTGGTGAGGATTTTGTCGTCTCTTTCCCTTCAGTAGGAACTTCGACAATGGTTTCTACTACCTCTCTGTTGGCGTCAGAGACAGGCGTAGGGTCCGGAGTAACAATGGCTATATTTATTACAATATTACAACCAGCATGTAAAAGTAAGGTGGCATCATGACAAGCAGTCAGGAGCACTTTACCTCGCCTCCTGATGATTAGCGGTGTGTCATCTATTTCTGTCGGTTCTAGTTCCTCACCGACCCTCGCTCCTAAACTATCAGCCGTGGGGGCTTTATTTTTTGATTTTGCCTTCCTCTCCGGCTTATCAGTGTGCCTTTTCTTGAGGCTTTTGGATTTTTTGGGGTGAGGGGATTGAGCATCAAGTGATGGCTGCAGAAATCACCATGATTCAAAAAGGGCCTTTTTATGTTTTATCAGAAGAAGTCAGAAAATACGGAAACGTTACCTCAACGCCCTTACTAGAATGGGACTTTGTGTCCTGCTTGGACCTTTTGGATTTGGTGGAGGGAGCAGCCGAATCTGTTGAGCGTTTCCAAGTCTGTTACAAGGAAACCAAAATGTTGGTACGCAGATCCGGTATAAAAATGTCAAAGTAAGTACATTCATACTTACAGAAGAATCAGTCTTCTTGATAGAAGCAGAAATAGGTTCGTCATCTGAATAGGTGTGGATGGGAATGAACTGTGAAAAACGTCAAAATATTAGCAGAGGGTCGAACAAGAAAAATGCGCTTAAGTGTCAATAACACACACCTTAGATTGAGAAGAACCCCCTGCAGCATGGGTCTGAGCGTGTTTGGTCGATGGTTTCTTCTGAGTATCGACAGCGGCAACTTCTGGCATGGGGGCAACCACCTGTGGCAAAGGCACAACTAAAGAAAAAACCAAGTCAGTTAACAATGCGAGATAAATTGTAAACGAAACAGAACTCTCTAGAAGCGGTTACCCTTGGGTACTACAACAAGTTCTCTCACATATCTAAGGTCGATATGAAGAAAGCCTGAGTAGGTATGCAACCAATACTTCGTCGGAACCACTCTGTCGGCTTTCTTTTTGTAAGCGTTTTGAACATTCGACCAAGAAATGTACCACCAGTCTGGGATTGGTGGTCGACACGCTAAAGCCAAAGGGCTAGTCGGTAAGGGAGGAAACTTGATGTTTCCAAAGTGTAGTGCGTAAAGATACTTGTCTTTCGCATAACTGGGAATTTTGAGTTGAGGAATTTTTTCAGTTATTTTCTCCTTTAGCTCTCGGGCCGCATCAAAAATGGTTCGACCAAGATTGTTTGGCAAATACACCACTTTGAAGAAGTTTTGGAATGCTTGTATTTCTTTAATGTGAATTGCCTTACATTTTGTTCCTTTTCCCTGCAAAACATCAAAAGCCACTGTTAGCTCAGTCATTTTTCTTGCAGCATCATTTACAAAAGTGACAAGGTATGTCTGCCACCAAAGTGTGAATTCGTGAGTGCAGAAAAAAGCTGGCTTGAAGGGGGTAAAATTGAGAATGGGTCTCTGCACCCATAGAGTGCCCACAGTATCCTTAACAACTAGCCAGGATTGGTCATCTAACACGTCCATGAGAAACTCATGGGATGGATAGAGTGATTTAGGAACAAGTTGGCAGAGTCCAAATTTCCTAGATACCAAGTTTGGCTGATAAGCTGCCAAGCAAGGAGTCGATTGGGTGATAGCAGCTGACAGAAATTGAGGAGTCAAGAAACGCCTCCAAAGAACCAAATATCTTCGTTGATGCCTCTCTTCTATAGGAGGAAAAGACTCAGTAAGCCATATGGGTCCACTTTTGCCATCAGCAAAGGGAGCCATCGACTGCGTGAAGTCTTCCCTGTTCAACATTATATTGAAAAGCATTTTAAAGACTTCATCGTTGGGAGAAGTTTTGTCGATTGGAGTGAGAGAACGATAACATGGCCATAAAGCCCCTTTTCTGTTATGAGATATTGAAACCTTCTTTTGTCGAAAGGGCTTCACATCAGCAGAAAATGTGTCATTGAGCCACAGTTGTAGGAGCTAGAAAGGTCCATGCACCAACACATTCTTTTTATTTGGATTTGTGGGGTCAAAGTTTTTGATTTGGCCGACTACATCGGTCAGCGAAGAGTATAAAGAGGCCAAGATTAATTGGCCTAAAGCAACATGTTCCTCGTGGTGCAGCGCTGAGGCTAGATTGGAAAATTTCCTGGCTATCTGCATCGACCTCGAGCAAAACACATAACAAGATAGCCAGAGGGTCAAGAAAGCAACATGTTCTTCGTCGGAAATTTCTTCAGTGTCGTGGCAATGATACAAAATGAAGTTGTTATATGTTGGGTGTTTGGATTCGCCAACGTCGAATTTGATAGGGATAATCTTCAGCAGTCATGGTGAATGGGTCACAAGCAGTGTCATCATATAAGTTACACGTCCAAGATGGGTGTTATCATGCCATACTTCGTGTGGAAAGTGTGGTTCCTTCCCGTACAAGGCCTAACAACATGCCACTTGAATAGGGGGTGCCGACACGAGCAAGTTGCAAAAGGTCATAGATACCTGTTGCTTTCCATTGTTGACCTTTGTAAGGCTCCAGTCGGTCCATCCAAGCCCCAAATTTAGGGCAATGCAGGGGAGAAGCAGTACGGAAGTTTCTATCAACAAACTATAGAGAAATGGGGTTTGTTGAAGTGATCAATGGAATCGTTAGTGGGAAGAAAGCACCTCATCATCCACATGAATTTCTGAAGGGACATCCAAAGGTAATGGCCCTAAAAAAGCAAGGGGTTCATCATCAAGCCTAAAAGGAATTAGTACCTGAGATTTCCAGATTTTCGTCTTCTCCTCGGAGAGTGGTGGCTCTAGAATGTAGGGTTTGCCTTCGACAAGACGAAGCTGGAGACTGGCGGCAGGAGCGGTGGCGATAAAATCTTGTTCTGCCGTTTTTGAGGTTGAAGCCATTTTGAAGTTGAAGGACTGGAAAAGGTTTTTAAGAAAACTTGTTGGAAATGGCGAAGAAAGGTTGAGAAGCTTTGATGATCATTTTTCATTAAGCTGAAAATACAAGATTCAGTGGTTTTGGATGGTGGGAGACGCTGGTAACAAGTGGTTAGGGTTTCGAAACAGTGGGGTTCGCCGCCGTCTGGTTTGGAGTTTTGGAGAAGATGAAATTCGTTTTAAGGGTTTTGTTTTTTGCTAGTTAGAAGAGTTGGGAATACGCAAGAAAAGAAAGGGAAAGGGGAAGTAGCTATTTATAGGCAAAGAAACGAAAAGGCAAAAGGATTCGTGGCAAGTCCCCATAGTTTCAATCGTGGCCGTCGAAGGACACGTGTGGAAAGATTAAGTGCTTAGCTTGGTGGGGTCATACCTGATAGCTAGGCCATGATGATTACACATTAAATGCTCCCACGTCTTGAGAAAAGAGAGATCACGTTTCCATGATTACGTGACGTCATGACAAGAGTGGAGCAGTGAATTGTTGGCACTAAGGTAGTGGAAGCGTTTGAACCGACGCAGAGTGACTATTCATAGACACCATTGTCTCAAGTTTGACAGTGTCGAGAAGTCGAAAATGGTATCTCTGGGGGGCATTTTGTTGGCTGGAAATTTGTAAAGAAAGTTAAGGGCGTGATTTGGAGGGAAGAATCCTTAAGGTATAAGAATCAGCTAGAGAAGATGTAGTTTCTGAAGATGGTCAGCAGAGTCAAAGTCAAAAGTTCCAGAATGAATGTTTGTTTAAGATAGAACTTTGGCTTAGAAGACCAAAATGTGTCGAACAAAAGCGAAATGACGTTAAAGTACTTATGTCGACACATTTGAACAAGTGTCGACAGAGGCCCAAAAGAAGAACTCGGTCGAAGTGATGCCGCTGTCGAAGTGGTTCATTGTGGACTTAGAGAAATTTTAGTAAAGAAGTATTCAGAAATTGAAGGCCACTGCCTTTGAATACACGAAGCGGGAAAGAATCAAACAAATAGATCGTGGGTGGTTACCCGTGTTGGTGGACAAGAGTTTCGCTTAAATCAAACGCGGGAAGTTACTTCCAAAAGATCAAATCTCAGCCGTTAATCGCTTGTAGCAGTTTTTCTGTAAATTACTATAAATAAGTTAGAATTTGTAGAATTAGGGGTGTTCACTTGTTCTCCCAAATTACTTGCTAAAACTCTGCTCAATTCCGCGCTAAAGAAAGAAAGAGTACACAATCTTTGATGTAGGTAAATCACCAAACTTTTATTTCAATGCAACCTTTTTACATTTAACTCTGTTTTTATTCATTGTTTTTAATTTACATCTGTTCGTTGCTTGTCGGTCACGAGTCACCACTAGCATTAGTTACCAAGGCATCTTCACGAAATTTTGATCACGAGTCATCAATAGTCGATTTTATTTGTGTGGAAAGCCATTGCATTATTTCTCTAGGTTCTGGAAGCCGTTTCTGGGCCAAGCGTAGTTATTTCCAGAAATAGTGCAATTCACCATAAATCTTAGCACGAGTCTTGACATCAACTGGTCGATCTCGCTAGTAACCCTAAGTTTTAGGACTCTGGAAGGACCAGCGATTGTTTACCATTTTCCACAGTAAACACTTATATTCACGACAAATTTCATCAGATTTTCTGAAGACTTGTATTCACTTCAATTTTAAACAAATTTTCTGAAGAATTATATTCACTTCAAATTTCATCTAATTTCTGAAGACTTATATTCACTTCATGTTTCACTACACTTTCTAAAGAGTTATATTCACTTCAAATTTCATCAGATTTTCTAAAGACTGGTATTCACTTCAAATTTCAAATGACTTTCTGAAGACTTATATTCACTTCCAATTTCATTAGATTTTCTGAAGACTTATATTCACTTCAAATTTCATCTGATTTTCTGAAGACTTATATTCACTTCAAATTTCATCTAATTTTTTGAAGACTTATATTCACTCCAAGTTTCACCAGATTTTCTGAAGACTTATATTCCCTTCAAATTTCATCTAGTTTTCTGAAGACTTATATTCACTTCAAATTTCATTAGATTTTTTGAAGACTTATATTAACTTCAAATTTCATTAGATTACCTTAAGATGTATGTTCACTTCAATTTTCATAATATTTTTTGAAGACTTTTATTCACTTCTAATTTCATCAGATTTTTTGAAGACTTATATTCACTTCAAATTTCATTAGATTATCTTAAGATGTATGTTCACTTCAATTTTCATTATATTTTTTGAAGACTTATATTCACTTCAAATTTCATCAGATTTTTTGAAGACTTATATTCACTTCAAATTTCATTAGATTATCTTAAGATGTATGTTCACTTCAATTTTCATAAGATTTTTTGAAGACTTATACTCACTTTAAATTTCATAAGATTTTTTGAAGACTTATATTCACTTCAAATTTCATTAGATTATCTTAAGATGTATGTTCACTTCAATTTTCATAATATTTTTTGAAGACTTATATTCACTTCAAATTTCATCAGATTTTTGAAGACTTATATTCACTTCAAATTTCATTAGATTATCTTAAGATGTATGTTCACTTCAATTTTCATAAGATTTTTTGAAGACTTATATGCACTTCAAATTTCATCAGATTTTCTGAAGACTTATATTCACTTCAAATTTCATTAGATTATCTTAAGATATATGTTCACTTCAATTTTCATAATATTTTTTGAAGACTTATATTCACTTCAAATTTCATCAGATTTTTTAAAGACTTATATTCACTTCAAATTTCATCAGATTATCTTAAGATGTATGTTCACTTCAATTTTCATTAGATTTTTTGAAGACTTATATTCATTTCAAATTTCATCTGATTTTTTGAAGACTTATATTCACTTCAAATTTCATTAGATTATCTTAAGATGTATGTTCACTTCAATTTTCATAAGATTTTTTGAGGACTTATATTCACTTCAAACTTCATAAGATTTTTTGAAGACTTATACTCACTTCAAATTTCATAAGATTTTTTGAAGACTTATATTCACTTCAAATTTCATTAGATTATCTTAAGATGTATGTTCACTTCATTTTTCATAATATTTTTTGAAGACTTATATTCACTTCAAATTTCATCAGATTTTTTGAAGACTTATATTCACTTCAAATTTCATTAGATTATCTTAAGATGTATGTTCACTTCAATTTTTATAAGATTTTTTGAAGACTTATATTCACTTCAAATTTCATCAGATTTTTTGAAGACTTATATTCACTTAAAATTTCATCATATTTTTTGAAGACTTATATTCAGTTCAAATTTCATTAGATTATCTTAAAATGTATGTTCACTTTAATTTTCATAATATTTTTAGAAGACTTATATACACTTAAAATTTCATCAGATTTTTTGAAGACTTATATTCACTTCAAATTTCATTAGATTTTCTGAAGACTTATATTCACTTCAAATTTCATTAGATTATCTTAAGATGTATGTTCACTTCAATTTTCATTAGATTTTTTGATGACTTATATTCACTTCAAATTTCATCAGATTTTTTGAAGACTTATATTCACTTCAAATTTCATTAGATTATCTTAAGATGTATGTTCACTTCAATTTTCATAAGATTTTTTGAAGACTTATATTCACTTCAAATTTCATTAGATTTTCTGAAGACTTATATTCACATCAAATTTCATTAGATTATCTTAAGATGTATGTTCACTTCAATTTTCATAATATTTTTTGAAGACTTATATTCACTTCAAATTTCATCAGATTTTTTGAAGACTTATATTCACTTCAAATTTCATTAGATTATCTTAAGATGTATGTTCACTTCAATTTTCATAAGATTTTTTGAAGACTTATATGCACTTCAAATTTCATCAGATTTTCTGAAGACTTATATTCACTTAAAATTTCATTAGATCATCTTAAGATGTATGTTCACTTCAATTTTCATAAGATTTTTTGAGGACTTATATTCACTTCAAACTTCATCAGATTTTTAGAAGACTTATATTCACTTCAAATTTCATTAAATTATCTTAAGATGTATGTTCACTTCAATTTTCATAAGATTTTTTGAAGACTTATATTCACTTCAAATTTCATTAGATTTTCTGAAGACTTATATTCTCTTCAAATTTCTTTAGATTATCTTAAGATGTATGTTCACTTCAATTTTCATAAGATTTTTTGAAGACTTATATTCACTTCAAATTATATCGATTTTTGAAGACTTATATTCACTTCAAATTTCATCAGATTTTCTGAAGACTTATATTCACTTCAAATTTCATTAGATTATCTTAAGATGTATGTTCACTTCAATTTTGGTAAGATTTTTGACGACTTATATTCACTTCAAATTTCATCAGATTTTCCGAAGATGTATATTCACTTCAATTTTCATCAGATTTTTTGAAGACTTATATTCACTTCAAATTTCATTAGATTATCTTAAGATGTATGTTCACTTCAATTTTCATTAGATTTTTTGAAGACTTATATTCACTTCAAATTTCATCAGATTTTTTGAAGACTTATATTCATTTCAAATTTCATTAGATTATCTTAAGATGTATGTTCACTTCAATTTTCATAAGATTTATTGAAGACTTATATTCACTTCAATTTTCATAAGATTTTTTGAAGACTTATACTCACTTTAAATTTCATAAGATTTTTTGAAGACTTATATTCACTTCAAATTTCATTAGATTATCTTAAGATGTATGTTCACTTCAATTTTAATAATATTTTTTGAAGAATTATATTCACTTCAAATTTCATTAGATTTTTGAAGACTTATATTCACTTCAAATTTCATTAGATTATCTTAAGATGTATGTTCACTTCAATTTTCATAAGATTTTTTGAAGACTTATATTCACTTCAAATTTCATCAGATTTTCTGAAGACTTATATTCACTTCAAATTTCATTAGATTATCTTAAGATATATGTTCACTTCAATTTTCATAATATTTTTTGAAGACTTTTATTCACTTCAAATTTCATCAGATTTTTTAAAGACTTATATTCACTTCAAATTTCATCAGATTATCTTAAGATGTATGTTCACTTCAATTTTCATTAGATTTTTTGAAGACTTATGTTCATTTCAAATTTCATCTGATTTTTTGAAGACTTATATTCACTTCAAATTTCATTAGATTATCTTAAGATGTATGTTCACTTCAATTTTCATAAGATTTTTTGAAGACTTATATTCACTTCAAATTTCATAAGATTTTTTGAAGACTTATACTCATTTCAAATTTCATAAGATTTTTTGAAGACTTATATTCACTTCAAATTTCCTTAGATTATCTTAAGATGTATGTTCACTTCAATTTTCATAATATTTTTTGAAGACTTATATTCACTTCAAATTTCATCAGATTTTTTGAAGACTTATATTCACTTCAAATTTCATTAGATTATCTTAAGATGTATGTTCACTTCAATTTTTATAAGATTTTTTGAAGACTTATATTCACTTCAAATTTCATCAGATTTTTTGAAGACTTATATTCACTTAAAATTTCATCATATTTTTTGAAGACTTATATTCAGTTCAAATTTCATTAGATTATCTTAAGATGTATGTTCACTTAAATTTTCATAAGATTTTTTGAAGACTTATATTCACTTAAAATTTCATCAGATTTTTTGAAGACTTATATTCACTTCAAATTTCATTAGATTTTCTGAAGACTTATATTCACTTCAAATTTCATTAGATTATCTTAAGATGTATGTTCACTTCAATTTTCATTAGATTTTTTGATGACTTATATTCACTTCAAATTTCATCAGATTTTTTGAAGACTTATATTCACTTCAAATTTCATTAGATTATCTTAAGATGTATGTTCACTTCAATTTTCATAAGATTTTTTGAAGACTTATATTCACTTCAAATTTCATCAGATTTTCTGAAGACTTATATTCACTTCAAATTTCTTTAGATTATCTTAAGATGTATGTTCACTTCAATTTTCATAAGATTTTTTGAAGACTTATATTCACTTCAAATTTCATCAGATTTTTTGAAGACTTATATTCACTTAAAATTTCATCATATTTTTTGAAGACTTATATTCAGTTCAAATTTCATTAGATTATCTTAAGATGTATGTTCACTTAAATTTTCATAAGATTTTTTGAAGACTTATATTCACTTAAAATTTCATCAGATTTTTTGAAGACTTATATTCACTTCAAATTTCATTAGATTTTCTGAAGACTTATATTCACTTCAAATTTCATTAGATTATCTTAAGATGTATGTTCACTTCAATTTTCATTAGATTTTTTGATGACTTATATTCACTTCAAATTTCATCAGATTTTTTGAAGACTTATATTCACTTCAAATTTCATTAGATTATCTTAAGATGTATGTTCTTTTCAATTTTCATAAGATTTTTGAAGACTTATATTCACTTCAAATTTCATTAGATTTTTGAAGACTTATATTCACTTCAAATTTCATTAGATTATCTTAAGATGTATGTTCACTTCAATTTTTATAAGATTTTTGAAGACTTATATTCACTTCAAATTTCATCAGATTTTTTGAAGACTTATATTCACTTCAAATTTCATCATATTTTTTGAAGACTTATATTCACTTCAAATTTCATTAGATTATCTTAAGATGTATGTTCACTTAAATTTTCATAAGATTTTTTGAAGACTTATATTCACTTAAAATTTCATCAGATTTTTGAAGACTTATATTCACTTCAAATTTCATTAGATTTTCTGAAGACTTATATTCACTTCAAATTTCATTAGATTATCTTAAGATGTATGTTCACTTCAATTTTCATTAGATTTTTTGAAGACTTATATTCACTTCAAATTTCATCAGATTTTTTGAAGACTTATATTCACTTCAAATTTCATTAGATTATCTTAAGATGTATGTTCACTTCAATTTTCATAATATTTTTTGAAGACTTTTATTCACTTCAAATTTCATCATATTTTTTGAAGACTTATATTCACTTCAAATTTCATTAGATCATCTTAAGATGTATGTTCACTTCAATTTTCATAAGATTTTTTGAGGACTTATATTCACTTCAAACTTCATCAGATTTTTAGAAGACTTATATTCACTTCAAATTTCATTAAATTATCTTAAGATGTATGTTCACTTCAATTTTCATAAGATTTTTTGAAGACTTATATTCACTTCAAATTTCATTAGATTTTCTGAAGACTTATTCTCTTCAAATTTCTTTAGATTATCTTAAGATGTATGTTCACTTCAATTTTCATAAGATTTTTTGAAGACTTATATTCACTTCAAATTATATCAGATTTTTTGAAGACTTATATTCACTTCAAATTTCATCAGATTTTCTGAAGACTTATATTCACTTCAAATTTCATTAGATTATCTTAAGATGTATGTTCACTTCAATTTTGGTAAGATTTTTGACGACTTATATTCACTTCAAATTTCATCATATTTTCCGAAGATGTATATTCACTTCAATTTTCATCAGATTTTTTGAAGACTTATATTCACTTCAAATTTCATTAGATTATCTTAAGATGTATGTTCACTTCAATTTTCATTAGATTTTTTGAAGACTTATATTCACTTCAAATTTCATCAGATTTTTGAAGACTTATATTCACTTCAAATTTCATTAGATTATCTTAAGATGTATGTTCACTTCAATTTTCATAAGATTTTTTGAAGACTTATATTCACTTCAAATTTCATTAGATTTTCTGAAGACATATATTCACTTTAAATTTCATAAGATTTTTTGAAGACTTATATTCACTTCAAATTTCATTAGATTATCTTAAGATGTATGTTCACTTCAATTTTCATAATATTTTTTGAAGACTTATATTCACTTCAAATTTCATCAGATTTTTTGAAGACTTATATTCACTTCAAATTTCATTAGATTATCTTAAGATGTATGTTCAATTCAATTTTTATTAGATTTTTTGAAGACTTATATTCACTTCAAATTTCATCGATTTTTGAAGACTTATAGTCACTTAAAATTTCATTATTTTTGAAGACTTATATTCACTTCAAATTTCATTAGATTATCTTAAGTGATATGTTCACTTAAATTTTCATAACATTTTTGAAGACTTATATTCACTTCAAATTTTATCAGATTTTCTGAAGACTTATATTCACTTCAAATTTCATTAGATTTTTTGAAGACTTATATTCACTTCAAATTTCATTAGATTATCTTAAGATGTATGTTCACTTCAATTTTCATTAGATTTTTGATGACTTATATTCACTTCAAATTTCATCAGATTTTTGAAGACTTATATTCACTTCAAATTTCATTAGATTATCTTAAGATGTATGTTCACTTCAATTTTCATAAGATTTTTTGAAGACTTATATTCACTTCAAATTTCATTAGATTTTTAAGACTTATATTCACTTCAAATTTCATTAGATTATCTTAAGATGTATGTTCACTTCAATTTTCATAAGATTTTTTGAAGACTTATATTCACTTCAAATTTCATTAGATTATCTTAAGATGTATGTTCACTTCAATTTTCATAATATTTTTTGAAGACTTTATTCACTTCAAATTTCATCATATTTTTTGAAGACTTATATTCACTTCAAATTTCATTAGATTATCTTAAGATGTATGTTCACTTCAATTTTTATAAGATTTTTGGAAGACTTCTATTCACTTCAAATTTCATCAGATTTTTTGAAGACTTATATTCACTTCAAATTTCATTAAATTATCTTAAGATGTATGTTCACTCAATTTTGATAAGATTTTTTGAAGACTTATATTCACTTAAATTTCATTAGATTTTTGAAGACTTATATTCTTCAAATTTCTTTAGATTATCTTAAGATGTATGTTCACTTCAAATTTTATAAGATTTTTGAAGACTTATATTCACTTCAAATTATATCGATTTTTGAAGACTTATATTCACTTCAAATTTCAAGATTTTCTGAAGACTTATATTCACTCAAATTTCATTAGATTATCTTAAGATGTATGTTCACTTAATTTTTAAGATTTTTGAAGACTTATATTCACTTCAAATTTCATCAGATTATCTTAAGATGTATATTCACTTCAATTTTCATCAGATTTTTTGAAGACTTATATTCACTTCAAATTTCATTAGATTATCTTAAGATGTATGTTCACTTCAATTTTCATTAGATTTTTTGAAGACTTATATTCACTTCAAATTTCATCAGATTTTTTGAAGACTTATATTCACTTCAAATTTCATTAGATTATCTTAAGATGTATGTTCACTTCAATTTTCATAAGATTTATTGAAGACTTATATTCACTTCAATTTTCATAAGATTTTTTGAAGACTTATACTCACTTTAAATTTCATAAGATTTTTTGAAGACTTATATTCACTTCAAATTTCATTAGATTATCTTAAGATGTATGTTCACTTCAATTTTCATAATATTTTTTGAAGACTTATATTCACTTCAAATTTCATCAGATTTTTTGAAGACTTATATTCACTTCAAATTTCATTAGATTATCTTAAGATGTATGTTCACTTCAATTTTTATAAGATTTTTTGAAGACTTATATTCACTTCAAATTTCATCAGATTTTTTGAAGACTTATAGTCACTTAAAATTTCATCATATTTTTTGAAGACTTATATTCAGTTCAAATTTCATTAGATTATCTTAAGATGTATGTTCACTTAAATTTTCATAAGATTTTTTGAAGACTTATATTCACTTAAAATTTTATCAGATTTTTTGAAGACTTATATTCACTTCAAATTTCATTAGATTTTTGAAGATTATATTCACTTCAAATTTCATTAGATTATCTTAAGATGTATGTTCACTTCAATTTTCATTAGATTTTTGATGACTTATATTCACTTCAAATTTCATCAGATTTTTTGAAGACTTATATTCACTTCAAATTTCATTAGATTATCTTAAGATGTATGTTCACTTCAATTTTCATAAGATTTTTGAAGACTTATATTCACTTCAAATTTCATTAGATTTTCTGAAGAGTTATATTCACTTCAAATTTCATTAGATTATCTTAAGATGTATGTTCACTTCAATTTTCATAAGATTTTTGAAGACTTATATTCACTTCAAATTTCATCGATTTTGAAGACTTATATTCACTTCAAATTTCATTAGATTATCTTAAGATGTATGTTCACTTCAATTTTCATAAGATTTTTTGAAGACTTTTATTCACTTCAAATTTCATCATATTTTTTGAAGACTTATATTCACTTCAAATTTCATTAGATTATCTTAAGATGTATGTTCACTTCAATTTTCATAAGATTTTTTGAAGACTTATATTCACTTCAAATTTCATTAGATTATCTTAAGATGTATGTTCACTTCAATTTTCATAAGATTTTTTGAAGACTTATATTCACTTCAAATTTCATTAGATTTTTGAAGACTTATATTCTTCAAATTTCTTTAGATTATCTTAAGATGTATGTTCACTTAAATTTTCATAAGATTTTTTGAAGACTTATATTCACTTCAAATTATATCAATTTTTTGAAGACTTATATTCACTTCAAATTTCATCAGATTTTCTGAAGACTTATATTCACTTCAAATTTCATTAGATTATCTTAAGATGTATGTTCACTTCAATTTTGGTAAGATTTTTGACGACTTATATTCACTTCAAATTTCATCAGATTTTCCGAAGATGTATATTCACTTCAATTTTCATCGATTTGAAGACTTATATTCACTTCAAATTTCATTAGATTATCTTAAGATGTATGTTCACTTCAATTTCATAGATTTTTGAAGACTTATATTCACTTCAAATTTCATCAGATTTTTGAAGACTTATATTCACTTCAAATTTCATTAGATTATCTTAAGATGTATGTTCACTTCAATTTTCATAAGATTTATTGAAGAATTATATTCACTTCAATTTTCAAGATTTTTGAAGACTTATATTCACTTAAATTCATAGATTTTTTGAAGACTTATATTCACTTCAAATTTCATTAGATTATCTTAAGATGTATGTTCACTTCAATTTTCATAAGATTTTTTGAAGACTTATATTCACTTCAAATTTCATCAGATTTTTTGAAGACTTATATTCACTTCAAATTTCATTAGATTATTTAAGATAGCTGTTCACTTCAATTTTCATAAGATTTTGAAGACTTATATTCACTTCAAATTTCATCAGATTTTTGAAGATTTATATTCACTTCAAATTTCATCAGATTTTTTGAAGACTTATATTCACTTCAAATTTCATTAGATTATCTTAAGATGTATGTTCACTTAAATTTTCATAAGATTTTTTGAAGACTTATATTCACTTAAAATTTCATCAGATTTTTGAAGACTTATATTCACTTAAAATTTCATCAGATTTTTTGAAGACTTATATTCACTTCAAATTTCATTAGATTATTCTTAAGATGTATGTTCTTCAATTTTCATAAGATTTTTGAAGACTTATATTCACTTCAAATCAGATTTTTGAAGACTTATATTCACTTCAAATTTCATTAGATTATCTTAAGATGTATGTTCACTTCAATTTTCATAAGATTTTGAAGACTTATATTCACTTCAAATTTCATTAGATTTTTGAAGACTTATATTCACTTCAAATTTCATTAGATTATCTTAAGATGTATGTTCACTTCAATTTTCATAAGATTTTTTGAAGACTTATATTCACTTCAAATTTCATCAGATTGAAGACTTATATTCACTCAAATTTCATTAGATTATCTTAAGATGTATGTTCACTTCAATTTTCATAAGATTTTTGAAGACTTTTATTCACTTCAAATTTCATCTATTTTGAAGACTTATATTCACTTCAAATTTCATTAGATTATCTTAAGATGTGTTCACTTCAATTTTCATAAGATTTTTGAAGACTTATATTCACTTCAAATTTCATCAGATTTTTTGAAGACTTATATTCACTTCAAATTTCATTAGATTATCTTAAGATGTATGTCACTTCAATTTTCATAAGATTTTTTGAAGACTTATATATTCACTTCAAATTTCATCAGATTTTTGAAGACTTATATTCACTTCAAATTTTTAGATTATCTTAAGATGTATGTTCACTTCAAATTTTCATAAGATTTTGAAGACTTATATTCACTTCAAATTTCATCAAATTTTTTGAAGACTTATATTCACTTCAAATTTCATCAGATTTTCTGAAGACTTATATTCACTTCAAATTTCATTAGATTATCTTAAGATGTATGTTCACTTCAATTTTCATAAAGATTAGAGATTTATATTCACTTCAAATTTCATCAGATTTTCCAGTTACTTGGTTATTCACTTCAATTTCATCAGATTTTTTGAAGACTTATATTCACTTCAAATTTCATTAGATTATCTTAAGATGTATGTTCACTTCAATTTTCATTAGATTTTTTGAAGACTTATATTCACTTCAAATTTCATCAGATTTTTGAAGACTTATATTCACTTCAAATTTCATTAGATTATCTTAAGATGTATGTTCATTTCACTCATAAGATTTTTGAAGACTTATATTCACTTCAATTTCATAAGATTTTGAAGACTTATATTCACTTCAATTATAAGATTTTTTGAAGACTTATATTCACTTCAAATTTCATTAGATTATCTTAAGATGTATGTTCACTTCAATTTTCATAATATTTTTGAAGACTTATATTCACTTCAAATTTCATCAGATTTTTTTGAAGACTTATATTCACTTCAAATTTCATTAGATTATCTTAAGATGTATGTTCACTTCAATTTCATAAGATTTTTTGAAGACTTATATTCACTTCAAATTTCATCAGATTTTTTGAAGACTTATATTCACTTAAAATTTCATTAGATTTTTTGAAGACTTATATTCACTTCAAATTTCATTAGATTATCTTAAGATGTGTTCATCAGTTTTTCATAAGATTTTTGAAGACTTATATATTCACTTAAAATTTTATCAGATTTTTAAGACTTATATTCACTTAAATTTCATTAGATTTTTGAAGACTTATATTCACTTCAAATTTCATTAGATTATCTTAAGATGTATGTTCACTTCAATTTTCATAAGATTTTGAAGACTTATATTCACTTCAAATTTCATCAGATTTTTGAAGACTTATATTCACTTCAAATTTCATTAGATTATCTTAAGATGTATGTTCACTTCAATTTTCAAGATTTTTGAAGACTTATATTCACTTCAAATTTCATTCAGATTTCAAGACTTATATTCACTTTAAATTTCATTAGATTATCTTAAGATGTATGTTCACTTCAATTTTCATAAGATTTTTTGAAGACTTATATTCACTTCAAATTTCATGATTTTTGAAGACTTATATTCACTTCAAATTTCATTAGATTATCTTAAGATGTATGTTCACTTCAATTTTCATATTATTTTTTGAAGACTTATATTCACTTCAAATTTCATCATATTTTTTGAAGACTTATATTCACTTCAAATTTCATTAGATTATCTTAAGATGTATGTTCACTTCAATTTTCATAAGATTTTTGAAGACTTATATTCACTTCAAATTTCATCAGATTTTTGAAGACTTATATTCACTTCAAATTTCATTAGATTATCTTAAGATGTATGTTCACTTCAATTTTCATAAGATTTTTTGAAGACTTATATTCACTTCAAATTTCATTAGATTTTTGAAGACTTATATTCTTTCAAATTTCATTAGATTATCTTAAGATGTATGTTCACTTCAATTTTCATAAGATTTTTGAAGACTTATATTCACTTCAAATTTATCAGATTTTGAAGACTATATTCACTTCAAATTTCATCAGATTTTTGAAGACTTATATTCACTTCAAATTTCATTAGATTATCTTAAGATGTATGTTCACTTCAATTTTCATAAGATTTTTGAAGACTTATATTCACTTCAAATTTCATCAGATTTTTTGAAGATTATATTCACTTAATTTCATCAGATTTTTGAAGACTTATATTCACTTCAAATTTCATTAGATTATCTTAAGATGTATGTTCACTTCAATTTTCATAGATTTTTGAAGACTTATATTCACTTCAAATTTCATCGATTTTTTGAAGACTTATATTCACTTCAAATTTCATTAGATTATCTTAAGATGTATGTTCACTTCAATTTTCATAAGATTTTTGAAGACTTATATTCAATTTCCAATTTTCATAAGATTTTCTTTTGAAGACTTATATCACTTCAAATTTCATAAGATTTTTGAAGACTTATATTCACTTCAAATTTCATTAGATTATCTTAAGATGTATATCACTTCAAATTTCATGATTTTTGAAGATTATATTCACTTCAATTTTCATCAGATTTTTTGAAGACTTATATTCACTTCAAATTTCATTAGATTATCTTAAGATGTATGTTCACTTCAATTTTCATTAGATTTTTGAAGACTTATATTCACTTCAAATTTCATCAGATTTTTTGAAGACTTATATTCACTTCAAATTTCATTAGATTATCTTAAGATGTTCATTTCAATTTTCAAGATTTTTGGAAGACTTATATTCACTTCAATTTTCATAAGATTTTTTGAAGACTTATATTCACTTCAAATTTCATAAGATTTTTTGAAGACTTATATTCACTTCAAATTTCATTAGATTATCTTAAGATGTATGTTCACTTCAATTTTCATATTTGAAGACTTATATTCACTTCAAATCATTTTTTGAAGACTTATATTCACTTCAAATTTCATTAGATTATCTTAAGATGTATGTTCACTTCAATTTTCATAAGATTTTTGAAGACTTATATTCACTTCAAATTTCATCAGATTTTGAAGACTTATATTCACTTCAAATTTCATTAGATTTTTGAAGATGTATGTTCACTGGAATTTTCATTAGATTATCTTAAGATGTATGTTCACTTAAATTTTCATAAGATTTTTGAAGACTTATGTATTCAATTTCAAATTATCAGATTTTTTGAAGACTTATATTCACTTCAAATTTCATTAGATTTTTGAAGACTTATATTCATCAAATTTCATTAGATTATCTTAAGATGTATGTTCACTTCAATTTTCATAAGATTTTTGAAGACTTATATTCACTTCAAATTTCTTATCAGATTTTTGAAGACTTATATTCACTTCAAATTTCATTAGATTATCTTAAGATGTATGTTCACTTCAATTTTCATAAGATTTTTGAAGACTTATATTCACTTCAAATTTCATTAGATTTTCTGAAGACTTATATTCACTTCAAATTTCATTAGATTATCTTAAGATGTATGTTCACTTCAATTTTCATAAGATTTTTAGACTTATATTCACTTCAAATTTCATCAGATTTTTTGAAGACTTATATTCACTTCAAATTTCATTAGATTATCTTAAGATGTATGTTCACTTCAATTTTCATAAGATTTTTTGAAGACTTTTATTCATTTCAAATTTCATCAGATTTTTTGAAGACTTATATTCACTTCAAATTTCATTAGATTATCTTAAGATGTATGTTCACTTCAATTTTCATAAGATTTTTTGAAGACTTATATTCACTTCAAATTTCATCAAACATTTTTGAAGACTTATATTCACTTCAAATTATTAGATTATCTTAAGATGTATGTTCACTCAATTTTC
>CM038796.1:172145018-172196029 GCA_021764765.1 Vicia sativa
AAACTTAAAGAAGATTAATACAAAGCTGTTCACATTTCCCTTATACTGAACGTATGCCACCACCAAAATAATTAGTGTACTCCTTATCTCCCACAATCGTTTTCTACCGTTATGGCAGCTAGCAATGAAAGAGACGTTTGTATTATTCAACTGTATCTACTTTCTCAACCTATATAAAAGTTGACTACTTCTTTGTAAAAATGGCGATCAAGAAAAAAAGAAATACAAAGAAAATTATTGTGCAAGAAAAATTCAGAGAGAAAATATTCAAGAGAAAATCACAACACAAAGAGTTATTGTTAAATTTTATTAATCATTACTCTATAAAATACAGAGTTGTTGCTCATATTTGTGTTTATTATCATTGTACACACAAGTTATTGCTCATATTGTGTGTAAACATTTATTCTTTATTATGAAGTGTTAAATCTACTTTATAAAGCACTAATGTAAACATTGTTTGATTGTAAATCTTTGAAATTTGTTTCTCAGTGATTAGTTATAGTATGTATACTACAGAGACTAAAGATGTATCTTTCTAGACTCTTAGAAGTTGTTGTAATCTTTCAAGATTAGTTTATTACGTCTTTTCTAAGGAAAAATCACCTTATGGCGGTAGGACAAGTAGCCTTTTAAGGTGAACTTGTATAAATTGATTGTGTCATTTTGTCTCTTGCACTGTCTATCATTGATCGTTTGTGAAAAGATTCTTTAAAGAAAAGTTTTTGAAAATCCAATTCAAATCTCTCTTTGTTTTCTTTCTACCTTCAATAATTTTAAAATATATTTTATAATCCATGAGGTCTACTTTCTCTCTTTCTAAGACTCTGTCGTATCATTTCTAAATTAGAATATATTTTTAAACAATTTCTAAGTGGGGAGTGAGGTAGAGAGAAATTAATTGTAAGTTCCATGGTTTTGAGGTTTGCATAATTTTGCTAAATTATGGTTCTCTGTTGATCAAGATGGTACATCATTCTTGTCAATTATCATATGATTTGTTATGAGTTTTTAGTCAAATGTCGAAGCAAATGTCATGACAGCTTTGACTATTAAAGTTGTTGTTGTTGTTTATAAAATCTTGAAATATTTAATTTAATTTTGTGATATTTCTTTTGGATATATCTCAGTAAATTTTGAAGGTTAAGAAGATTTAGGGTCAATTTGTTTCAACTTTAAAATATTTTTCTTTTTAATTTTAAAATAGATTTTACAAAAGCGTTTTCAAAATATTACAAATTTTTATATTCATTTTTCTAGATTGTAACACTAATTTTGACATCCTATAACATAAACATATATTCTTGAAGACCAAACATAGTCAAAATTAACTTTTCAAAAGTTATATTTCAAAAATGATTTTTAAAAATCTATTTGAAATTGCTAAAATTAAGTGATTTTTAAAATTTTGATATCCAAAAAAAATTCAATAATAAGATGAAATATCTAAAATAACATTTTAGAATAATCATTCAACCCAAATTTTCATTTAAGTTTTTATAAAAATCTTTATAAATTTTTATCCAAAAGTATGTAAACACTATAAAATTATTTTTAAAAAACAAAACAAAGGCCCTTAATCTGGAATAAGGTTTTTATCTTGATTGTACATTAGTTACTAAATTGGGTCTTGAGACAATTTAGAAATTTTATTGATTAATCAAGATTTGAAGATATTTGGCTGCAATTGATGTATCAACCTTATGGATCAAGAACTTCGGATGCAAAATTGAAGCTCATAGATTAAAGAGGTGTATTTAAAGAGAATACCCTAATATAATCAAATCTTTCAACAATTGTAAAACAGGAGAAGCTTAGAGTCTTAGATTTTGATAGTCTCTTGTGTATTGTGTGGTATAAATCACCTTGTATCTTTTGATACTTGTGGTCAACATTATATTCTCACTCAGAAGCACTAAACAATGAGTTGAGTATTGTTCTTGGATTAAGCTTTTAAGCAAATTCAAGTTGCTAAATCAAGAGTCTCGGTTAAGTATTATAAAGGAAGTATGATCTTCTTGTTGAGTTATTATTGATACAGTCACTGGTATTGGGACTGTTAGATATCACTGAGGTGATTTAGGAAGTGAGATGGTGATTTCTCATATTTAGGAGGTTCATAGGTAGAAGTTGCATTGGATAGAAATTAGACAAGACGTTATAAACTAGAATTGTTTAATTTTGAAAGCTAATAGTGGACTTCCTTCCTAGCTTTGTAGTCTCCAGATGTAGGTGATATTGCATCGAACTGAGTTAACAACTCTATGTGTTATTTATCATTCTGCAATTTAAGTTTCAGTATTTGTTATAACTTGATAAATATGTCCAGGCTGTCAATAGATGTTGTAACATCTACAATGACATTGTTATGATGTTGAGACATCGGTATGAACATGTGTTATCTATACCAGAGAAATTTCAATTGGCATTAGAGGAGGCACACTGATCCATTTGGTGGACTTCAGAGAATATTTTTTGGTACTACTATTCTTTTGGAAGACTAGAGTGATAGCATTCTAGTTATCAATCAACAATGAGCTTGAAGAATTATCATGATAAAGATTCCTAATTCTAAAGAGATAGAAGGAAGACTTTGAATTGGTATTTTGTCACGCTAAAATTATCAACTTCATGTTCTATGGAGCAGGTAAGTTCTCTCTATATATCACTTGTATTGTAGCCAAAGATACGGAATTTATCAAGTCCACTCATAAAGGCACATCTAAGTACATTTGGAAGAGAATTCAATTGTGAAGATGATCAAAAGAAGTTTTCTCAGGTTTGTAATCAAGAAATTTGACTTAAAATTGACAAGCTATTGAAGAAGAACAAGAGCATTCTTTTCAAACTTACAGAAAATTATTCCTAGTCTCAAATGAAGGGTTTCTTATTACTATTGTGTTCCTTGAATGGCAATCCAATCAAGTGTTGAAGAATATGAACTAAATTATTAGACCAAAATGTCTAGAACATTTGTACCGACTTCAACATGTCCATGATACTAAAGAAAAGACTGGAACTAAAGTATAGATCAATCAATATCAAAGATTCTTATGAGTGTAGTACATTGGATCTTTGTCATTTCATATGAGTGTGATAGATCAATAAAGTCATTCTCTTATTTTCTGTTTCAATATGTTATCAAAGCATATCTTAGATGACAAAGAATAGCAGTACAGAGGTAGTATTGTCTTGTTTAAATAATATTTAATATTGAAAACCATCTTGTGAAGCCTATTTCACCTAACATTACTTTATCGTACACTATCACAATTATAGCAATTTTTATTTGCTTTCATAATTTGGTTGACCCTCAAAAATAACCAAACCTGTATCCCTATATTATTGTCACAATTCCTTTTACTCCAAGAATTACTCCCAAAAAATTAAGGACGTGTACTTTCAACAAGGCCAGATCATTCAGCCGCCTGAGTGCCCTTGTATGTGTTTATCAATTGGGTCTGTACATCATGAGAAACCGGTGCATGTTGCTTATATTCCATTGTGAATTCACCCTTTCCTGCAGTTATTAGAAGGAAAAACAGCACGAATTCAAAACCAGATATGAGTTGCCATCAAAACATGGATATTTATGGTTATTGGATAACAGGATATCAACCTGTGTCATCGAATGAAGTGCGGTAGAATACCCATATTGTTAAGAGGACCTGCAACAGCCAAATTATAGCCATGTTAAATGGGCAAAAATAATGGTTAAAAGCAAGAACTACATCAACCTTTAAAAAAAAAAACAAGCGAGAATCACAATAACAATCTTCCACCACCAAGATATTTACAAACAGGTTAAAACAAATAATACATTAACGCCTATAACTGCACCTCCACCTGATTCTGCCACCAAAAATAAAACATAGAAACAGTTGTCTGTTGGCATGTTAAGCTTTAGCAACCAAGCATCATCCAGCAGCAACACGTCAAGAACCCAAAGTCATTTCCTAATGGAGTGTTGTGTACAAAGGCAGGGAGGGAAGGGAGAGAACTCATAACTAATTTAGTTTTGTACACCTATAATTTTTGTCTTAGAATTCGGAGTAAAAGTAAGTCAATCATGAAAGCTAGATCTAGGGATGCCCTACACTTAACACCAGTAACATGAAAAATACAGGTGAACCAATAACTAATAAATGATAGATGTTAATAATGGCTTAGAATTTGGTGTATAGCAATAATTACATAAGCTGGCTCTAGAGAGAGGATGGTCTAACACAACTACATAAACTAGCTCTAGAGAAGAGAATGGCCTATCTCAATTACATAAGCTCTAGGTTGTCGATCATGGCTATAGCGGCATAGCATAGCAAGAGGATCTCAGCGCCACGCTTTGGGCTGCTAACTGCTATCCATGAAGCGGAAATAGCCACTATTTGTGGAGTCATGTTGGCGCTATAGCAGTGCATTAGCGGTTTTGTAGCGTTTACAGACAGCTATTGTGAAGATAAAGGCAATATTGTAAGTTTGAATTTTTTTAACAGCAAATTGGTTTTTTCCTCTATTTGACTAATATAAAAGTTGTTAGTGATGCTTAGGTCATTTTCAGTTCTCTTTCCTCAAATCAACAGCGGTGGATCTTTTGACCTAAAATTTGTTGTTCTCTCTTCACTTTCTTATCCATTCACATCTATTTCTCCCTTGTTTTGCTGATTTCTCAACTATTAGCAACTATACCATCTTCTGCAGTTTAACACAAACTTCCAACAAGAAAGGTTTTTTAAACCTATTAGTGACAATATCGACATAGGGCGACAATAGACCATTCACGTCTATTTTGTTTATGTTTGTTTACATTTGAAGCATGGGTACTTCTAAAATGGTGAAATCTGGTATATGCACCCATACCGGGTACCGTACGTACTCATAGTACTTTATTTTCTTCATTATTTGATTTCAAGTGAAATTTGTGGTTTTCAAACATCAATCGGCTATTTATGTATTTCAATTTCTTCGTCATTATATTTAACCTTTTTTACTTTTAAGTGACGTCTCCTCTCCTTTTACAAAACTCTTATATTTTAATAACGTACCCGCATTTTGATTTTGTATCTGTTGTATCAGTATCAGTATCGTACCCACACGAACTACCGTACCTATGCATCATAGGTTTACATTTAGAATTTACTTTAGTCATTTGAGCACATTTATAATTTGATTTTGATGGAGACTTATATTGTGGTGTTGTTGGAATTTATGCATGTTGTTGCAACTTCTATTTTAAGGCATTATGTATGTTTATTAAAGCTCACAGTAGTGGTCATCCTGCTACATGCCGCTATATGCATTTTAGGGGTCCAGCTACGCGCCGATATCGAGATTAACAACCTACCATAAGCTAGTTCTAGAGGTGAGGATTTCCTAAGCCTTAAAAACTATTTTTGCTATATGGCTAGCCGATGTGGGATGTCAACACCTCTCATACCCAACACAATGAAGGTGTTATAGGCTGCAGTTAATAGCAGACAAGTTGGGCCGATGAAGGTGACTAAGGTTTCCAAGATTACATTTTATTTAGGCATATTTTAGTCATTGTGTCGTCAAATCAAATCATAACTAATTGATTTCATACCGCCAAAATCAACCATGGGAACTAACTTCTAGTTAAAATGTTCTAATAGACCTGTTAGGTATGTACTTACATGAGCTGTAAGGACAGAATCATCCCCGTCCTGATCATTGCCAACAATCAGACCTTTTCTCCTGTCATTTGTAATAAAAGTATGTCAGAAAATTCTGAAATTTACCATAAGTAAATAATATCCAGAAGGAAAAGAAAGTAAAGAATTCTCACTTGTTGAGGTCACCAGCAACAGCTCCTTGAAATTCTGTTGGTACTTTCAGCTCAACAAGCATAACAGGTTCTAATATAACTGGTCTGGAAGCTGTGTAACACTGTTACAGAAGACAGCACCACAAATTATTAGAATGAGGCCATCATATCATATCTATGTGAAGGAGTCAATATCTACAATATGTGTAATGCAATTTAAAAATAAGTGGTGAATGAAATAACCTGTCTAAAAGCGTAGATAGAAGCCATCTTAAAGGCAAGTTCGCTGGAATCAACAGCATGAGCAGCACATCTGTCAAAACAACTCGGAGATTTTCAACTGGATGTCCAATTAAGGCACCACTGTGTGAAGTGCAAGATTGGTTAGGGTTGCCATAGAAAAAGTTCAATCATTCTTGCACACCAAAACTGTACACAACAAAATTAAGAAACAAGTAAAATTTCACTCACGAGTTGGCAGCTTCTTTAAAACCTTTCTCAATAGCAGGGATAAAATTTGATGGAACAGCTTGGCCAACAAGCATGTTTTCAAATTCAAACTTAGTTCGAATCGGCAGGAAGTGGTTCAATATACCTGTGTTCATATTGAATACAATATGTATCATCAAGAAATAGAAGGGTATTGGAAGATGAACACAACAAGCTTCTTTACCAAACGAATGGTAATAATATTTTATATAACATAACATACAACAAGCTTCTTTCTAAAACTACTTTCAAAGTTTCCATAACTGTTTACCATTTTCTCAGAAAAACACTTCCTATCAGAACTGGTCACTTTTATTGAACTTTTGTAAAATTTATTACCAGAATCAAACAATAAATTTTATTTGAATAAAATAAGAATGGCTAATCGATACTTACCCAATCACCCGTCCATATTGTCCTTGCCCTCCGGATTGCTTCTTATGTAAATAATCAAAATCAGCGTTGAGTAACAGTTTCTCTGAAGTTCACGTGGCTTTCCAACTGTAGCATCAACCTTAGCAGGTAGAGACATAAGAATGAGTTAGACATTGCATCAGACAAAACAACAGGAGAGGGATAAAGACAGTTGAGTTAGACACTGTGAAGCATGGGTACTCCATTTTATGTAAAGTACTGGTACGGACACCAGTGCAGTCTGATACGCACGAAACCGTACCAATTTATTTATTTATTTTTAATGTTGGTACATCAATGGGTACATTTTGGTACCACGTAACTTTTTCAATGTTTTTCAAATATTAAAATTTGGGTTTTATTCATAAAAGTTAGGTTATTTATCCTATATTTATAAATAAAAGTGAAAAAAACCAAATTTTAACCCTTGTCTTCTATACCTCTACCGTTGTCGTATTGTTCTCTTCGCATTGTTCTCTCTAAAACTGAAACTTTCATTCTTCCAGAAGAAAATATTAATATTCGACCATGATTTCATGATTTATTGATAGATTTATTTATGTTATTGCGAGAATATTAACTTTTTTTAAAGTAAATTGTTTCTTAATTTTAATGTATTGTTGTAATTTTAATAATATAATTCGTTTATTATGTTTATAATTATATTTTAAAAAAGTTATACTAACGTACCCGTACCTTAGTTTTTTTTTAAATGTCGTGCTTTGTACTAGTATCCGTACCGGGTACGTACCCGTACCTATGCAACATAGGTTAGACATTGTCACATTAATTTTTATGGTGCGTGTTAAGAGTCTCACATCAAACAATAATGAACATGTGTTTTATAAGTGAGAGCAATCCTCACCTTACAAGCGGTTTTGTAGGGTTGAATTAGGCCACCCACATTCTAAGATGGTATCGAGCCTCATCTAAGATCCATTGGGCCACCCACCATTTAGTTCCACTCAGCCCTAATTCCGGACATGAGAGGGGTGTTAAGAGTCCCACATCGGATAATATATGGCCTGAACATGTGTTTATAAGTGAGAGCAATCTCATCTTACAAGTCGGTTTTGTGGGATTGAGTTAGGCCAACCACATTCTAAGAGTGTGTATATGTTTAGAAATAAATAGGGAAAGAGAAGGAAAAGGTTAAGGGAAAATTATCAATTGGGTATCGGAGGAAGAGATCAAGTTCTCTAATTCGGGAAGGGAGATGCCAAGACTCTCTAATTTCTTGGAAGGACATAAACTTGTACTTTACTATCCTAGTCTCTAGACTTGCCTCTATGTTCTGGTGTGCTATATTAAATCTATATCCTCGTTAAGACAATCCTGCAGAGGAATTATCCTATAAATTCTGTTCTTATCTTACTTTGTTCAAATATATATACCAGTTGGCATTTGGCATGCATCAAAAGCATAGGAAAAATATACATGTTGAGTAAAATGCGTACTTGACTCCCTCTTAATGCGTTCAACATAGATATCTAAGTGCAGCTCCCATTCCGAAATGATTGTCTACAATCAAAAGTATGTCAATGTCAATATAGGAACAATAATTATGTCGATTAAATGAGGAAGATCATTAAGGAAAAGGACAACCTGGCACTCTGGGTCCAAGCCAACACGGAAAGTAGGATCCTCTTTGGAAGTGGTTCAAAGCTTTTGAAAACTATAAGCAATGCATGGATAAAGTCAATTGAGTTGAGCAATATACAACTTTTCAAGTGAGACTGCAGGTTGGCATGTTACAAAAAGATTACTCACTTGCCTCCAGAATCTTTTGAGACTGGCTGTACAGCTAAAGACATCACGGGTTCAGGAACATTCATAGAAGACATTGTGTATTTAACCGACCCATCAGTAAAAGTATCTCCTGATGTCCAAAAATATAAATTATAGTCGATAAAATTATAATAACTGTTAAAATTGTATTCATATTATGAGGAGAAATATATATATATATATATATATATATATATATATATATATATATATATATATATATATATATAGGAGGGATCAAATTACATCAAGAGTTACATCATGAGTTACATATCAAACTTCAGATTAATATTTTTAAAATCAACTATTGGATTGAAATATACCATTATATAGATCATACCTATAAAGTTTGAGAATAATCTATAATGATTTACTATACGATCAAGATATCTAAAGATTAACGTCAAAATGGACTTTCATATAACATTAATTTGGATGTAGTTCAATGACATATATATATATAATATATAATCAATATATATAATTATAGGAATGATTTGATACAATTATATCCTAAATAATATTTCAATTGATACTACTCATAAAGACCATAGATACTAAATAATAATAAACTAATATCTCAACATTGTCCTCATCTTGTCACATATGTAAGTAATCTGAGGTCTTCAAGATTTTGTAAAGAGGTCAGAAGTTAATCTTTGGAATTAACAAAAGAGGTTATGATGGTCCCGTAGTAATCTTCTCTCTAAGTGACAATGACTTCAATATGTTTTGTCCTTTCATGAAAAACTGATTGAAGGAGAGGTGCAAGGTCAATGGTTGTCACATACAAGTTCCATAGGCCGACTTCACAAAATGAAGTTCTGTAATAAATGCTTTAACCACAAGAGCTCACATGTGATGGGCCATGGCTCGATACTCAACTTTGTACTTGATCGAGCAACATTTATTTGCTTTTTGCTTTCCATGAGATCAAATTTCTACCAATAAAAACACAATAACCCGATGTAGAGCCATCACTTGCATCTCCTGCCCATCAGATCGCATCCAATGATATCGATGTTACCTCTATCACAAAAACAAGCCCTTTTCAGTGATCCTTGATATCTTGATTCAATAACCGATCCCAATGGATGTCACATTCAGAACCGACTTACTAATCGACGGAAAAGATATATGTCTAGTCAATGTAAGGCTTTCCTACAAGTCTTGATATCTTCCTAGATCAAGATATGACTTCCGATTGGGAGAAGCTTTACATTATGATCCATAGGAGTATCAATCGGTTTACAATCTTAAGACTGTTTCTTCCGAATATCAAGAGCATATTTCCTGAGAGATAACAATACCGACTTTGATTGCATACCTCAATTCCTAGAAAGTACCAAGAGACCCAAGTCCTTAGTCCGAAAATTTAAATAAGTGTTGTTTTAAGGCATTGATACCCTCAAAATCATCACATGTAATTACAATGTCATCAACATAAACCACTAGATAAATATATTTATTTGAGGAGCGTTTGAAACAGTGATCTGATTCACACCGCTTTATTCAAATTGTTGCAACACTTTACTAAATCTTCCAAACCATGCCCGAGGTGATTGTTTCAAGCCATACAAAGACTTAATTTACATACTCGATTACATCCCCGAGCAACAAACCCGGGAGGTTGCTCCATGTAAACCTCCTCTTCCAAGTCACCATGCAAAATGCATTTTGATATCCAATTGAAATAAAGGCCACTGTTTCATATGGCTAAAAAAAGTGAACAATGTCATCTTCGCATAGAGAAAAAGTATCACTATAATCTTGACCGTGAACTTGAGTGTATCCTTTTGCCATTAAGCGAGCCAATGATCTACATGTCCATCGGGACCCACCTTAACATTAAATATTCACCTACAACCAACAACAGATTTTCCAGGTGGGAGGAACTAGTTCCCAAGTTGATTAGATTCTAAAGCGACATTTCATCAAGTATTGCTTGTCTCCACCCTAGATGGGATAAAGCTTCATGAATAGTGTTAGGAATAGAAACAGATGTTGTAAGGGCATGGCTTATGTTTTCATGATGCCAAAACCCCTCAATTTACCATGATACCTTATATCCAAAAAGGTCTAGTATGAGTGGTGTGCAAGCTAGAAGAAACTTTTATAGTCGGGAAAATCAACTGTATGCCTTATAATTCTTTCTATTTTTATTTTTAACTAACACATATAAATAGTAGGTTATTTTTTAGAGCCCTTAACAAGAACAAAGTGAAAGATACACACGAGAGCACTTCATCTTTATCATCTCCTCTTCAAATTCAATTTCTTCACAAAATCAAAGCAATTGAATCAATATTAGAAGATTGGTGATAACGCTCAATTGAAGAACAAATTCGTAATTGGATTGTGTTTTCAGGTTTTCTTGTAATAAATGAAGAAATAGTTCTTTTACACACAATTATTATGATGAATCTATCTCTTCGATCCTTATTCGAGCCAACAGTGATCTCTTCGAAGACACTCCGATTGTAGATACTTGAAATTACAAACCAATTTGTTGCAAGCATCTACAATCAAGATCGGAGGTGTGCTCAAGAGATCGACACTAATTTGAAGCTCATAAATCAACAATTGAATCAGGTGACAAGGGAACTATTTCTTCATTAGTTACAATTTGCAATTTTATGAAAAATTTCTCAATTCTAGATTCTAGAATTGGGGGCAGAAGTACACCACGCGAGGACGATGGGTGGAACTGCCTTAACAAATTCCCATGTTCTTTTCGCATTTTACTTTCAATATTTGTGTTGCATAATCTGTGAATTTCAAACTATCAAACTTGCATTAACTGTATTTGTGGTGTGTCGAGCTTTAACATACACTGTAGTAACAATCCCTTTGATTGTTACTAAGACTAACTTCAACCTCACAAATAGGAAAATACTACACTTGTGAATTTTGCTCACAAAGTGTTTGATAGATTGTCTTACTCACAAATTTACTCATAGTGCTTGATTTTATTCTTAAACAACTCATTGGAAGTATTCGATACTCTCTGAGATTGTTTAAGCAGTTAACAAATTGAGAATAAATTGTATTGATTCGAGCGGATTTTTATTTCATACTTTTCAATAGTGGATCATTTAGACGATTGAATGTCCAGGAAGCTTTCGTTATACTTTTCAAAAAGCACAAAATTTTAAAATTAAAACTAAACCGATCTATTCAACCCCCCTTCTAGATCAATCACATCGTCTAACAGATGCAAGTGCAGTAATAAAAGCACAATAGGTGGGAGATAACCGGTGATACGACACAACTATAAATCGGATAAGGATTACAGGTTGAACAATTACCTTTACGGATGGCAACAGGCAAGTCAGGAACAGGGGTGGAGGCACTTGGAATAGGAGCTGAATCACATGGTCTTAACCTCTCTCATAGGTAATGTCATACGGTTCAACGGTGGTCGAGACTCATCTATCGCAACAATGGACTAGACGATAAAGGACCTGGACTAAACCGACTCAAAATAAGGAATAGGCAAAACTTGATCTATATTAGTTTCAAGGACACCTAGTTGGGAAAGTATGGTACATCCTCAAAGAATGTAACATCGCAAATATAAAAACGATGTGTAGGAGGAGTAACACCGATATCCCTTTGGATGTAGTAGCCCAAAAACATATTTGATAGCCGAACATTTTATCATGACATGGGACAAATCATGAACAAAACAAGTACATCCAAAGACACGAGGAAACAACATATAAGGGATCCATAGGGTACACGGTGGAACGAGGAACCGATCATTCAACACAGGATGGCATCCTTAATTAGATACCGGGAAGGATAGCATCACCCCAAAACTTTAGAGGTACATTGACATTTAGCAAAAGGGTACGAGCAGTGTCAACCATGTGTCTATGTTTTCTTTCAGCAATACCATTTTGTTGAGGCGTATGGGGACAACTCGATTGATGTACAATGCCTTTGGAGTGCATGAAAGAGTTGAAATGATCGGAAAAATATTCTTTTGCATTATCACTATGTAAAATGCGATTTGTTTTGCCAAACTTGTTGAAATTTCAGAACAAAAATTCTTAAAAATATTAAACAACTCAGAACAATCTTTCATTACAAATATCCAAGTATATCTTGAGAAATCATCAATAAAAGTAACATAATACCGATACCCTATGATAGAAAAGGAATCCGACTAGGACCCCACACATCGGAACGAACAACGTCAAAAAGAGACAAAGCTTTGTTATTAATGCGACTGGAAAAAGAAACTCGAATATGTTTTCCTAACTGACAAGACTCACATTGTAGGGACTCTAAATGAGAGACCAGACACCATTTTCTTTAATTTTGAGAAACTCGGATGACCTAAACGACGATGCAGAAGATCAGGAGGTTTGGTAGTAGCACATATGGCAGAAGTGGATGGTTGAAGATAGTAAAGACCACTAGATTCAATTCCGACTCCAATCGTTTGTCCCGTACTCCGGTCTTGTATCAAAAAGGAATCAGAAGTAAACGTAATGACACAGTTTAAAGAACTGGTTAATTTGCTTATAGAAATCAAATTGAAAGGACAATTAGGAATCAACAAAACAGAACTCAAGGAAAGTGAGGGGATAGGTGATACATTCAACACCATTGCCTCAACTTTAGATCCATCCGCAACTATAACATAATGTGGATATTTAGGTGGTGATAATTTAGAGAAAAGTGAAGCATTATCGGTCACATGGTCAAGCACCGTAATCCATAACCCATCCAATAGAGTAGCATGAGAAAAACCATAGAATTACCAAGTATGAGCAATAGTAGGAGGAGGTGACTTGTTGTCTTAATTGCAAATATTCCTTATACTGTATGCGTAAAAAGTTTCTACTTCACCCCTTGATTCACCATGATTTCAACATCAACAAATAAAGAACTCTTCAACGAGAGACCCGAACTAAAAGTGGTCTCCACTAGATTCGGGGACAAAACGAGCAAAGCAAAAGCTACCGAAAACGGCTGCCAGGGTTGTGCATGTAGCTGTTGAAATTGGCGCTGACAAGAAAAAATTAGGGTTTAAGACCTAGCTCTAGATACCATGTTAAATTGTGTTGAAATTGGCGTGACAATGAAAAAAATTAGGGTTTAAGACCTAGCTCTAGATACCATGTTAAAATTGTATTATATAATATATATATATATATATATATATATATATATATATATATATATATATATATATATATATATATATATATATATATATATATATATATATATATATATATATATATATATATATAAATCCTCAGAATCAATCCCACTAATTAAGGAATGATTTGATACAATAATATCCTAAATCCTAAATAATATTTGAATTGATACTACTCATAAAAGCCATAGATACTAAATAATAATAAACTAATATCTCAACAATAACAAATATGAGCAGAGGAAATAAACTTGAAACAAAGAGATTGTCCCAACCCAACAACAAATCTTTATCAAAAACTCTCTGTCCCTGTCCCTAATCATAAGACCCTTTATTCCCCCATTTTATTGCAATTGGGAAAATTAAATTTGTTTTCTCTCTTATAATATCATTAGATGTGTAATTACGGAAAGGAGAAATACAACTTTTACAAATCTGTTGTATAACTATTTTTCTTAATATCAATAAATTTTCTAAGTGGACCATAATAAGGGATAAAGGGAGAGTAACCCAGAAAGAACTACACAAAACTTATATTAATACTAATCCTTAAGCAAGTAATTAACATGTTAATCATCCTAAATCTCAAACCTTCAGGCCAGACAACTTTGAAATGTTTATTTAAATCTAATTTAATTATCCTTCATAATGACCTTTGGGTTCAAGCTCCAAGACCTTGTGTTAGGCTCTTTGATGAGCACATATTTATCATAGATCTCTAGACAGAAAGCTGACAATTGAGGTTGGCGGAGAATCAGAAAACAGTAGCAAATTCAGTTCTAGAATTCTCTCAAATATTCCCATGCAAGCTTACACTTAAAAAATAATTACAAGATCCATTGGGCCACCTGATTCATGTTTCCGCTATCTCACCACCCACCCGTTATATTTACGCACCAAGCTCAATTGTGTTGGGCATGAGGGTGTGTTACAAAGTCCCACGCTGGTTTTCTAACGCTGAGTTAGGCTCACCCTAAAATTCTAAGAGAAAGATAGTGGTTAAAGGGATTGTGAATATTTATTTCCAGCAAGCTGTAAGTTTTGCTAGAACAGTCGTATTCATAACCTGATTTGCTTATTATGTTTTGACTTTTGAATTACAGCTGTTGTATTTTTTCAATTCTCTCTCATCCCCTTGGTTTATAAATTTATTCCCCAAGAATGCAACATTTTAAAAAATCTAAACCACCACCAAAAGATTCTAGGCAAACATATAATCAGCACAAAAAAAAACATGAGAAAGAAAGAGAAATATAGAGTTTTAAAAATTCATATTCCCGAGTAATTGTGAAAAGAAGAACCTGATGCACAATCAACACCAAATACAGCAATTATTTCGCCAGCATGGGCTTCCTGAATGTCCTGCAGAGGAAAAATGTTCAATTAGAAGTTTAACAAATGGCAGAAAATAAATTAATGTTAAAAATCTTCAAAATAAATTTAGAAGAGACAAAACTGTAAATGTTTCCCTTTCATCAGCGGAAAAAATATCCTATGACATGCCAATAACTCTAACTCCTTATTTTTAATAATTGCAGTTTCCGGAGGCATTCGTTATACAGGAAGATAAACGTTAAAAAGGCCTTAAAACAAACCTGGAATTCATTAGAATGCATCCTACCCAAGCGAGAAATCTGCATTGACAAAACAAAAGCTTTAACCACAAATTATTAGTCTCCGTTGTAAATAGTGTATATTTGTAATAATTGTATTTGTTCATTAATCGAACGCATTAGATTTAGAATAGTCAACTTAAATGAAATAGTGCATGTACTTTATTCATAACTTTGAAATATACATCAAAATATATTCTACATAGTATCAGAGCTCCCAATTTTTGGTTTTGCTTCCACATGAATCCCATTTTGTCCTTCAGAAGTTTCATTTTGACTGCCTTTGCAATTTTTGTGCAACCTTCACTTACCATTGTGTTTGTATACTCTATTCTTCGGTCTTGCCTTGCTACAATTCTGTTACTCTTCCGTACAGTTTCTTTGGGCTTTTTGGTGCTTCAATGCTTTCAATTGTCAATTCACCACTGTCCTTCTAACCTTCTCAGAATACTGACTCAACATTTGTAGTCCCATCAAGCCAAAACCAGAAATTTTCCATTGTTAGCTGCCTCACACCAAGCAGCTAGACAGCTTCATCCCTGTCACATGTAAGCTATGTACCACCTTCCATTGGTTTTTGCCACACATCAGAAAATTTGTAGATCAAAGTCTTTTGAGTTCGTTTTGGTAAGACATATGACATACAAGGTCAGACAAGTGACACAAAAGATACACTAACACATATGGCATTGACTATGAAAAGACATTTGCTCTCGTGGCAAAGATAAATATTGTTTGAATATTATTAAATCCTGTTGTTAACTCTGAATGGGAACTACACCATTTTGATGTAAAAAATGCATTCTTGCATTTAGAGGAAGAGTATATGGAGATTCTCCTAGATTTTGATTTTAGAGGTTAGAGGAGGAGAAAACGAGGTGTGTCAATTAAGGAAGGCCTTGTACGGACTAAAGCATTCCCCTTGAAGTGGTTTGGAAGATTCACATATGTAATGGAGAGCTTGGCCTATGTATGCAAAGCCAAAGAGAACACACCATTTTCTTCAAACATTCACAAGTTGAAAACGGACCGTGTTTCTAAATGATGTTGATGACATTATTGTTACATGAGATGATTTGACTGAGACACAGCCACTCAAGGAGAATTTATCAACAGAGTTGAAGATGAAAGACTTAGAGCAACTCAAGTATTTTTAGAAAATTGAGGTGGCTTATTTAAAGCAAAGAATTTTTATCTTTCAGAAGTAAGTGCTTGATCTTTGGCAGGAAACAGACAAGCTTGGATGCAACTTGCGAATGTTCCCATTGAATAAAATCTAAAATGAGTTTTGCAGGGGAAAGTGTCTAAGTTGACAAGGTTCAAAATCAAAGACTAGTGGATAAGATAAATTACTTGGCACACACTAGGCCAAATTTTCCTTATGTAGTTAGTACGCACTGTACGCTGATTTAATTCATGCATGAACCGAGGGTGCGAGACTTGCAACCTTTCAACCATGTTCTACATCTCATACCCACTCCAAGGAGAGGACTTTTGTTTAAAAGAGGTGGAAGTCAAACTATAGTGGTGTATACTTATGCTGATTATGCAGGTTCAGTGAATAATAATAGGCAACATCTTTGTTTTCTATGTAGGAACCTTATTACTTGGAGGAATAAGAAGCAAAGTGAAGTAGCTCGTGACTAAAGGCTGAAGCAGAATTTAGAGTTATGGCACAGAAGAATTTGGAGCTATTGTAGATGAAAATTGTACTAAAAGATTTGAAGATAAAGTGTGCAGGCTTTATGAAATTGTTGTGACAATAAATAGGCAACCACTGTTGCTCATAATCATGTTCAACGTGACAGGAGAAAACATAATGAGATAGATAAACATTTTATGAGTGAGAAGTTAGATAGTAACTTGATAACTACAACCTACATTCCTTTATGGCATCAGGTGGCAGGTCTGTTGACAAAGGGATTACTAACATAATGTTTCAACCAACTTATTGCAAGCTTAGAACAATAGATATTCATTCACTAGTTTGAGAAAAGTGTTGTAAATAACATATATTAGTAATTATAAGTAATAATTGTATTCAGCCCATAAGGTTTAGAAACGTCAATTTAAATGAATTAGTGCACATACTTTATTCACAACTTTGAAATATCTGGGATATATTTTCTAGTCTCTAAATGTCATACAAAATGCAGGGAGATGGCAATGATCTTACATGGGAATAGCACTACATTAATTATTAATTATGTATCAAGCCTCACATCCAACTAACAAAAACTAAAACTATTTCCAGTATTTGTTGTACTGTTTTAGGTTTTCATGTTTCCATGCCTTCAGATACACAAAAAGTTCAAGATGAAGAGGAAAGGATACCAAATGACAACCCAAAACATCCTCGTATGAGACTATGAGTACATGCAGGACGAGCATGGTCAGATGTCTGGTTAAAGATAGCATTTATGTAGGATGATAAGTTTCTAAAAAAATTGTCCATACTGTTAGTAGAACAGTAGCTGGAAAGAGCCTGTTAGGACAAAACAGAAGGATATTTGCTTAGAAGAAAAAGGGGAAACAAATTAAATAGCTCGTGTGTTAGGCCAGGCCATCCTCTGTTACTAGGTAGGTTGAAATGAATTTAAGAATCATGTAACCCCTGATAATCAAGCTAGCCAGCTTTATATTCAACAATGTAGATGTGTTTCCATTGTTATCATCCCACGCATTTGATCGCTACCATCAAATATGGGCAATTCAACCATGTTCACTAGCATCCAATATCCTGAACTTCTTAATTATTTTTTAAGCAAGGACTGCTTCATTTCCATAAACCATTTCCATTAGAATCATGTGTTCTATCAGAAACTCGTGGAGGAGAACTGTCCCCCTTCTCTTTTCAGATTTCATTCGACACCAGAAGATTCATTTTCTTTATATCTCATACTGTTATTGAATTCTGTAATCCAATCACTTAGACTTGGAGATTGGAACCTTGATGACTAGTAGAATTTTCATGAATATGAGACTAAATTATTGAAGAGGAAAAAACGGTAGAGTTGGATCAATCATTATTATATAAGGTTTTTCACCAAAACTCTAAATAAATCAGTTATTGAGTTATCTCTCTACCCTAGAAAGGAAAAACATACATATGATCAAAGAAAAAAGGAAAAACATACATATGATCAAAGAAAAATGAAATCAAACTAGAGCACCAAAAGACATTAAACTTACCTTGGTCTTCTTGCCAGAGTTAACATTAGTCACAAAATCCCCATTTTGAATGACGCCCTCATAAATTCTTCAACCAAACAATCAATACATTAACATATGTGAGATGTACTGAAAGGTTGCCACAAATTTGAAAATATATACATACTATAATTGGAGTTAACCATCTCCAAAGGCAAGAGGTACCTTAGATATGGTAAATGACCAAACTCAGTTCTCTCCAATTTGAAAGCCAATGCTACAAGGGGCCCATCAGGACTTCCAGTCAGCTCAATCTAGACAAGCAAAGACATACGCTAACCAGTTATGATTGTAATCTCTCTAGATCATAAGTTTGCAGCAAACAACCAAGACAATTTCCATAACTATATATGATTTCATTGCAGAAATTGTCTCCAAGAAAAAATTATCAGATCAAATCAAACCCAGGTGGGTTCTGTAAACGTGAACGCAAGAATTACTGTATACTTGGTATTTTCCAATATTGAAAAGCAATAGCATGGGCAGCTGTGAAACTCACCCCAAGCTAATATAATTACACCCACCACCTTGATATTTAACTTTGAATGCCAAATATTCTCCAATCATAAACCTTAATTTTCTATTTGAAAAATAATTTAAATTAGGAAGATGGGACCTACCTTTCAGATTTAACATTTCTTTTAATATGAAGTGATTATCTGTTATCAAAATTTTAATCTTGGTTTTTATGAAATGTTAATTTGAAATTTGGGGTTTCATTTTTTTTCTGGCAAGTGATTACAATATCACCTAGATGCATTATAATGTTTACTACTGATATTTTACATTTTCTGAATGATTCATTTATTATCTTATTTATGAAGAACATGCATTTAAAGCAATTTTTATAATTTTAATTTTAATAGAAAATCCTATAATCCGTGATTCAAAATTTTGGCTTTAAAATGCAATTCAAGTTTTCAATAATCATGACAGAAATACAATATCAAAGTAAAACAGGGATTAACTTTCTATGAATCAGGTACCTTCTCCTCGTTATTAGATTGGTCAAGAGCATTATTACTAACTTCAATTGGACATGGCAAATAACTAAGTACTCCATCCAGAAGTGACTGTACTCCTGTATCAATAGTGGAAGATTAAATATATACAAGTGATGATTCAAACAACTGCACAGTATGCATGATATCTAGAATGTGCAAGTTTGGATCATACTGAAAATGAGCTTGGGTAAGCCAATGTGAGAATGCATGCATGTGAAATAATAATTTAGGTAGTGGGCTGTTTATTAAAGAGAAATGGTACTGTAAATTTATGGATAGCAATATCCAAAATGGGCAATAACTTCCATACAGTAAGTAATATACAAGGAATGGATATGAATATTGTAGAAGATTATTATTGAAGGCTTGCTGTTATGTTCCAACAGGACAGTTATATCCACGCGCCAAGCCCAATGGTGTTGGACGTGAGAGGGTGTGTTAAGAGGCACATATAGGACAATATATGGTTTGAACATATGTTTATAAGTGGGATCAATCCTCGCCTTATAAACCAATTTAGTAGAGTTGTGTTAGTTAGGCCCAACCACAATTCTTAAGGCATACTACCATACCATTAAATCAAAAACCGATGGAATAATATTACTACGGATACATCTTTACTGAATGGGAAGAACAAAGTAGTTTATTATGCAGTATGAATTTATATGTGAAGTTAAGAACGGGATGTGAGTTCAAGATTACCTTGTTTTTGAAAGCACTACCCATGAATACCGGTATAAATTTCTGTGCTATGGTAGCCCTACGAATTGCTCCCTACACAAACATAATAACCAGAAATTATAAACTACATCAAAATATATGTGGATAGAGGTAAAGTGGGTGGAGGCCTATTAGAATTTATGCTAGATTTAAGCACAAGCATAACTAGAACTACTAGCTGTTACTGAACTATAGATGATTAGCTCCATTAAAAGCTCAACATAAGAGATGATTCCCCTTCTAATTAATAATGTAATGTAAACATTTAGTTATTATAATATGGACCAATTAGATACAGATTTACTTCAAATCCTTTCCTAATTATATACTCCCTCCATTCCTATTTATAAGCAAATTTTAACTTTTTAGGTTCATTAAATGATTGATGTATCTAACCTACATATAGTCTAAGTACATCATTTATTCAATAAATCTAAAAAGTCAAAATTTGCTTATAAATAGGAATGGAGGGAGTATATGGCGTCAGTGATTTAGGACCCGTTTGAAACACTTCTTAAAAACTGTTTTTTACTTTTCAAAAATTTAAAATTTAAAAACTGGTTTGATAGACTTGTTTTCTAAAATAGTTTTTAAAAACTAATTTCAATTTTTCAATTTTAAAATCTAAAAAATTAAAACAGGTTATGGATGTTTTTGTTTTCAATTTTGCTTTTTAAAAACACACGGAAAACACAGTTTTCATTAATGGCAGGATTGTAATTAATTGAATGTTTATATTTTGTTTTATTTCTTCAATCTCTCGTTACTACTAGCTCACCGTTTAAACTCTATTGTTTGATGCATACACCCACTCCATCCTTCATGTGTTTAATAGCAATATATATTAATTTTTAATTATCATTTTTCTAAATATAATAATTAATAAAATATATGATAGGTTTATTCATTATATATACTTATCTTTAACTTATTTATTCAACTAATTATAATATAAATAATAATTATTTAACATTTTATACCTAGAGGTATTCATGGAGTGGTTTAAATTAATTTTAAAATGAAAATTCATTTGATTAAGAAGTAAATTTACTTGTGTTTTAATTCAAATTCATTCCAATCCAATTTTACGTAGTTTAATTTGAATTGGTTTTGATATCAAATTACAAATTGTATTTTATTAAAATTATAAAAATATTAATAAATAATAAATTTGATATAACATATAATATATATTCAATAAAACTAATATTACTAAATGTGAATGATCGATTATTTGAGAAATAAATGAAATAATAAAAAATAGATCAAACAAAACTAATAAATAGTAAATAAATAAATAAAAAGAATAAGTAGTAAACAAAAATAAATATAATCAAATAATAATTAACACAACATATCATGTTCATAAAAAATAAGTATAAAAACATATACAAACGGTTAGGTTCGGTTTTAAAATAATCAATCTAAAATTCAATTCAAATCGATTAGTTTTTACAAAATGACATTCAAACACATCTAATAATATTCAGTTTTTGTGGTTTCAGTTTTATATATATATATATATATATATATATATATATATATATATATATATATATATATATATATATATATATATATATATAAAACTAAATTAAAATTTTAATATATTCAAAAATTGTAAATTTTTAATAAACATGAAATAGTTTAATATTTTATTGAACTGCATTTAAATTATAAAACTAAAAAACTAAAAAACAAAATTGATTCAAACGGGTCCTTAATAATCCATCACACCATTGTGCTTCACCGGTGATTTCGGTGCTCTATCCCCGGCCAGGGCCATGCAAAGGACTGCACCAACCTACTCTGATTACCACCCAAATCAACAACAGAAGTCACTGTCAACGTCAGAGTGATCATTATCTCATTAATCACATATGAACATTTGGTAAGTGCAGCCAATTACTTCTTTGGGGCTACTGGTGTAGACTAATGGTTTGAAAAGTAGGGAGGACGGTAATGATCATTCCATATCAAACAAGCAAATCAATGATATTCCTACAAGGAATCAAGGTAGGCAGAAAACAACTGGTGCTAAACTTTAGTCACAGACCCTTTTTTCATTAAAATAACACAAAACATCAACTGATGAGTCGTTCTAACAATTTTCATACAAAACCATGCATATGAGCAGTTTCCTTGGCAGATTTCTGAATCAAAGGAAAATAGGAACTGTGCCAAACATCTTTCTGTTAAAATAGTGAGACCATTACAATCTGACATGTCTATATCATTTCTTTATGCAAATCTAGAATGTCCAAACCACATGGTCCGCAACACATTCAGAGAACAGACCAAGAAACTAATTGTTAGAATTAGGATAGTATGATATGATGCATTTCCCATAAACCAGATAATTGTCATACAAAACTCAGGAATATGAAAAACTACTACCTACTCACCTCAAGATCAGCATCTGAAATGGGTTCATCACTCAGAAACGCTTCAGCAAGTATATCATCAACCTCTGACACGGTTTCTATTAGTTCGCGTCTTTTTTCAGCCACCAAGGTTTCCATATCTGATGGCACCTCTTCAATGGCAATATTTTCGCTGCAATAAGCAATGTTTAAGTAAGCTGAAGAAATATGGCAGACGTAATCTTTGGAAAAAATAATGGAGAATTTTGAAAAAGGACCCATTTGAACCATGAAAATAATAGGCCTTTAGCTTCACAAGATCAACAAGTCCCTTGAAATCATCTTCCAAACCTATTGGAACTTGAACTGCAGCATTATGATGCCGAAGCTTAGATCTAGCCTGAAAAATAAAACAAATCGGTAACAAAAATGGAAAACATTCAATTCAAAAATAAGAATGAAAAAGAATTTTTAAAAACAACAAAGTTAATCATTAATTAATTAATAAATAAATAGTAGAAGTTGTCAAATTTTATAGCTGACCTCCAAAATGCCAGGACACCTCTTTTCAAGATAACCAAATTTGCATAAATGGGATTATAATTTATAACTGTAAAACATATTATCTTAGCTGACCTCTATGAATCTCATTCACACCTGATTTATTACTTTCCATGGATCTGCTCCCATTCGATCAAGCTTGTCAATAAATGCAAGTCTTGGAACATCATATCTTCTCATTTGCCGATCAACGGTAATTGACTGACTTTGCACCCCACCAACACTACAAAACACAAGAACAGCACCATCAAGGACACGCAAAGCCCTCTCAAGCTCAATGGTGAAATCAACATGACCAGGTGTGTCAATTATGTTGATCTGCAACAAAACATTTTGCCTAAGTTTCAATGTAAATAACCACAAGAGAAAGTCACTATCAAAAGCAGTTTGAAGAATATATCAATGTAAGTTGTAACTTCCAATGGATACTGCAAACAGGAAAAATAAGTAGTGTTTATTTAATTTACCCATTTCAGTTACGATAACTAAAAACAGAAAATGTCATAAATTGTTATCTTTCTCCATGACGAATAATCACCAAAAGGAACTAACACTGACTAAGGTAACAGTACATCACTCAAATCTCAAATTCCCCCTCAAACAAGTGAAAATTAATTGCTCGGCATCCAATTCTCAATCCCTATCACCCTAAATTTTGAAAGAACAGCAAACATTTCAAAGAGCTTAATAGTCCTGCCTTATAAAGTAATGGCATTTTCGAGTGTTTGGGAATAGATTCTAATATAGCTTATGATATGTTCATAAATTATTTTCTTCTTATTCTTGAAATCTCATATAAGAGTTAATTGATATGTCCCTACTTGATTGTAAGAATAGCTTATTTATAATCTCTTATAAGATAAATGATTATTGTGTTGTAAGCACTTAATTAAGTTGTTTATCGAAATCCACGCTCAAAAAGACCCACTACAGCAACCATTAATCATTTTTCATATTGACAATAATAATCATAGTAATAATAGTAGCAGTAGTAACAACTGAGCACTCATATATCCTGCCACTGTAGTCTCGAGTTCAAATTCAGATTAAAAAAAGCAGCATACAACTTAAAACTATTGAGGGAGAGTTTAGTCATTCATATGATTCTCTGGTAATTAGTCTCTACAATCGGGTGCAAGGATGACCCCATTTATACGTTATAAATAGTAACAATAGAGCACTCATAATCTCATATATCACGCATGTGTGATATCGAGTTTGAATTCAACTCTAACACTGCAGCAGCAAGAAACTTAACTATTGAGGAATAGTTCTTGAATGATTAATCTCCACAATTTCATGCTGGGATGGCCCCACCCCACTTTATACCAAAAAAAATACAAATATTGCACCTATAATTTTATTGAATCCTAAACCCTTCAAAAATAAAAACTCACTACACTTCCAAATTCAAATTTCAACTTGAACTCAACTAAACCCTCGTAGTTCTCATCATGGTTTTAAATTGCAGTCACCAACCACAATTACAGCTGCAATATTGCTGATGTGATGGCCTCCGCAACTGCATCAGACCGCAATTGCGGTGTTCATCAAAACTTAAAACTTCAGAACCCAAAAACTCAAAAACTCATTCACCTCCTATGTAATGAAAAATCCTAAAATCAAAGGTTTCTTAACGGTATATTTCAAACACCTCCCAATTAAAATTCACGCCACAACGACTGTAATCGCAACACCCACAACCGTATCAACCGCAATTTAAGACTATGGTTCTCATTTCTCCCAGTTTAAAATTTTCATATATTCTTGCAAGGAATTAAAAGCGAAATCCCTTCGAAATCTACACTCTACTTCACTTCAATTGGATTCAACTAGAATCTAACAACACAAACTGAAAATAGATAGTTACAAATCAAGTGTGAATTACCTTATAGTCCTTCCATGTACAATGAGTAGCAGCAGACTGAATAGTGATTCCCTTCTCTCTCTCCAACACCATGGAATCCATCTTAGCACCAACGCCATCCTTCCCTCTCACCTCATGGATCTCGTGGATCCGACCAGTGTAGAACAGCACCCGCTCTGTCAAAGCCGTCTTCCCGGAATCCATGTGTGCCGAGATACCGATGTTGCGAATCATTTCCATTGACTCCATCCACCAAGGCTCCTTGTTAATTGACGCTGCCTTGGCACGGGCGACGTTTCCGGCTGAGAAGTGTCGGAGGTGGAAAGTGCCGCCGATGAGGGAGCCGGTTGCGGATGGGGAGACTGTGGTGGTGGTAGAAGAGGAGCATAGTGCGTAGAGAAGGCGGTGAGCGGAGGACCTGGAAAAGCGAACCATGGTGGTAGGGTTCACCTTGTGGTTTCGGGTTTCAGAGGTGCTTGAAAAATGGAATCTAAAACCCTTCAACAAAAGATGAAATTCTAACGGGTCGGACATGTTGTGTGGGTCGGGTTGGACACGTGAATTATGAGAATTCTTACTTGCCACCCCAAATTATACTTGGCACCTATTAGTTTTATTACTAACTTGGTTCATTGAATAATCAATATATTTAGTGAGTTTATAGACTAGATATATTGATTATTCAATGGATTTAAAAAGTGAATTGTCTCTTATATATAGGAACGGAGGTAGTATTCCATAAATGTTCTTGATGAAATGGAAACAATTTTTTTCCGAATGAAATTATTTATATTGAAAGTTGAATTTGCAATACAGACTAAATTTTCGATAGTTCGTATGAAAATTCAGATACAGTTAAAGTTTTCGGTAGTTTATTTTGAAATTTTTGGTATTGTTAAATTTTTTCGAAAATTTCAAATTCATCATTATGTATCGAAAATTTAGTTATACTAAAATTTCTAATAGTGTATTGATTCGGAATTTTAAAACGATCAAGATTTTACTGACATATTTGGAGGGTTTTGATTGCACTGACTGATTTATATGGTCTAGAAGGAAACTTCATTTGTATAACTATAAGCATATGTTATAGAGAAAGACATCTCAAAAAAAAATGTCTCTTCCACAATTTTCGATTAAGGTGGAAGTGTATTTTGACAGAGACAATTCTCTTGTTGAATTCAAGCTTTTAGATGGCACCACATCTCTAACCAACTTGACAGGCAAGTTGAAGGAATTGATGTCTGATACTGATAAAATGGTGAAAAAGATCGAGTTTCGCGAAGATTGGATTGATAGTAATGGAAGGGTGAAATACAACATGATTGAGTTGAAGACCGATGAAGATGTGAAGGCCATGTGGAAATCATTCTGTTGTAGGATATCTAAGAGTCTGATCGAGATTTGGATGCGCATATTACAAGATATGTCGACAACATAATCAAGATGTTGAAATATCTAGAATCATCTAGTAGTACCTAGGTTTTCGCTTTTCGTTTTTTAATTTATGTTTGTTGTACTATTTATGTTATGTTTAGGATGCTCATATTATCACGAATTTCAAACCACTATCCTTGGTGTCGTTTGATGGTAAGAGCGACCTCCAAGAACACATAATCACCAAAACCACTCAGATGGCTGTCATTTTAGTAAATGACTCATTAAAGTACAAATTAGTGGCTAAAATATTCAAAGGGACATCTCTCATATGGTACATGGGCCTTGCAAGGTTTCTAGTATCGAGCTACCAAGATCTAACGAGAAAGAAGGGTCGCCAAGTTTTGGCCAACAAACACATAAAGGTTTCCACTATAAGCTTATTTAATGTTCGACATGGCTATTCTTAGTTCTTGCATGAATATTTGGCCATATTTAATGAAGAGACCATCGAGGTTTCCAACATTGTAACACCCTTCTACCTCAATGGATAAATCACGAATTATTTAATAAATTAATCAAACATAAATCTCCAACAAGGGTGTCACATGCTTCATAAAAATGTCATAACAAAACATCCTGCTCCGTAACACATGTTTTCAAAACATTTACAACAATTATTTCATTAATATCAAACAACATTTCAAACTGTTGCAACGAAATCCTAGTCTCAAAACACCTTTATTATAATACTTCAAATAAACATCATCATACTCCACCATTCATAATTCATTATTCCAACAACTTAAACACCATAACAAGGTAACTCATTATCTTATATTAAATAAAAGAACATAATATTCCAATCAAACGATCTCAACCCCAATGTTACATATCAGATCAAGACCCTCTTTATTCAATATAAAGTAACTAAACAACTCCATAAAGTTATCCTCGAGATTCTATGGGCTATTTTTGATTACCTGCAAGTTACTCACATATAGAGGGCAACACTTCCAAGCAGAAATGGTGAATTATCATGAAATTATTACAAAAGATATATGAAATAAATATAGTAGTTACAACAACATCATCATGAATTGCACATAACATCATATATCACATATTATACTCGCACTCTCATACCATCATCTCAATCACCACATCATTCTATCATTAAATTAATCATCTTTAATAAACACACCATTTAATTCACAGCATCAACACAAGTATCACTTAAATCACACATCATCAACACATCACTTAATCAACACTCATGCAATGTAACATAAGATGCAATATATCAACATACTCTCTCATGTGGTACCAATTCTTTGATGAAAATTGGATCATCACTCTCCAAAGATACCATAGGATCGATCCCCTCTTGGGGCCGGAGCACAAAATAAAACGCACTCAACCCACACAATGGGATTAAGGCCAACACTGGATCAACTTCCTAACAACATTGGACTTACGTCCTATCAACATGGAAGACCAACGTCTTAATGATATGAATGCATGATGCACAATCAACATAATATCCGCGACCACATCTAGTCAAGTGCATCATCATTCATGTAACCATGATACAACAAGCCATCCTCCCATACTTCATTATACAACATACAACATACCCATAATATCCTCCCATATATATTCATGGGAAACATGTCATATTATTCCTTTTATTCTGCACAAAACAAGAAAGAAAACCAAATCTATCAGTTTTCCATCGTCTGAGGCTCGCCCGACGAATTTGTCTGCTCGCTTAACGCTCGTCCGACGACGAGATTGTTAGGACAAGATTTGGTTCTGCATTTAACCTCTAAGTTTTGATGAAAACGATACATATATTTTATATGAAACAATTTTATTCTCTAATAGTTTCTTAAGTGTGCAGATAAAACATTCTAATTGATTCAACATTGTTGTCTGAAGAAACATCAGTAGTTCTGAAGAATGTTGAATGTTTGCCAGAAAAGGATTTCCAAAGTGTACATCTCAAATAAATTTGTTGCTTCTGAAGACACAAGTATTTTCTCTAAAAGAATTTCTGCTTAAAGCGTTTTCTTCCAGGTCAAAAATCATATTTTCTTTCAGATCAAAAATCAAGCTTTTGCTTTCAGTTTAGAAATCAAGATTTGTTCGTCAGATAAGATGTTTCTTTCAAGTCCGAAGGCAAGGTTCTAATTCTGAATACTGATACTCTTGGAATACGCACATTGTGACACCCCAAATAAATCGATTATTAAATAATTACGATTTTTAATTATTAATTTAATTAGGAATGTAATATTTAATATTTTGGATTATTGGAAGTCAATTAAATTAAATGGAAGTGGGTTTATTGGTGGTGTGATGAATAAAGTGAGGGTGTGAGGAGTAAAAGACTCTACTCACATTAATTATGTTATTTTTATTATGTTAGAATAATAAAAGAAATAAAAGAAGGAAAAGAGGAAAAAAGGATCTTTTTGGAGAAAACTCACTGTACGTGGAATTGAGAAGAAGAGAAAAGGAGGAAGAAGACCTAAGGTGTCGGAATTCGAAGAACCCACAAGGTAAGGGGTGATTTCGATTGATTATTGCTTATTATAGGTTTTGATGTTAATACTATAGACCATGGCATGTTAGGAATCTATGTTTAGGAAATTCTAGGTTTCCATGGATGAATACCTAATAGTGTCAGATGGTGTCAGAATGAGTCTGATTGTGTCAGAATATGTATGGAATATGATTAAAGTGTCAGTAGATGAAAATAGATGATGGAAATATGTTGTTTGATGAGATCGATGATGCCAAATGATGTGTTTTGGTGGTTCTTATATAGCAACTCGTATGGGTATGTTTGAGTTTGAATTGAAATGGATGGATCTTTGTCAAAGTGCGGAAATGACTTTTTAACACGTGGGAACGGTTCTGTATATGTAGGAACGGGTTCCCTTTGAAAATTGTAAAAATTGGAAAATTGCACTCAGAACCGGTTCTTGTATGGGTAGGAACCGGTTCCCATACATTTCAAACGAGGTTTTGAACTTTTCGGAACCGGTTCTGTATGTAGGAACCGGTTCCAACTTTAATTTTGAAAAATATCAAACTTTGAAAATTCATAACTTTCAAACCGTAAGTCCGTTTTGGCCGTTTGGACGTTATTTCCTAAATTTAATGCTCTATTTTATGAAATGAAAATATTTTCCAAAACTTGAAATTATTTTGAAAATGAGCCAAATTCGAGATAGGTGACTTTTGGTAGCGATATTGATGTGTATCGTGAGATCCCGTGGTGATGGATATATTGATCTGAGTGATGTAAAGTGTGTTATGCTGTTGTTATTTGTGTGCATGATGGTTGGAATATCATGTTTCTTGGTTTTGATTCGGTTTATGATAATTGGTGTAGTCGATTGTATTGATATCATGTGTTTGTTGGTGTATATGCACGATGGTATTGATCTTAGTTGTCGTTGTGGTGATATAATATGATAGTCTTACCAATTGAAGGGTAAGTATCCGTATATTTATGCTTTGTGACGAATTGTTTCATGATAGGTGATTATATCATGTTGTGGGTGATGAGGGTTTATGATGTCCGAGGTGGTCATAACTGTGTTGATGTATGCATGATTGGTTGATATATCATGTTGAATGGTTTTGCATGTTATGCGATGTTAGATGTATGCATGATTAGTTGATATATCATGTTGATTGTTGAGATTCGATTATGTTCAATGAATGTATACATAGATGATTGATGTTGCATGCTAATGATGTGCGTGCATATGCATTGTTTCTTGAAGTTAATTCCATTGTGCGAATTTGACTTGGATTGCCGATAACCGATACCAGTGAGGATGGGTGGTTAGGCTGGATTCGTGTCCAGTGGTTATGGACGAATCAATGGAACGTATCCGGTTGATGATGGATCGGTGTTGGGTGACTTGTCACGAGTCGGTACCGCATGCATTGAGTCTGCATTATATTTGTATGAAGTGGTAACATGTTAGGATGTCTTCCAGTGTTACTCTTCGTTGATTGTTATGAATAAGCATGATGAATATGGTTGTGTGTGTGAATCTGAATTTATGTTAAGTGGGTGAAATAATATGCTTGTGATATATTATTGATTGAAAGACTTATAATATGCTTTAATTATGAGAAGTCTCACCTTACTTTACCATTTCGATTAAATTAGCGGTGAGGAGTCGGTGAGGATGGCTCTAGAGCTTATCTTTTTAGTCCGTGTGTCGTGTCATGCTCGATTAGGTTGTAACCTTTGAGGAACTAGTTAAGAGAATCATTATTGTTTAAATAGTTTTGGATTTGAATTCCTTGAGAACTATGATGTTTTATTAAATTTTGGTTTGGTATTTCCGCTGTGTAAGACATGGTCTTATAATGATGAAATTGTTGAATGATGATCCTCAGTGTAGCATGGCTACTGTTTGAATGAAGGTTTATTCTATTTATTAGTTGTGACATCCCGTGATTACCGTGTTAAGCTCTAATTAAAGATGATTTAAATGTTAATTTAATTAATATATTTGGGGTATTTAGATGGGGTGTTACACACATCTCGTTTCATCATATATATTCCATCAGAAGACAAGATCAAAACAACCAATATCTTTTGGACTCATCATCAGAAAACATTTTCAATCTAAAGATGAGAACTCAGAAACTTGTACAAGAAAGATTAATACAAAAGCACAATTTCACATTCCACTATACTGAACGTACTGTACCACCAAAATAAATTGGTGTACTCCTTGTCTCCCACAATCGTTTTCTACCGTTATGGCAGCTAGCAATGAAAGAGACGTTTGTATTATTCAACTGTCTACTTTCTCAACCTATATAAAGGGATGACTACTTCTTTGTAAAATGACGATCAAGAAAAAAAGAAGAAATACAAAGAAAAATTATTGTGCAAAGAAAAATTCAAGAGAGAAAATATTCAAGAGAAAATCACAACACAAAGAGTTATTGCTTAAATTTTGTATTAATCATTACTCTATAAAAATACAAGAGTTGTTGCTCAAATTTGTGTTTTTATTATCATTGTTGTACACACAAGAGTTGTTGCTCATATTTGTGTGTAAACATTTGTTCTTTATTGTAAGTGTTAAATCTACTTTATAGAAGCACTATTGTAAACATTGTTTGATTGTAAATCTTTTGAAATTTGTTTCCTCAAGTGACTAGGGTATAGTATGTGTATACTTAAGAGGGCTAAGGTATCTTTCTAGACTCTTAGAAGTTGTTGTAATCTTTCAAGATTAGTTTATTACGTCTTTTTCTAAGGAAAAATCACCTTGGCGGGTGGACAAGAGTAGCCTTTTTAAGGTGAACTTGTATAAATTGATTGTGTCATTTTTGTCTCTTGCACTGTCTATCATTGATCGTTTGTGAAAAAGATTCTTTAAAGAAAAAGTTTTTGAAAATCCAATTCAAATCTCTCTTTGTTGTGTTTTTCTCTACCTTCAATAATTTTAAAATATATTTTATAATCCATCGAGGTCTACTTTCTCTCTTTCTTCAAGACTCTGTCAGGTATCATTTCTAAATTAGAATATATTTTTAAACAATTTCTAAGGTGGGGAGTGAGGTAGAGAGGGAAATTAATTGTGTAAGTTCCATGGTTTTGAGGTTTGCATAATTTTGCTAAATTATGGTTCTACTGATGTTGATCAAGATGGTACATCATTCTTGTCAATTATCATAACAGTTTTGTTGTTATGAGTTTTCAGTCAAATGTCGAAGCAGATGTCATGACAGCTTTGACTATTAAAGTTGTTGTTGTTGTTTTTAAAATCTTGACATATTTAATTTAATTTTGTGATATTTCTTTTGGATATATCTTAGTAAATTTTGAAGGTCAAGAAGATTTAGGGCCAATTTGTTTCAGCTTTAAAAAAATAGATTTTTTTCTTTTTAATTTTAAAAATAGATTTTACAAAAGCGTTTTTCAAAATATTACAAATTTTTTATATTCATTTTTTCTAGATTGTAACACTAATTTTGACATCCTATAACATAAACATATATTATTGAAGACCAAAACATAGTCAAAATTGCAACTTTTTCAAAAAGTTATATTTCAAAAATGATTTTTTTAAAAATCTATTTGAAATTGCTCAAAATTAAGTGATTTTTTGAAATTTTGATATCCAAAAAAAATTTCAATAATAAGATGAAATATCTAAAATAACATTTTAAGAATAATCATTCAACCCAAATTTTCATTTGAAGTTTTTATAAAAAATCTTTGTAAAATTTTTTATCCAAAAGTATGTAACACTATAAAAATTATTTTTAAAAAAAACAAAACAAACGAGCCCTTAATCTGGAATAAGGTTTTTATCTTCAGTTGTACATTAGTTACTAAATTGGGTCTTGAGACAATTTAGGAAATTTTGTATTGATTAATCCAAGATTTGAAGATATTTGGCTGCACAATTGATGTGTCACTCAACTTATGGATCAAGAAACTTCTGGATGCAAAATTCGAAGCTCATAGATTAAAGAGGTGTATTTAAAGAGAATACCTACCCTAATATAATCAAATCTTTCAACAATTGTAAAACGGGAGAAGCTTAGAGTCTTAGATTTTGATAGTCTCTTGTGTATTGTGTGGTATAAATCACCCTTGTATCTTTTGATACTTGTGGTCAACATTATATTCTCACTCAGAAGCATTCAAGCAATGAGTTGAGTATTGTTCTTGGATTAAGCTTTTAAGCAAATTCAAGTATTGTTCTAAATCAAGAGTCTCGGTTAAGTATTATAAAGGAAGTATGATCTTCTTGTTGAGTTATTATTGATACAGTCACTGGTATTGGGACTGTTAGATATCACTGAGGTGATTTAGGAAGTGAGATGGTGATTTCTCATATTTAGGAGGTTCATAGGTAGAAGTTGCATTGGATAGAAATTAGACAAGACGTTATAAACTAGAATTGTTTAATTTTGAAAGCTAATAGTGGACTTCCTTCCTAGCTTTGTAGTCTCCAGATGTAGGTGATATTGCATCGAACTGAGTTAACAACTCTATGTGTTATTTATCATTCTGCAATTTAAGTTTCAGTATTTGTTATAACTTGATAAATATGTCCAGGCTGTCAATAGATGTTGTAACATCTACAATGACATTGTTATGATGTTGAGACATCGGTATGAACATGTGTTATCTATACCAGAGAAATTTCAATTGGCATTAGAGGAGGCACACTGATCCATTTGGTGGACTTCAGAGAATATTTTTTGGTACTACTATTCTTTTGGAAGACTAGAGTGATAGCATTCTAGTTATCAATCAACAACAGAGCTTGAAGAATTATCATGATAAGAGATTCCTAATTCTAAAGAGATAGAAGGGAAGACTTTGAATTGGTATTTTGTCACGCTAAAATTATCAACTTCATGTTCTATGAAACGGGTAAGTTCTCTCTATATATCACTTGTATTGTAGCCAAAGATACGTAGGAATTTATCAAGTCCACTCATAAAGGCACATCTAAGTACATTTGGAAGAAAAGAATTCAATTGTGAAGATGATCAAAAAGAAGTTTTCTCAGGTTTGTAATCAAGAAATTTGACTTAAAAATTGACAAGCTATTGAAGAAGAACAAGAGCATTCTTTTTCAAACTTACAGAAAATTATTCCCTAGTCTCAAATGAAGGGTTTCTTATTACTATTGTGTTCCTTGAATGGCAATCCAATCAAGTGTTGAAGAATATGAACTAAATTATTAGACCAAAAATGTCTAGAACATTTGTACCGACTTCAACATGTCCGTGATACTAAAGAAAAAGACTGGAACTAAAGTATAGATCAATCAATATCAAAGATTCTTATGAGTGTAGTACATTGGATCTTTGTCATTCCCTTATGAGTGTGATGACATTAGATCAATAAAGTCATTCTCTTATTTTCTGTTTCAATATGTTATCAAAGCATATCTTAGATGACAAAGAATAGCAGTACAGAGGTAGTATTGTCTTGTTTAAATAATATTTAATATTGAAAACTTACATCTTGTAGAAGCCTATTTCACCTAACATTACTTTATCGTACACTATCACAATTATAGCAATTTTTATTTGCTTTCATAATTTGGTTGACCCTCAAAAATAACCAAACCTGTATCCCTATATTATTGTCACAATTCCTTTTACTCCAAGAATTACTCCCAAAAAATTAAGGACGTGTACTTTCAACAAGGCCAGATCATTCAGCCGCCTGAGTGCCCTTGTATGTGTTTATCAATTGGGTCTGTACATCATGAGAAACCGGTGCATGTTGCTTATATTCCATTGTGAATTCACCCTTTCCCTGCAGTTATTAGAAGGAAAAACATGCAATTCAAAAACCAGATATGAGTTGCCATCAAAACATGGAATATTTATGGTTATTGGATAACAGGATATCAACCTGTGTCATCGAGCGAAGTGCGGTAGAATACCCAAACATATTGTTAAGAGGGACCTGCAACAGCCAAATTATAGCCATGTTAAATGGGCAAAAAAATAATGGTTAAAAGCAAGAACTACATCAACCTTTAAAAAAGAAAAACAAGCGAGAATCACAATAACAATCTTCCACCACCAAGATATTTCGCAAACAGGTTAAAAACAAACACAATAATACATTAACGCCCATAACTGCACCTCCACCTGATTCTGCCACCAAAAAATAAAACATAGAAACAGCTGTCTGTTGGCATGTTAAGCTTTAACAACCAAGCATCATAGCAGCAACAAGAACAAAGTCATTTCCTAATGGGTGTTGTGTACAAAGGCAGGGAGGAAGGAGAGAACTCATAACTAATTTAGTTTTGTACACCTATAATTTTTTGTCTTACATCTTAGAATTCGGAGTAAAAGTAAGTCAATCATGAAAGCTAGATCTAGGGATGCCCTACACTTAACACCAGTAACATGAAAAATACAGGTGAACCAATAACTAATAAATGATAGATGTTAATAATGGCTTAGAATTTGGTGTATGCATAACCCAATTACATAAGCTGGCTCTAGAGAAGAGGATGGTCTAACACAACTACATAAACTAGCTCTAGAGAAGAATGGCCTATCTCAATTACATAAGCTCTGGGTTGTCGATCGCGCTATAGCGGCATAGCATAGCAGTAGAGGATCTCAGCGCCACGCTTTTGGGCTGCTAACTGCTATCCGCGAAAGCAAATAGCCACTATTTGTGGAGTCATGTTGGCGCTATAGCAGTGCATTAGCGGTTTTGTAGCGTTTATAGACAGCTATTGTGAAGATAAAGGCAATATTGTAAGTTTGAATTTTTTTTAACAGCAAATTGGTTTTTTTCCCTCTATTTGACTAATATAAAAGTTGTTAGTGATGCTTAGGTCATTTTCAGTTCTCTTTTCCACTCAAATCAGCAAGCGGTGGATCTTTTGACCTAAAATTTGTTGTTCTCTCTTCACTTTCTTATCCATTCACATCTATTTCTCCCTTGTTTTGCTGATTTCTCAACTATTAGCAACTATGCCACCATCTTCTGCAAGTTTAACACAAACTTCCAACTAGAAAGGTTTTTTTAAACCTATTAGCGACAATATCGACATAGGGCGACAATAGACCATTCACGTCTATTTTGTTTATGTTTGTTTACATTTGTGAAGCATGGGTACTTCTAAAATGGTGAAGTACTGGTACCGGATATGCACCCATACCGGGTACACGTACCGTACTCATAGTACTTTATTTTTCTTCATTATTTGATTTCAAGTGAAATTTGTGGTTTTTTCAAACATCAATCAGCTATTTATGTATTTCAATTTCTTCGTCATTATATTTTAACCTTTTTTTTTTACTTTTAAAGTGACGTTCCTCTCATACATTTTACAGAAAACTCTTATATTTTAATAACGTACCCGCATTTTGATTTTTTGAAAATTGTTGTATCTCGTACCAGTATCGGTACCCACACCGGGCACCGTACCTGTACCTATGCACCATAGGTTTACATTTAGAATTTACTTTAGTCATTTTGAGCACATTTATAATTTGATTTTGATGGAGACTTATATTGTGGTGTTGTTGGAATTTATGCATGTTGTTGCAACTTCTATTTTAAGGCATTATGTATGTTTATTAAAGCTCACAGTAGTGGTCATCCTGCTACATGCCGCTATAGCATTTTAGGGGTCCAGCGCTACGCGCCGATATCCGAGATTAACAACCTACCATAAGCTAGTTCTAGAGGTGAGGATTTCCTAAGCCTTAAAAAACTATTTTTGCTATATGGCTAGCCGATGTGGGATGTCAACACCTCTCATACCCAACACAATGAAGGTGTTATAGGCTGCAGTTAATAGCAGACAAGTTGGGCCCGATGAAGGTGACTAAGGTTTCCAAGATTACATTTTATTTAGGCATATTTTAGTCATTGTGTCGTCAAATCAAATCATAACTAATTGATTTCATACCGAAAATCAACCAAACTAACTTCTAGTTAAAATGTTCTAATAGACCTGTTAGGTATGTACTTACATGAGCTGTAAGGACAGAATCATCCCCGTCCTGATCATTGCCAACAATCAGACCTTTTCTCCTGTCATTTGTAATAAAAGTATGTCAGAAAATTCTGAAATTTACCATAAGTAAATAATATCCAGAAGGAAAAGAAAGTAAAGAATTCTCACTTGTTGAGGTCACCAGCAACAGCTCCTTGAAATTCTGTTGGTACTTTCAGCTCAACAAGCATAACAGGTTCTAATATAACTGGTCTGGAAGCTGTGTAACACTGTTACAGAAGACAGCACCACAAATTATTAGGGAATGAGGCCATCATATCATATCTATGTGAAGGAGTCAATATCTACAGTATGTGTAATGCAATTTATTAAAAATAAGTGGTGAACGAAATAACCTGTCTAAAAGCGTAGATAGAAGCCATCTTAAAGGCAAGTTCGCTGGAATCAACAGCATGAGCAGCACCATCTGTCAAAACAACTCGAGATTTTCAACTGGATGTCAATTAAGGCACCACTGTGTGAAGTGCAAGATTGGGTTAGGGTTGCCATAGAAAAAAGTTCAATCATTCTTGCACACCAAAACTGTACACAACAAAATTAAGAAACAAGTAAAATTTCACTCACGAGTTGGCAGCTTCTTTAAAACCTTTCTCAATAGCAGGGATAAAATTTGATGGAACAGCTTGGCCAACAAGCATGTTTTCAAATTCAAACTTAGTTCCCGAATCGGCAGGAAGTGGTTCAATATACCTGTGTTCATATTGAATACAATATGTATCATCAAGAAATAGAAGGGGTATTGGAAGATGAACACAACAAGCTTCTTTACCAAACGAATGGTAATAATATTTTATATAACATAACATACAACAAGCTTCTTTCTAAAACTACTTTCAAAGTTTCCATAACTGTTTACCATTTTCTCAGAAAAACACTTCCTATCAGCCGAACTGGTCACTTTTATTGAACTTTTGTAAAATTTATTACCAGAATCAAACAATAAATTTTATTTGAATAAAATAAGAATGGCTAATCGATACTTACCCAATCACCCGTCCATATTGTCCTTGCCCTCCGGATTGCTTCTTATGTAAATAATCAAAATCAGCACGTTGAGTAACAGTTTCTCTGAAGTTCACACGTGGCTTTCCAACTGTAGCATCAACCTTAGCAGGTAGAGACATAAGATTGAGTTAGACATTGCATCAGACAAAAAACAACAGGAGAGGGATAAAGACAGTTGAGTTAGACACTGTGAAGCATGGGTACTCCATTTTATGTAAAGTACTGGTACCGGACACCAGTACAGATCTGATCTTGCGAAACCGTACCAATTTATTTATCTATTTTTTAATGTTGGTACATCAATGGGTACACATTTGGTACCACGTACCCAACTTTTTTCAATGTTTTTTCCAAATATTAAAATTTGGGTTTTTTTATTCGATAAAAGTTAGGTTATTTATCCTATATTTATAAATAAAAGTGAAAAAAACCAAATTTTAACCCTTGTCTTCTATACCTCTACCGTTTATATTGTTCTCTTATTGTTCTCTCTAAACTGAAACTTTCATTCTTCGAAAGAAAATATTAATATTCAACCATGATTTCATGATTTATTGATAGATTTATTTATGTTATTGCGAGAATATTAACTTTTTTTTAAAGTAAATTGTTTCTTAATTTTAATGTATTGTTGTAATTTTAATAATACAATTGTTTATTATGTTTATAATTATATTTTAAAAAGTTATACTAACGTACCATACCTTAGTTTTTTTTTAAATGTCGTGCTTTGTACTAGTATCCGTAGCGGGTACGTACCCGTACCTATGCAACATAGGTTAGACATTGTCACATTAATTTTTATGGTGCGTGTTAAGAGTCTCACATCAAACAATATATGGTCTGAACATGTGTTTATAAGTGAGAGCAATCCTCACCTTACAAGCCGGTTTTGGGGTTGAATTAGGCCCAACCCACACATTCTAAGATGGTATCGAGCCTCATCTAAGATCCATTGGACCACCCACCATTTAGTTCCACGCTCCAGCCTAACTCACGGACATGAGAGGGGTGTTAAGAGTCCCATCGGACAATATATGGCTGAACATGTGTTTATAAGTGAGAGCAATCCTCATCTTACAAGTCGGTTTGTAAGTTGAGTTAGGCCCAACCAGCACATTCTAAGAGTGTGTATATGTTTAGAAATAAATAGGAAAGAAGGAAAAGGTTAAGGGAAAATTATCAATTGGGTATCGGGAGGAAGAGATCAAGTTCTCTAATTACAGGAAGGGAGATGCCAAGACTCTCTAATTTCTTGGAAGGACATAAACTTGTACTTTACTATCCTAGTCTCTAGACTTGCCTCTATGTTCGGTGTGTGATTGCTATATTAAATCTATATCCTCGAGTTAAGACAATCCTGCGAGAGGAATTATCCTATAAATTCATTTCTTATCTTACTTTTTCAAATATATATACAGTTGGCATTTGGCATGCATCAAAAGCATAGGAAAAATATACATGTTGAGTAAAATGCGTACCTTGCACTCCCTCTTAATGCGTTCAACATAGATATTTAAGTGCAGTTCTCCCATTCAGAAATGATTGTCTACAATCAAAGTATGTCAATGTCAATATAGGAACAATAATTATGTCGATTAAATGAGGAAGATCATTAAGGACAACAAGCCCTCTCGGGTCCAAACCAACACGGAAAGTAGGATCCTCTTTGGAAGTAGTTCAAAGCTTTTGAAAACTATAAGCAATGCATGGATAAAGTCAATTGAGTTGAGCAATATACAACTTTTCAAGTGAGACTGCGGGGGTTGGCATGTTACAAAAGAGATTACTCGCCCTCCAGAATCTTTTGAGACTGGCTGTAACTAAAGACATCACGGTTGGGAACATTCATAGAAGACATTGTGTATTTAACCGACCCATCAGTAAAAGTATCTCTGATGTCAAAAAATATAAATTATAGTCATATAAAATTATAATAACTATTAAAATTGTATTCCTTGTATTCTATTATGAGGAGAAAATATATATATATATATATATATATATATATATATATATATATATATATATATATATATATATAGGAGGATCAAATTACACCAAGAGTTACATCATGAGTTACACTCGCTCAAAAACGTCACTTCAGATTAATATTTTTTAAAATCAACCGTTGGATTGAAACATACCATTATATAGATCATACCTATAAAGTTTGAGAATAATCTATAATGATTTACTATACGATCAAGATATCTAAAGATTAACGTCAAAATGGACTTTCATATAACATTAATTTGGATGTAGTTCAATGACATATATAGGTCTAAGCCTCCTAATCAATCCCATTAATTAAGGAATGATTTGATACAATTATATCCTAAATAATATTTCAATTGATACTACTCATAAAGACCATAGATACTAAATAATAATAAACTAATATCTCCGACATTGTCTCATCTTGTCACATATATAAGTAATCGAGGTCTTGAAGAGATTTTGTAAAGAAATCGACAAGTTAATCTTTGGAATTAACAAAAGAGGTTATGATGGTCCGTTAATCTTCTCTCTAAGAAAGTGACGATCGACTTCAATATGTTTTGTCCTTTCATGAAAAGCTGGATTGAAGGAGAGGTGCAAGGCGGCGGTTGTCACATACAGTTCCATAGGGCCGACTTCACAAAAATGAAGTTCACTGTAATAAATGCTTTAACCACGAGCTCACATGTGGCATGGGCGTGGCTCGATACTCGACTTTGTACTTGATCGAGCAACATTGTTTGCTTTTGCTTTTCCATGAGATCAAATTTCTACCATAAAAACACAATAACTTGATGTAGGCGTCTATCACTTGCATCTCGCTTGATCGACATCTGCATATCCAATGATATCGATGTTACCTCATAAACAAGCCCTTTTCAAGTGATCCTTTGATATCTTGGATTCGAATAACCGCGCATCGATGGATGTCACACGGAGAATTCGAGGCCGACTTACTACCTTAGGAAAAGATATATCGGTCAGTCATGTAAGGCTTTCAAGTCTTGATATCTTCTGGATCAGCATATGACTCCCCCACGATTAGGGAGGCTTTACATTATGATCCATAGGAGTATCAACTGGTTTCAATCTGTAAGACTGTTTCTTCGAATATCAAGAGCATATTTCCTTTGAGAGATAACATACTGACTTTGATTACGCTACCTCAATTCTAGAAAGTGCGAAGAGGGACCCAAGTCCTTAGTCGAAATCTTTGAAATAAGTGTTGTTTTAAGGCATTGATACCCTCAAAATCATCACATGTAATTACAATGTCATCAACATAAACCACTAGATAAATATATTTATTTGAGGCGTTTGGTGAAAGCAGTGATCGATTCACGCTTTATTCAAATTGTTTACACTTTACTAAATCTTCCAAACCATGCTGGGGTGATTGTTTCCAAACAAAAGACTTGTGTAATTTACATACTAGATTACGCCCCAGCAACAAACCCGGGAGGTTGCTCATGTAAACCTCTCTTCCAAGTCACCATGCAAAATGCATTTTGATATCAATTGAAATAAAGGCCCTTTGTTCATGGCAGCCATGGCTAAAAGAAGCGAACAAATGTCATCTTAGCGGGAAAAATATCACTATAATCTTGACCGTGAACTTGAGTGTATCCTTTTGCCATTAGCGAGCTTTAAATCGATCTACACATCCATGGGACCCACCTTAACATTAAATATTCACCTACAACCAACAGATTTTCCGGTGGGAGAGGAACTAGCTCCAAGTTTGATTAGATTCTAAAAGTCGACATTTCATCAAGTATTGCTTGTCTCCACCCTAGATGGGATAAAGCTTCATGAATAGTGTTAGGAATAGAAAATGAGATGTTGTGGGCATGGCATGTTTTCATGATGCCAAAACCCTCAATTTACCATGATACCTTATATCCAAAAGGTCTAGCATGAGTGGTGTGCAAAGCTAGAAGAAACTTTTATAGTTGGGAAAAATCAACTCAGATGCCTTATAATTCTTTCTATTTTTATTTTTAACTAACACATATAAATAGTAGGTTATTTCTTTTAGAGCCCTTAACAAGAACAAAGTGAAAGATACACATTGAGAGCACTTCATCTTTATCATCTCCTCTTCAAATTCAATTTCTTCACAAAATCAAAGCAATTGAATCAATATTAGAAGATTGGTGATAACGTTCAATTGAAGAACAAATTCAGAATTGGATTGTGTTTTGTGGGCTCTTTCTTGTAACAAATGAAGAAATAGTTCCCTTGTCACACAATTCAATTATTGATGATGAATCTATCTTCTTCACGATCCTTGGTTCGAGCCAAACCAAGTGTCGATCTCTTCGAGCACACCTCAGTTGTAGATACTTGAAATTACAACCAATTTCTTTGCGAGTATCACAATCGAAGATGAGTGTCGAAGAGATCGACACTGGTGCTAAGTGAATAGGTTCATCATCGACAATTGTGTGACAAAATATTCTTCATTAGTTACAATTTGCAATTTATGAAAAATTTCTCGATTCTAGATTCTAGAATTGAGGCGAGAGACCATACACCAAGGGCGATGGGTGGAGCGCCTTAACAAATTTATGTTCTTTTAGCATTTTACTTTCAATATTTGTGTTGCATAATCGTGAATTTCAAACTATCAAACTTTTAAGCGTATTTGTGGTGTGTGAGCTTTAACATACCTTGTAGTAACAATCCTTTGATTGTTACTAAGACTAACCAACCTCACAAATAGGAAAATACTACACTTGTGAATTTTGCTCACAAAGTGTTTGATAGTTGTCTTACTCACAAATTTACTCATAATTAGATTTTATTCTTAAACAACTCATTGGAAGTATTCGATACTCTCGAGATTGTTTGCGTTAACAAATTGAGAATAAATTATATTGATTGGTGATTTTTTATTTCATACTTTTCAATAGTGGATCATTTAGGCGATTGAATGTCGGGAAGCTTTCGTTATACTTTTCAAAAAGCACAAAATTTTAAAATTAAAACTAAACCGATCTATTCAACCCCCTTCTAGATCAATCACATCGTCTAACAGATGCAAGTGCAGTAATAAAAGCACAATAGGTGGGAGATAACGGTGATCACGACACAACTATCGTCGGATAAGGATTACAGGTTGAACAATTACCTTTACGGATGGCAACAGGCAAGTCAGGAGCAGGGGTGGAGGCACTTGGAATAGGAGCTGAATCACATGGTCTTAACCTTCTCTCATAGGTAATGTCATATCGGTTCAACGGTGGTTGAGACTCATCTATCTGCAGGTGGACTGAGCGATAAGGGCTGGACTAAGCGACTCAAAAGGAAGGCCGGCAAACTTGATCTATATTAGTTTCAGGAACAAGTTGGGAAAGTATGGTACATCCTCAAAGAATGTAACATCGCAAATATGTAAAAGCGATGTGTAGGAGGGTAACACCGATATCCCTTTTGGATGCGTGGTAGCGAGAAAAACATATTGATAGCCAGGCGGACATTTTATCATGACATGGGGACATCATAGACAAAACAAGTACATCCAAACCGAGGAAACAACATATAAAGGGATCCATAGGGGAATGAGGAACTGATCATTCAACACGAGGATGGCATCAGTTAATTACCGTGAGGATAGCATCATGAAACTTTAGAGGTACATTGACATTTAAAGGTCGGACGATTATCGACCATGTCTATTTTTCTTTCAATACCATTTGTTGGCGTATGGGACAACTCGAAGATTGATGTCGATGCCTTTGGAGTGCATGAAAAGAGTTGAAATGATCGAAAAATATTCTTTTGCATTATCACTATAAATCGATTTGTTTTTAAACTTGTTGAAATTTGAACAAAATTCTTAAAAATATTAAACAACTCGAGCAATCTTTCATTACAAATATCCAGTATATCTTGAAATCATCAATAAAAGTAACATAATATATTATGATAGAAGGAATGGCTAGGACCCCTTTGTCAGACGAACAACGTCAAAAGAGACAAAGCTTTGTTATTCATTTGGAAAAGAAACTCGAATATGTTTTCCTAGCGACAAGACTTGTAGGGACTCTAAATGAGACATGACACCATTTTCTTTAATTTGAGAAACTCGGATGACCTAAGCAGCGATCTGGAAGATCAGGAGGTTTGGTAGTATATAGCAGTGGATGGTGAAGATAGTAAAGACCACTAGATTCAATTCGACTCCAATCGTTTGTCCGTACTCAGGTCTTGTATCAAAAGGAAGAAGTAGCAATAATGCAGTTTAAGTGGTTAATTTGCTTATAGAAATCAAATTGAAAGGTTTCAAAGAATCAACAAAGCGAACTCAAGGAAAGTGAGGGGATAGGTGATGCCTAGTCAACTTTGGTTGCTCAACTTTAGATCATCCATGACTATAACATAATGTGGATATTTAGGTGGTAATTTAGAAAAAGTGAAGCATTACCCGGTCACATGGTCAAGCACCGAATCCATAACCCATCAATAGAGTAGCATGAAAGACAAACCATAGAATTACAGTATGAGCAATAGTAGCGAAGGAGGTGACTTGTTTGCTGCCCAATTGCAAATATTCCTTATATACGTGTCTTGAAAAAGTAGTTTCTACTTCTTATGATTCGGTCCTGATTTCAACATCAACAAATAAAGAACTCTTCGAGACCCATGAACTAAAAGTGGTCCGATTGAGGGGACAAACCGAGCAAAAAAGCAAAAGCGCCGCAGGCTGCCTGAGGTTGTGCATGTGGTGTTGAAATTGGCCAATGACGGTAGGAAAAAAATTAGGGTTTAAGACCTAGCTCTGATACCATGTTAAAATTGTGTTGAAATTGGCGTGAGGAAAAATTAGGGTTTAAGACCTAGCTCTAGATACCATGTTAAAATTGTTCCGAACATTACATATATATATATATATATATATATATATATATATATATATATATATATATATATATATATATATATATATATATATATATATATATATATATATATAAAAGCCTAGTAATCCACTAATTAAGAATGATTTGATACAATAATATCCTAAATCTAAATAATATTTGAATTGATACTACTCATAAAAGCCATAGATACTAAATAATAATAAACTAATATCTCAACAATAACAAATATGAGCAGGCGGAAAACTTGAAACAAAGTTGTAACCCACAACAAATCTTTATCAAAAACTCTACATCCATCCCTAATCATAAGACCCTTTATCCCCATTTTATTGCAATTGGGAAAATTAAATTTGTTTTCTCTCTTATAATATCATTAGATGTGTAATTACGGAAAGGAGAAATACAACTTTTACAAATCTGTTGTATAACTATTTTCTTAATATCAATAAATTTTCTAAGTGGACCATAATAAGGGATAAAGGGAGAGTAACCCAGAAAGAACTACACAAAACTTATATTAATACTAATCCTTAAGCAAGTAATTCATGTTTAATCATCCTAAATCTCAAACCTAGTGAACAACTTTGAAATGTTTATTTAAATCTAATTTAATTATCCTTCATAATGACCTTTGGGTTCAAGCTCCAAGACCTTATGTTAGGCTCTTTGATGAGTTTTATCATAGATCTCTAGACAGAAAGCTGACAATTGAGGTTGGCGGAGAATCAGAAAACAGTAGCAAATTCAGTTCCAGAATTCTCTCAAACCCATGCAAGCTTACACTTCTGAAAAATAATTACAAGATCCATTGGGCCACCTGATTCATGTTTCCGCTATCTCACCACCCACCCGTTATATTTCGCACCAGCTCAATTGTGTTGGGCATGAGGGTGTTACAAAGTCCGCTGGTTTTCGCGTTGAGTTAGGCTCACCCCAAAATTCTAAGAAAAGATAGTGGTTAAAGGGATTGTGAATATTTATTTCAGCAAGCTGTAAGTTTTGCTAGAACAGTCGTATTCATAACCTGATTTGCTTATTATGTTTTGACTTTTGAATTACAGCTGTTGTATTTTTCAATTCTCTATCCCCTTGGTTTATAAATTTATTCCCAAGAATGCAACATTTTTAAAAATCTAAACCACCACCAAAGAGATTCTGAGCAAATCAATCACAAAAAAAACATGAAAAGAAAGAGAAATATAGAGTTTTAAAAATTCATATTCCGAGTAATTGTGAAAGAAGAACCTGATGCACAATCAACACCAAATACAACAATTATTTGCCAGCATGGGCACCTGAATGTGCAGAGGAAAAATATTCAATTAGAAGTTTAACAAATGGCAGAAAATAAATTAATGTTAAAAATCTTCAAAATAAATTTAGAAGAGACAAAACTGTAAATGTTCCCTTTCATCGGAAAAATATCCTATGACATACCAATAACTCTAACTCTTATTTTTAATAATTGCAGTTTCCGGAGGCATTCGTTATACAGGAAGATAAACGTTAAAAGGCCTTAAAACCTGGAATTCATTAGAATGCATCCTACCAGCGAAATCATTGACAAAACAAAAGCTTTAACCACAAATTATTAGTCTCCGTTGTAAATAGTGTATATTTGTAATAATTGTATTTGTTCATTAATGGCATATTAGATTTAGAATAGTCAACCAATGAAATAGTGCATGTACTTTATTCATAACTTTGAAATATACATCAAAATATATTCTACATAGTATCAGAGCTCCCAATTTTTGGGTTTGCTTCCCATGAATCCATTTTGTCCTTGATTTCTTGCATACGTGTGCTTTATTTTTGTGCAACTTCACGCCGCCTCATTGTGTTTGTATACTCTCTATTCTTCGGTTCTTGCCTTGCTACATTCTGTTACTCTTCCGCGCCAACAGTTTCTTTGGGCTTTTTGGTGCGTTCAATGCTTTCAATTGTCAATTCACCACTGTTATTCTCAGAATACTGACTCAACTTACAAGTTTGTAGTCCATATCAAGCCAAAACCAGAATTTTCCATTGTTAGCTGCCTCACCAAAGCTAGATTGCTTCCATCCCTGTCACATGTAAGCTATGTACCACCTTCCATGGTTTTGGCCAACCTGCGCTTTGTGATCAAAGTCTTTGATTCGTTTGGTAAGACATATGACATACAATTGGACAAATGACAAAGATACACTAACACATATGGCATTGACTATGTCTGAATGGGAACTACACCATTTGATGTAAAAATGCATTCTTGCATTTTAGAGGAAGAGTATAAAATTCTCTAGTTTTGATTTTAGAAGGTTAGAGGAGGGAAAAGCGAGGTGTGTCAATTAAGGAAGGCCTTATGCGGAAAGCATTCCCTTGAAGTGGTTTGGAAGATTCACATATGCTATACAAAGCCAAAGAACACATTTTCTTCAAACATTCACAAGTTGAAAACGGACCGTGTTCTAAATGATGTTGATGACATTATTGTTACATGAGATGATTGAAGACACAGCTGCTCGAGGAGAATTTATCAACAGTTGAGATGAAAGACTTAGACAACTCAAGTATTTTTAGAAAATTGAGGTGGCTTATTTAAAGCAGAGAATTTTTATCTTTCAGAAAGTAAGTGCTTGATCTTTGGCAGGAAACAGAAGACAAGCTGGATGCAACTTGCAGATATTCCCATTGAATAAAATCTAAAATGAGTTTTGCAGGGAAAGTGTCTAAGTTGACAAGGTTCAAAATCAAAGACTAGTGGATAAGATAAATTACTTGGCACACACTAGGGAATTTTCCTTATGTAGTTAAGCCGCACTGTCACGCTGATTTAATTCATGCATGAACCGAGGTGCGAGACAACCTTTCAACCATGTTCTACATCTCATACCCACTCCAAGGAGAGGACTTTTGTTTAAAGAGGTGGAAGTCAAACTATAGTGGTGTATACTTATGCTGATTATGCAGGTTCAGTGAATAATAATAGGCAACATCTTTGTTTTCTATGTAGAACCTTATTACTTGGAGGATAAGAAGCAAGTAAGTAGCTCGTGACTAAAGGCTGAAGCAGAATTTAGAGTTATGGCACAGAAGAATTTGGAGCTATTGTAGATGAAAATTGTACTAAAAGATTTGAAGATAAAGTGTGCAGGCTTTATGAAATTGTTGTGACAATAAATAGGCAACCACTGTTGCTCATAATCATGTTCAACGTGACAGAGAAAACATAATGAGATAGATAAACATTTTATGGTGAGAAGTTAGATAGTAAACTTAATACAACCTACATTCCTTTATGGCATCAGGTGGCAGGTCTGTTGACAAAGGATTACTAACATAATGTTTCAACCAACTTATTGCAAGCTTAGAACAATAGATATTCATTCACTAGTTTGAGAAAGTGTTGTAAATAACATATATTAGTAATTATAAGTAATAATTGTATTCAGCCCATAAGGTTTAGAAACGTCAATTTAAATGAATTAGTGCACATACTTTATTCACAACTTTGAAATATCTGGGATATATTTTCTAGTCTCTAAATGTCATACAAAATGCAGAGATGGCAATGATCTTACATGAGAATAGCACTACATTAATTATTTATGTATCAAGCCTCACATCCTACAAAAACTAAAACTATTTCCAGTATTTGTTGTACTGTTTTAGGTTTTCATTTATTTCAGATACACAAAAGTTCAAGATGAAGAGGAAAGGATACCAAATGACAACCAAAACATCCTCGTGTGAGGACTATGAGTACATGCAGGACGAGCATGGTCAGATGTCTGGTTAAAGATAGCATTTATGTAGGATGATAAGTTTCTAAAAAATTGTCCATACTGTTAGTAGAACAGTAGCTGGAAAAAGCCTGTTAGGACAAAACAGAAGGATATTTGCTTAGAAAAGGAAACAAATTAAATAGCTCGTGTAGATGAAGGCCATCCTCTGTTACTAGGTAGGTTGAAATGAATTTAGAATCATGTAACCCCTGATAATAAGCCAGCTTTATATTCAACAATGTAGATGTGTTTCCATTGTTATCATCCCGCGCATTTGATCACTACCATCAAATATGATTCAATGTTCACTAGCATCCAATATCCTGAACTTCTTAATTATTTTTAGCAAGGACTGCTTCATTTCCATAAACCATTTCCATTAGAATCATGTGTTCTATCAGAACTCGTGGAGGAAACTGTCCCCCTTCTCTTTTCAGATTTCATTGACACAGAAGATTCATTTTCTTTATATCTCATACTGTTAGAATTCTGTAATCCAATCATAGACTTGGAGTTGGAATCCTTTGATAGTAGAATTTTTCTGATATGATCTTTGGTCAGTCAGGTTTGGAAAACATGCAATCAAAGAAAAAGGAAAAACATACATATGATCAAAGAAAATGAAATCAAACTAGAGCACCAAAAGACATTAAACTTACCTTGGTCTTCTTGCCAGAGTTAACATTAGTCACAAAATCCCATGGCCCTCATAAATTCTTCAACCAAACAATCAATACATTAACATATGTGAGATGTACTGAAAGGTTACCACAAATTTGAAAATATATACATACTATAATTGGAGTTAACCATCTCCAAAAGGCAGTATAGATATGGTACCAAACTCAGTTCTCTCAATTTGAAAGCCAATACTAAGGGGCCCATCAGGACTTCCAGTCAGCTCAATCTAGACAAGCAAAGACATACGTAACCAGTTATGATTGTAATCTCTCTAGATCATAAGTTTGCAGCAAACAACAAGACAATTTCCATAACTATATATGATTTCATTGCAAATTGTCTCCAAGAAAAAATTATCAGATCAAATCAAACCCAGGTGGGTTCTGTAAACATTGAGCATAGAATTACTGTATACTTGGTATTTTCCAATATTGAAAAGCAATAGCATGGGCAGCTGTGAAACTCACCCCAAGCTAATATAATTACACCCACCACCTTGATATTTAACTTTGAATGCCAAATATTCTCCAATCATAAACCTTAATTTTATTTGAAAAATAATTTAAATTAGGAAGATGGGACCTACCTTTCAGATTTAACATTTCTTTTAATATGAAGTGATTACTCATTATTAAAATTTTAATCTTGGTTTTTTGAAATGTTAATTTGAAATTTGGGGTTTCATTTTGGCAAGTACAATATCACCTAGATGCATTATAATGTTTACTACTGATATTTTACATTTTCTGAATGATTCATTTATTATTTATAGAAGAACATGCATTTAAAACAATTTTATACTTTAATTTTAATAGAAAATCTATAATCAAGTGATTCAAAATTTTGGCTTTAAAATGCAATTCGAGGATTTTCAATAATCATGACAGAAATACAATATCAAAGTGAAACAGGGATTAACTTTCTATGATAAGGTACCTTCTCCTCGTTATTAGATTGGTCAAGGCATTATTACTAACTTCAATTGGACATGAGCAAATCATTACTCCATCCAAGTACTGTACTCCCTGTATCAATGTGGAAGATTAAATATATACAAGTGATGAAGATTCAAACAACTGCACAGTATGCATGATATCTAGAATGTGCAGTTTGGATCATATGCTGAAAATAAGCTTAGGTAAGTAATGTGAGAATGCATATGAAATAATAATTTAGGTAGGGGCTGTTTATTAAAGAGAAATGTGTGGCATAAATTTGGATACTTAATATCAAAATGGGCAATAACTTCCATGATAAGTAATATACAAGGAATGAATATGAATAATGAAAGATTATATTGAAGGCTATTGTATTTCAACAGGACTGATTATATCCACAAGCCCAATAGTAATTGGAGAGTGAGAGGTGTGTTAAAAACATATAGGACATATATGGTTTGAACATATGTTTATAGTGAGGATCAATCCTACCTTATAAACCAATTTGAATAGAAGTTGGCATGTTGAATTGGGCCCAACCACAATTCTTAAGGCATACTACCATACCATTAAATCAAAAAACGATGGAATAATATTTTCTGGATACATCTTTACCAGATAGGAAGAACAGTAGTTTATTATGCAGTAAATTTATATATGAAGTTAAGAGCGGGATGTGAGTTCAAAGATTACCTTGTTTTTGAAAGCACACCCATGAATACGTTATATAAATTTCTACATGCTATGATAGCCCTACAGTGCTCCTACACAACATAATAACTAGAATTATCAACTACA